>CM023867.1:18107788-18511978 GCA_013389735.1 Phaseolus lunatus
GATGACGTGTAGTCTAGGCGACCGGCGATGATGTATAAACAAGGAACTCTTATAGTTTTTTTCTAGACTAAACACTTTCCTTTCCTTTTTAACTTAGATAAAACCAACTTAGAATTTACTGAAAACATACTCTTTCATTCCAATAAATTTCAGGTCTTACATCTCCCCAACAACAAAATTTTCGTCCTCGAAAATTGGATTACAAGGAAAAGAGTATGGATAAGCCTCCCTCATGGGTTCTTCTAGCTCCCAAGTAGAATCCCTCGATTTCTCATCCCACACCACTTTCACCATGTCGATGGTCTTGCCCCTGAGCTGTTTACATTGCCGATCGTCAATCCTGACTGGTTTGGCTTCAAAGTACAAGTCATCCCTAATCTGCACGTCGTCTACATCCAGCACATGACTAGGGTCTGCCATGTACTTCCTCAGCTGTGACACGTGAAAACACATTGTGCAGATTCGCCAGATGGGGAGGTAGGGCGATCTCATACGCACTGGGCCAATCCTTCTTAAGATCTGATATGGTCCCACGAACTTAGGGGACAACTTCTTGACCTGATCGCCCCGCCCTACAACCCTTGGTTGGTGTCACTTTCATGAACACGTGATCTCCAGCAGCAAACTCCCAAAGGCTTTCTCCTCTGATCTGCATAGGACTTCTGCCTACTCTGAGAGGCTTTCATTCTGCTTTGTATCTGCTTCACCTTCTCGGTCGTCTGCTGAATCAACTCTGGCCCAACCAAGACTGCCTCGCCCTCCTGGTACCAACATAAGGGAGTTCTGCATTTCCTCCCATACAGTGCTTCATATGGTGCCATCCCAATGCTGGCGTGGTAGCTATTGTTATAGGTAAACTCCACTAGTGGCAACACCTCCTCCCAACCTCCCAATTGATCCAAAACGCATGCCCTCAGCAGATCTTCCAAAGATTGGATCGTCCTCTCTGACTGACCATCTGTTTGGGGATGATATGCAGAGCTCATCCTCAACTTGGTTCCCAAACACTCTTGCAAGGTCTGCCAAAACCGTGAAGTGAACCTGGGATCTCTATCTGAAATGATGCTGGAAGGCACTCCATGCAACCTCACAATCTCCTTGATGTACAGCTGTGCCAACTTGGCCATGGGCATCTTCATATATACTGGGAGGAAGTGGGCACTCTTCGTCAGCCTATCAATGATGACCCAGATTGCATCATGACCCTTTCCCGATCTGGGTAAATGGGTGACAAAATCCATGGCAATGCTGTCCCACTTCCACTCGGGGATATCCAGTTGCTGCAACACAGCCCGCCAGGTCTTTGATGCTGCTACCTACTCTTCGCCTTTTGACACGTTAAGCAGGTTGCCACGTACTGGGCGACGTCCCTCTTCATGCCTGACCACCAAAATGACTCCTTCAAGTCATGGTACATCTTGTTCATGCCTGGGTGAAGGTTGAGGCGGCTCTTATGACCTTCCTCTAGGATCATCTTCTTCAACTCATCATTTGCAGGTATGCAAATTCTGCCATCAAACCTCAAGATCCCATCATCGCCCATCTCAAAGCCTCTCGCCTGATCTGTCCCTAGTGACTCTACAGTGCGCTTCAGGCTAGGGTCCTCCAATTGTTTATCCTTCAACATCCCAAGGAAGTCATTAGTTATAGTCAGCTTACTACAACTAATGTGATTCACGTGAAATTCCACTCCAAGGTTTAAGTCTCTGAACTGCTCGATCAGTTTCTGCTCTTCCATCATCATGGTGGCGACTTGTATAGACTTCCTACTCAAGGCATCTGCCACTACATTGGCCTTCCCTGGGTGATACATGAGTTGAAAGTCGTAATCCTTTAGGAATTCCATCCACCTTCTTTGTCTCATGTTTAGTTCCTTCTGATCGAACAGGTACTTCAAGCTCTTGTGGTCACTGAATACCTGGAACCGAGCTCCATAAAGATAATGCCTCCAGATCTTCAAGGCAAACACTACCGCTGCCAACTCCAAATCATGAGTAGGGTAGTTTCTCTCATGCACCTTGAGTTGCCTTGAAGCATATGCAACCACTCTCTTCTCTTGCATCAAGACACATCCCAAGCCTTGATGTGAGGCATCACAGAAGACATCAAAAGGTCTTCCTACTTCTGGAATCACCAGCACTGGAGCACTGGTCAACCTCTCCTTTAGTTCCCTGAAGCTCTGCTCACATCGGTCGGTCCAAGCAAAGGGTTGGTCCTTGCGGGTCAGTTGTGTTAAAGGAGCCACTACTTTGGAAAAATCCTCAATAAACCTCCGATAGTAGCCCGCCAACCCCACAAAGCTCCTTATCTCAGTCACTGTCTTAGGACGTTCCCATTGCAGCACTGCCTCTACCTTGGCTGGATCTACCGAGATCCCCTGGGCAGATATAACGTGTCCTAAGAAGTTGACTTCCCTCAGCCAGAACTCACACTTGGAGAACTTGGCATAGAGCTGCTTCTCTCTCAGTATTTCCAATACTGTCCTCAGGTGTTCCTCATGCTCTTCCTCGGTCCTTGAATAAATGAGGATGTCATCTATGAAGACCACCACAAACTTATCCAAGAAAGGGCGAAAGATCCTATTCATGTAGTCCATGAATAGAGCTGGAGCGTTGGTGACTCCAAATGGCATCACTACATACTCATAGTGCCCATATCGAGACC
The DNA here is from genome assembly GCA_013389735.1 of Phaseolus lunatus. NCBI lineage: Eukaryota > Viridiplantae > Streptophyta > Magnoliopsida > Fabales > Fabaceae > Phaseolus > Phaseolus lunatus. The sequence goes on from CM023867.1 coordinate 18,110,453, forward strand.
TAAAAGCTGTCTTCTGAACATCTTCAGCTTTTACCAAGATTTGGTGATACCCCGATCTCAGGTCAATCTTGGAGAACACCGAGGCCCCATGAATTTGGTCCATCAAATCATCAATCCGAGGTAGGGGGTACTTGTTCTTGATGGTCAATTTGTTCAATTGCCTGTAGTCTATACACAGCCGAGACCCTCCATCCTTCTTCTTGACTAGGAGCACTGGAGCTCCCCATGGAGATACACTGGGTCTGATGAACTGCTTCTCCAGCAACTCTTCCACTTGCTTCTTTAACTCCACTAACTCGGCTGGTGCCATCCTGTAAGGTGCCATTGACACTGGTCCAGCTCCAGGTACCAAGTCAATAGAGAATTCCACTTCTCTCTTAGGGGGTAACCCAGGCACCTCTTCTGGGAATACATCTGTGAAATCTTTCACCACTTGTATCCTGTTTACGTCCCCTTTATTCTCCACTTCCAACCGGGCGAGCACTACGAAGCACCTCGTCTCTCCTTCCAGCTCTGATCGCCCTTGTTGAACTGACAACACATCCGGTTCTTGGGGGTCTGGAAACGCTACCTTCTGCCTACCACAGTCTATGAGAACGTGATTGGCAGCTAACCAATCCATTCCCAGGATGACATCCAGGTCCTGAAGAGGTAGGCAGATCAAGTTCACCTTGAATCTGCGTCCTTCTACAATCACTGGACATTCAGGGCACACTGTAGAGGTCGACACCTGTCCTGACGCAGGTGTAGAGACCAACAGCTCGAAAGGTAACTCCTTCACTAGGAGGCCCAACTCAGCTACACACAGGCTTGACACAAAGGAGTGTGTCGCTCCAGAATCAAACAAGGCCCTTACACCTCTACCAGCAATAAAACAAACACCTTGGATGAGGTTACCTGATTGAGCTGCCTCTGCTCCAGACATGGCGAACACCCTCCCTGTTGCCTGAGGTCTGCCGCCCTCGGTTCTCAACTGTTGGGAGCCACTGGGTTGGGTCGCCCCATTCCTGCTAGGGCACTCTCTAGCAACGTGCCCTGTCCTTTGGCAGACGAAACATTTCCTCTCTGAAGTCTTCCTGAAACAAGCATTGGAGGCGTGTTGATGGCATTTTCATGTGTTCTTCTTGAATCAAAGTAGAAATAGATGGAGCGGAAGCAATGGGTGAGTGAAACAAGACCCTCCTAGGAGTTGTGTTGGTCTTGAAGGTGCATGATGAGTATGGGTTGAGAGGTTTGGCCAGCTCAAGGGAGAAGGTGAAAGGATTGAAGTTTATAGCCTAGATTTCTAGGAGGAGTAAAGCTTGTGCACAAAAATGGCAGCATAACATTACTCAAAATAAACTTGAAAATACATGAGGTAGGCCTCCTTATTTATAGATTTAGGAGCCTTGGTGAGCAAGCTTAAAGGGTAGGGATGGAAATACAAAAAGTGGGGCTGCCTAGGGTATTGACTTTAGTCAAACCACACCATCATCCTAATATTCTAGAAGATAGGTCAAAAATGCAACATTTGATAGTACACCCCTCCTTCTTTTGCTAAAGGCACCTATTTGCTAGCACACCCCTCCTTCTATTGCTAAGGGCACCTTTTTGATAGCACACCCCTAAGTGAGCAAGTTTTGCTTTCTACACTACACTAATCTACTAAGCACCCCCTCCCCCTTTGGGCCTTTATGAAACATGTACAAGGATCTCTCTCTTCCATCCGTGGCTTCTTCTATGTGTGCTTGGATATGTTTAGCCATGGATCTTGTGAGAGGTCCTAGACGGTCTAGCTCCATGGATAGCCTCCCTCCTTCACGTTCTAGACGCTCACTTCCTGGAGCTAGACGCTCCTCTTGGTCTAGACGGTCTTCTTGGTTTGGGCCTTGGCTTCCTTGGCTAGATGTGCTTGGCCCTCCTCCATCATCCCCTCCCCCTTGGAAAGGATTTGTCCTCAAATCCAGTTCGTCATCGTCATTGGTACCTACAAATGGAGAAAGATCAATTACATTAAATGTGTCATGTACTCCATATTCAAGAGGTAGGTCCAATTTATACGCATTGTTGTTGACTCGCTTAAGGACTTGGAAGGGTCCATCACCTCGGGGACTTAGTTTGGACTTCCTTTGATTTGGAAATCTATCTTTTCGAAGATGAAGCCAAACTAAGTCTCCTTCCTCAAAAATTATTTCTCTCTTCCCTTTGTTGTTGTGTTTTGTGTACTTCTCATTTTGTTGTTGTATTTGAATTTTAATCTTCTCATGCATTTTCTTGACAAAATCAGCCTTGATTACTCCTTCCTTATGCACAAAATCTTGTGGATTAGGAAGGGGAATTAAATCCATGGGCGTGAGAGGATTAAAACCATATACTACCTCAAAAGGAGAAGCATTAGTAGTCTTGTGAACTACTCTATTGTAAGCAAATTCAATGTGGGGAAGGTACTCATCCCAAGATTTGTGGCTGCCCTTCATGATAGCCCTAAGCATAGTTCCAAGAGATCTATTGACTACTTCGGTTTGCCCATCCGTTTGAGGATGACAAGAAGTTGAAAATTGTAGTCTTGTTCCAAGTTTACCCCAAAGAGTTTTCCAAAAGTGACTTATAAACTTGGGATCTCTATCGGACACTATACTTCTAGGGAGACCATGGAGTCTCACCACTTCTCTAAAGAAGAGTTTAGAAATATTTTGAGCATCATCTACTTTGTGGCATGGAATAAAGTGAGACCTTTTGCTAAAACGGTCCACTACCACAAAGATAGAGTCATGGCCTCTTGCAGTCCTAGGAAGTCCTAAAATGAAATCCATGCTAATGTCTTCCCAAGGAGCATTTGCAATCGGCAAAGGGGTGTAGAGTCCATGCGGCATTGTTCTAGACTTTGCTTTTAAACATGAGATACATCTAGAGCAATGGCGTTGGACATCTTTCCTCATGTGTGGCCAACAAAATTTGGCTTTCAAAAGATCTAGAGTCTTATCAACTCCAAAATGGCCCATGAGTCCCCCTTCATGTGATTCTTTGACAAGGAGTTTTCTATGTGTTCCTTGAGGAATGCAAAGTTTTCCTTCTTTAAAAAGATATCCCTCGGACACATAGTAACCTCCTTGCGCTCTATGTAGACATTGGGCATAGATGGATGAAAGTTCTTGATCTTCTTGGTAAAGCTCTCTTATGTGGTCAAATCCAAGAATTTGGGCACCCAATTTTGAAAAGAGTGTGTGGCGTCTTGAAAGAGCATCGGCCACTATATTGGTGCTTCCTTTCTTGTATTTGATTACATAAGGAAATTGTTCAAGAAATTCCATCCATTTTGCATGTCTCTTATTGAGCTTGTGTTGGCCCTTTAAATATTTTAAAGACTCGTGATCACTATGGATAACAAATTCTTTGGACACAAGATAGTGTTCCCAAGTCTTTAGGGCTCTCACAAGAGCATAGAGCTCTTTGTCATAAGTGGGGTAGTTGAGGGTGGCACCATGGAGTTTTTCACTAAAATAAGCAATGGGGTGTCCACCTTGCAACAATACCGCGCCTATGCCTACTCCCGATGCATCACACTCTATCTCAAAAGTTTTGGAAAAATTTGGGAGAGATAGGATGGGTGCATTGGTGAGTTGAGCTTTTAGCCTTTGAAAGGCTTGCTCATGCTTTTCATTCCAACAAAAGGCAACATCTTTTTTAACAAGTTCATTCAAAGGCGAAGCTAGGCTAGAAAAATTAGGCACAAACCTTCTATAGAAGCTAGCTAACCCATGAAAACTTCTTACATCACTTACATTTTGTGGAGTTGGCCACTCTTGGATGGCTTTGATTTTCTCGGGATCTACATGCACCCCCTTTTTGTTTACTATAAAGCCTAAAAAGACTACACTATCTACACCAAAGGTACACTTATCCCTATTTGCAAAAAGACTATTTTTCCTAAGAACTAGAAAGACTTCCCTAAGGTGACTTAGATGGTCTTCTAGGGTTTTACTATATACTAAGATATCATCAAAGTAAACTACTACATATTTACCTATACAATCCCTCAAGGTGTGATTCATAAGCCTCATGAATGTGCTTGGAGCGTTAGTGAGTCCAAAGGGCATCACCAACCACTCATATAATCCAAATTTGGTCTTAAAAGCGGTTTTCCACTCATCACCCTCCTTGATTCGAATTTGGTGATATCCACTTTTAAGGTCAATTTTGGAGAATAGAGTTGACCCATGCAATTCATCAAGCATATCATCAAGCCTTGGGATTGGATGCCTATACTTGATGGTGATGTTGTTGATTGCTCTACAATCACAACACATGCGCCATTTTCCATCTTTTTTGGGCACCAACAAGACAGGTACAGCACAAGGGCTTAGACTCTTTTGAACCCAACCCTTCTCCAACAAGTCTTGAACTTGTGATTCTATCTCCTTTGTTTCCTCGGGGTTGGTTCTATAAGCAGGCCTATTTGGTAGGCTTGCCCCCGGAATGAAGTCAATTTGATGTTCTATCCCCCTAAGAGGAGGAAGCCCATTGGGTCCTTCTTGTGAGAATAGATCGTCAAATTCACTCAAAAGGTTTTCTATTTGAGGAGGTAAAACCATGAGTTCATTACTTGTGGCAGTGCATGTAAGTGCTCCTTTACAAAAGATAAGGCTTGGTTGTTCAACAAGAAGCAAGTTTTCTAAAACATTTTCAAAAGGCTTTTCTTGTAGACCAACCTTGTGGGAAGGAACACTCTTCTCCCACGCCTTCCTATCCCTAAGGATTTTCTCTTTTTCTAGCACTCTTTTTTTTTGTTTTCCTCATCCCTCTTTTGTTTCATTTGTATTTGGTCTTTCACCACTTGAGAATGTGGTAAAGGACTAAGTACAAACTTCTTATATTTATGGGTGAAGGAAATCTCGTTAGTGAGACCATCATGCAAGGTTTTCTTGTCAAATTGCCATGGCCTCCCTAATAAGATATGGCAAGCTTCCATAGGCACTACATCACATAAAACTTTATCTTTGTAGTTCCCTATGGAAAACTTGATTTCCACTTGCTTATCTACATGTAGTTCCCCATTTTCATTAAGCCATTGAAGTTTGTAAGGTTTTGGGTGAGGAACCACTTGTAGCTTAAGCTTTTCAACCATCCTAGCACTACAACAATTACAACTAGATCCACTATCCACAATGAGGGAACATATATTTTCTAAAACATTGCATCTTGTATGAAATATGTTCTCCCTTTGTGTTTCAATGGATGTGCTAGGGTGATTGTTGAGGGTTCTCCTAATCATAAGCAATTCTCCCTCTAATGGAGCTACCCTCTCATCCTCTCCCCCTTCCTCTTTCTCACTAAGCTCATCCTCGCCACTAGTGTATTCGTCTACACCTTTAAGAAACAAAGTCCTTTGGTTTGGACATTGTGCTTGCACATGCCCCCTACCATAGCACTTAAAACATTTAACATCTCTAGCTCGGATGGGTGGGGTTGAGGTTTCTTTGGTGAAGGGTTTGGTAGGTTCTTTTGGTTTTTCCTTAGATGTACTACCCTCCCTTTTAAACTCTCTCTTGGGATAAAAGTTAGAATAGGGGCTCACCTTTTGACTTGATGTTTTGCGCAAATTTTGTTGCTCAACTTTAATGCAAAGTTGAACCAAATCATTCAAGTCTTGATAAGGTAAGAGCTCTACTCTATCTCTTATCTCAAGTGATAGGCCACTAAGGAACCTAGATATGGTGGTTTCCTCTTCCTCTCTAATAGAGGCTCTCATCATATAGAGCTCCATCTTTTGCCTATACTCTTCTACACTCATATTCTTTTGTTGGAGTCTTTGGAGCTTGTCCATCAACTCCCTATGGTAGTAAGAAGGTATATGTCGACGTCTTAGGGCTCCCCTAAGGTCATTCCAATATTCTATGGGAGGGTCCCTATGAAGACGTCGGTCTCTTTCTAAAGAGGTCCACCAATACATGGCATTTCCTTGGAAACTAAGGGTGGCTAAGGGTACTTTTCGTTCCTCACTTACCCTATGGCAAGCAAAGAGTTGCTCTACCTTCATCTCCCAATCTAGATATATTTCTACATTTTCCTTTCCATGAAAATGAGGTAGGTCTACTCTAGTTTCCCTTGGCACCTCTTGTTCCCTTTGCCTAGTTCTTCTAGGGGGTGGTTGGTAGTAGTCATTAATTCTAAGGCTTCCCTCCCCTAGAGTTGCAATGCTTTGTGATGCATGAGTATTTGTTTTTTTTGATTTTTGAGATTTTTGGGATTTCTCTTCTTGAGCTCTAGCCAACTCATTAATCTTGTTTTCATTCTCCACTTGCCTAAAAGAGATTAATTGTACCGCTTGGGATACCTCTTTCAAAAGGGTTTTCAAAGATTTTACTTCACATTCTATAGACTTTGGAGAATGAGAAGAAGAAGACATGGCTAGACCTTTGTGTATTTAGGCGTTTTTACTTTGAGAAAGATTAGGGAAGATAAAGAAGGTAGTTTTCCAGGTAAGGGAGGTGAGTCTCAAAGGACTACTTAAGTACCAAGCCTTTTCCTTGCCAAAAACTAGTCTCCAATGCCTTCACACAAAAATTTCTCTTAGTGAAACACTTAAAACACAAGAAGTTGAGAAATCAAAAAGCAATAAAACTATGTAAGCTAAAAAAAAATATGCAACAAACTAGTCGGTTTTAGCACAAAATTAAACTAAACTAATCATGCAAAACGTTTCTACCAAAACAATAGAAAACAAGTTCAAACAAGCAACAAATTACTAAGCAAAAATTTACTATGCTATTCGGCCCTAGGTGAGGCTTCTTGGACACTTTGAGCCCTTGAAGACACACTCACCGTCTAAACGTAATTAAAGAGGTAATTAACAATAAACCAAGTTGCAAAGGAAAAGAAGACTCCCTTTGTTGATCCTCTTTTGGGTTAGTGCACTTCCTTGTTGTCTTGAATTTTTGATCTTCTAGGTGTTTGTATTGTTTGTTTCAAGCAACCTTGTTTCGGCTTTAGCTTTGTCTCCTCCTTAAAATGATGGCTTTAATTCTCCAATTTCCAGCACCTATTCACAAGAGCTAAACCTAAACCAAGTCAAGTTCCATGCACATATGCACCAAGGAGAATTAAATTCCAGCACCCAAAAGAGAGGTCAAGAAACAAAAGCAAGAAACAAATTTAATTGAATAAAAACAGTACCACCAAAAGGATTTATAATATGACAACTTAGAAAGAGAGTCAAGAAATTAAAGCAAACAATTAAAGGTACTCAATAAAAGTTGGCACACAAAAGGAATACCTAAAGAAAAGCACTAGATTAGATGACCAAATAAAAAAAACAGCACCACTGAAAATTGTTGTGGGCCAGAAAACGTGTTTGTTCCCCGATTTATGCTGAGCTGTATTTTTAAAATTTGTCTCTGAAATTTATATGCAAGAAAAATTCAGGATCTTATCTAAACAATGGCTTTGGAATCACCTAAAACGCATGCACCATTTTTTTTTAATAATTTTTGCAAATTTGGTGTGCAGTTAGGCCAGCTGGAGCGCTCAAGGTTTGCACTCTGATTTTGTAAGATTTATCATATCTTTTCTGTTGCCTTTTTTGATCTGATTCTTTTTTTGTCCTTTTTGTAACACTTCAAACTTGCATTTTCCAGAGAATCACAAATTTCCTATGAGTGGAAATAATTTTTGAAACAAAAAAACAGCCAGACAGAGAGAAACAGGGGAAATCTGGAAAACTGGAAAAAAAAAACAGCAAGATACCAAAATTTAACACAAAGGAAATGTAAGAAGGAAATTGTGTAAGAACTAAGACACAATTATGAACTCAAACTAAAATTAAAAAGGCAGCAAAGGATCAAAAATAACAGCAGATTAAGGCAACTTAAAGAGACCCAAAAACAAGAAACAATCAAGCCAAAAAAATAGGACTACTAAGAATTGATGACAATTATGGATTCACATGACTTGACACAACATTTATAGATTCAGAAAATAAAGACTCAAAGCATAAAATGAAGCAATTATAAGAAAGCAATAAAGACTCAAATTCCTAAAAGAAAACAGCCACTCAATGTGTAAGGAATCCTATCACAATTGCACAAGAAAATGTTCAAGATCAATTGAACACATGTGCTTCGGTTGGATCTTCCATAAGCACACCAAGAACAATTTAAAATGTAAAAAACAGCAAGACAATTATGGAATTGAAATGACAAGATGAAAATAAAGAAGAACTGAAAATTTAAAAAGACAAGCTACTCATCTTGAATAACCAAAAGCTCATGATACCAAATGATGGCATTTTCATGTGTTCTTCTTGAATCAAAGTAGAAATAGATGGAGCGGAAGCAATGGGTGAGTGAAACAAGACCCTCCTAGGAGTTGTGTTGGTCTTGAAGGTGCATGATGAGTATGGGTTGAGAGGTTTGGCCAGCTCAAGGGAGAAGGTGAAAGGATTGAAGTTTATAGCCTAGATTTCTAGGAGGAGTAAAGCTTGTGCACAAAAATGGCAGCATAACATTACTCAAAATAAACTTGAAAATACATGAGGTAGGCCTCCTTATTTATAGATTTAGGAGCCTTGGTGAGCAAGCTTAAAGGGTAGGGATGGAAATACAAAAAGTGGGGCTGCCTAGGGTATTGACTTTAGTCAAACCACACCATCATCCTAATATTCTAGAAGATAGGTCAAAAATGCAACATTTGATAGTACACCCCTCCTTCTTTTGCTAAAGGCACCTATTTGCTAGCACACCCCTCCTTCTATTGCTAAGGGCACCTTTTTGATAGCACACCCCTAAGTGAGCAAGTTTTGCTTTCTACACTACACTAATCTACTAAGCACCCCCTCCCCCTTTGGGCCTTTATGAAACATGTACAAGGATCTCTCTCTTCCATCCGTGGCTTCTTCTATGTGTGCTTGGATATGTTTAGCCATGGATCTTGTGAGAGGTCCTAGACGGTCTAGCTCCATGGATAGCCTCCCTCCTTCACGTTCTAGACGCTCACTTCCTGGAGCTAGACGCTCCTCTTGGTCTAGTCGGTCTTCTTGGTTTGGGCCTTGGCTTCCTTGGCTAGATGTGCTTGGCCCTCCTCCATCACGTGTGGTCCACCACAGTGAAGACACTTAGGTTTCCAAGGTTGTTGCTGTTGGAACTGGGGAGGTGCTGCTCCTGCCCGATGTGATGGAGGTCTCGCATAGGGTTTGCTTTGTGGGTGCTGTGCCTTAGCTCTCCCACTGGAAGGACCTCCTGGGTGTGACCTGATCACCCGAGACTCACCCTTTTCCAGGGTCTCCACCATCTTCGCCTTCTCCACTAAGGCGTGGAACTCCCTGATGCACATCGGGGCTATGGTCTTCTTCAGCCCATGCTTCAGCCCTTCCTCGAACTTCCTACACCTCCAGGCCTCGGAGGTCGCCTGGGTATAGAACCGGGCGAGGTACTCAAAACGGGCAGCATAGGCGTTTACTGACATGTCCCCCTGCTCCAACTTTAAGAACTCAGCTTCCCTTGCAAACTTGGCGCTGTCTGGGAAGTATTTCTCCAAGAACTTCACCCTGAAGCTCTCCCAATCCAGAACATCCTCTCGGGCCTCCATCATCTGCTGAGCTCCCATCCACCAGAACTCAGCTTCTCCTGATAGCAGATACGTGGCAAACAACAGCTTCTTCTCTTCAGGGCAGGAGGTCGCCCTAAAGATTTTCTCCACCTCCCTGACCCACTGATCTGCCTGGTCAGGGGTAGCATTCCCACTGAACTTAGGTGGGTTGTGCCTCATGAACTCGGCCAGTCCCATCTGTTCTTGGGGCTGACCGACGTGGGAGTTTGTTTCAGCCGACCGAGCAGTCTCCCAGTGCTGCATTGTGGCTTGATGGTTCTGAGCCATCGCCGCATTCTGCTGCTGAATGGCAGTCGCCATCATCTCGATGGCCTTGGCGATCTGACTCATCTCTGAGGAAGGTTGGGGTGGGGTAGCAGGTCTATGTGCCATCTTCTGAATCTATTGACTTCTATATTCCCTACAACTATAAGAATGAAATCGATAAGAATCAATTCATTCAAGGGGTAACAGCTAGACCTTACAAAGGTCAGCATCTCAAAGTCATCTAGAATTTGAGTTCATCAACAGAATCATAACACTTATAACTTCACACAAAACACCAGAACAGTTACTGGTGTGCAAACATCAGTCCAAACTACCACCTCAGTCAAATTCAAGAACACTCAAAAATCACACCAGAATTCAATGTAGGCTAAACATCAAACCTTTGGAATTAAGATTAAGAATTATCTTGATCCAGTTATGAGTGTGCACCCTCACCACTTTATCAAGACCTTCTTATTCTTAATACTAAGATTTTCAGTTAGGCACACGTTCACCCAAGCACACGCAAGAGTTCAAAACTAAAACGTTTGAAAACCTTCCACTATAGTGGTTATTTAAAACTCAAATAAATTTTATGAGCAGAAGAAACACAATGGATCCACAGCCCTCAGGTCATCCTAAGGCGAACTGCTCTGATACCATTAATGTAACATCCCGCCAAAATACTATACAAATGTATATAATGAAAATAAAGGTAACAAATAGATTCTATGAACAAAATATTATATATATGAAATGAAGTTGCTCCTCTTAGGGAGTTTAATACAAATTCGGTCAAATTTTCCAGAAACATAAACAAAATACAGTAAAAAAAAACGAAGCAGGCGATCTCCTATCGGAAGAGACCGATCTCCTATCGGACGAGGCCGATCGCCCATCAGGGGACCCAAAAACAGCCGATCTCCTTCCGGCGACCACTTCACTAAGGAGCTCTACTTCCTGGAAGATCATCTGCTCCCGTGTAAGTTATACACGATCATCACAGTTTTGAGAAAACAACCACAATAACAGATAAAAGGGTAAGCTAGATAATTTAAAAGAAGTTTAAATCAAGAACATGAAAATCCAAGTAAACCAAGTTCCAAAATATCCATGTAAAACGTAGAGCTGCTCATAGCATTCAGCTGATCGCCCAAAATCACATTTCACAACATTCACCCATAGTCATTCCATTTCACAATACAGCATCAAGTGTCTATCAATATTCAAGTTTCTCATTTCACATGTCAGACTTTCCACTGACTCACCACACAAGACACTTGACACTACTTCCGGATTGACTCGTGCGTTGATTAGACTCAGAGATCTGCACCTGTCATACCACACCACTGTGAAATCCACACAGGGTCGCTGTGAATCCACACAGCATGCGCATATATCATCTCAATGTCAATAGTTCTCCTGGTATGACAGGGTTAATCCATAGGACAGACGGAGCTCGTTCTTTTTCACACGAGACGCCCATCATATAGACCTCCTTCGACTCTCAACAACTGAGTAACTTCCTCTACGTGATTCCATTACCTCAGCAGAGTCAGGATATCCCCTTAGGAATCACCGATCAATGCACCTACCACAAGATCTTACACGGTATTTTCTTTCCTGAAAATACTATGCCTCGATCCCACATTCACAGCATTCAAAGACATCATGCCACACTTAAAAGAATGATTTCAATCACAGCAATAGCCATTTCAAAGGATTCATATTTTCGAATATCTCATGTAAATCTCAAGCAGTTCTCAAAACAACATCAAACACAAGGAGTTCGCAAAACAGCGCCAAAACCGGCGATCTAGTTCAAAATATGGTATTTCGAAGGCTGTGTATTAAAACAGGCGACCACGTCGCCCAAGCACACAACACAGAGCATTTCACGAAGACGAAAGCGAAAATGGCGACCACGTCGCCCACACTTCAGAAATGGTTCAACTATGGCTCGTAGTAAAGATGAAGGCTAGCTTCCCTTACCTGGACTTGCGCAACCACCAGGAGCTTCAAAATCCAACGAAGCTTGCAGAATACCTTGGCTCTGTTTTTCGCGTCTGGTCTGAAGAACTTGCAGAGGACTACCCAAGTGCTCCAATGGTGTTGCTTCTCGTCGTACTCTTGTGTGGAGAGGCTGAAATCGCAACGCGGAGGAGGGAACTCACTCTTTCTCTCTTCGACTACAACAACGTTTTCCTTTTCTCTCAGTTAGTGGATTTTTTGTAACTTAAACCAACTTATCCCTCCAAAAGCAGCTGCCACCACCTACTCTGCAGGGAAGTTTGCGTGCACGCTTCCCTGAACAGTACTACTAAGCATGCCTCTGCGCAGGCTACGCTATGAGGTCACTATTTTGAACCACCTTTTGTCTACGTGGCGCGCGCACAGAACATCTCTTGCTGGGAGTCTGGGGCCCACGTTCTCTGGGTGTAACTCAACGTCGCGCGATGACCTTTCGCCGATGACTACCAGCTCGAAGAGAAACCACTGATGACCTCTCGCGCGAAGACGATCCACCGATGACCTCGCGAGAAGACTACCACCGATGACCTCGCGTGAAGACTACCACCGATGACCCCCGCGCGAAGACTACCACCGATGACCCCGCGCGAAGACTACCACCGATGACCTCGCGCGAAGACTACCACCGATGACCTCGCGCGAAGACTACCACCGATGACCTCGCGCGAAGACTACCACCGATGACATCTTCCTGGCAAACGACCGATGTCTTCCTCTGGGAGACAACCGATGTCTTCCCTGGCGACGCCCTCATAACTCTCGCGCCTTGGCCACGTCCACATGCATCGCGCCCTGGCAATGCCCGCGTGCCTCGCGCCCGCGCGATGCCCGCATGCCCCTCGCGCCCGCGCGATGCCTGCATGCCTCTCGCGCCCGCGCGATGCCTGCATGCCTCTCGCGCCCGCGCGATGCCTGCATGCCTCGTGCCCAGGCGATGACGTGTAGTCTAGGCGACCGGCGATGATGTATAAACAAGGAACTCTTATAGTTTTTTCTAGACTACACTTTCCTTCCTTTTTAACTTAGATAAAACATACTTAGAATTTACTGAAAACATACTCTTTCATTCCAATAAATTTCAGGTCCTTACATCGCGCGGGCGCGAGAAGCATGCAGGCATCGCGCGGGCGCGAGAGGCATGCAGGCATCGCGCGGGCGCGAGAGGCATGCAGGCATCGCGCGGGCGCGAGAGGCATGCAGGCATCGCGCGGGCGCGAGAGGCATGCAGGCATCGCGCGGGCGCGAGAGGCATGCAGGCATCGCGCGGGCGCGAGAGGTATGCAGGCATCGCGCAGGCGCGAGAGGCATGCAGGCAACGCGCGGGCCCGAGAGGCTTGCAGGCATCGCGCGGGCGCGAGGCATGCGGGCATTGCCAGGGCGCGAGGCATGTGGACGTGGCCAAGGCGCGAGAGTTATGAGGGCGTCGCCAGGGAAGACATCGGTCGTCTCCCAGAGGAAGACATCGGTCGTCTCCCAGAGGAAGACATCGGTCGTCTCCCAGAGGAAGACATCGGTCGTCTTCTAGGGCGAAGGAGACATCGGTCGTTCGCCAGGATGAGTCAGCATTGGAAAGTTGTCGCGATGGCGAGCCTCACACAGATAAAGTGGGACCCAGACTCTCAGCATGAAACGTCCTGCACGCGCGCCACGTAGACAAAAAGGATGATTCAGAGTGGTGACATCAGAATGTTGGCATGCGCAAGAGACACTCGCGGTCGTACTGTTCAGAGCAGTGGTTGGCATGCACAAACGACAACAGTGGTCGTACTGTTCAGAGCAGTGGTTGGCATGCATAAACGACAGCAGTGGTCGTACTGTTCAGGGCAGTGGTTCTCAGACTTTCCTGCAGAAGGGGTGGCAGCAGCAGCAAACGTGGACAGGTAAGCTGGGATTCAAAAGCCACTGCGGGAAGGCAAAGAGTGTTACAGACTCAAGAGTGTTAGAGTGAGTGCAAACTTCCTCCCTCCCTTCTTCCCTTCCTTGCGTTGAGACTCAGGCAACCTCCAGCATCAGTGCGACACGCGACGTTGCCCTTAGAGCACCTAAGAGGTTCTCTGCAAGTTCTACAGACCAGGCGCTGAAAACAGAGACAAGGCGGGGTTCAAGCCTCGGTGGGTTTTGAGCTCGCGGTATTTTACGCAAGTCCAGGTAAGGGAAGCTAGACCTCTTTTTCCATACAAGCCATAGTGTAGCTATCTCTGAAGTGAGGGCGACGTGGTCGCCATTTTTGTTTTCATCTGCGTAAAATGCTCTGTTTGTGTGCTTGGGCGACGTGGTCGCTGGTTTTATATACAGTCTTCGAAACACCCTGTTTTTGAACTAGATCGCCGGTCTTGGCGTTGTTTGTGAACTCTCTGTTTTTGGGTGTTGTTTTGAAACTACTTGAGATTTAAATGAAATATTCGAAGATCTGAACCTTGAAATGATTCGTTGCTGTGACTTAAATCAATTACTCGAGTGGTATGATGTTTTTGAATGCTGTGAATGTGGGATCGAGGCATAGTATTTTCAGGAAAGAAAATACCGTGTAAGATCTTGTAGTAGGTGCATTGATCGGTGATTCCTAAGGGGATATCCTGACTCTGCTGAGGTAATGGAATCACGTAGAGGAAGTTACTCAGTTGTTGAGAGTCGAAGGAGGTCTATATGATGGGCGTCTCGTGTGAAAAAGAACGAGCTCCGCCTGTCCTATGGATTAACCCTGTCATACCAGGAGAACTATTGACATTGAGATGATATATGCGCATGCTGTGTGGATTCACAGCGACCCTGTGTGGATTTCACAGTGGTGTGGTATGACAGGTGCAGATCTCTGAGTCTAATCAACGCACGAGTCAATCCGGAAGTAGTGTCAATCCGAGTCAATCTTAGCGTTGTTTGTGAACTCTCTGTTTTTGGGTGTTGTTTTGAAACTACTTGAGATTTAAATGAAATATTCGAAGATCTGAACCTTGAAATGATTCGTTGCTGTGACTTAAATCAATTACTCGAGTGGTATGATGTTTTTGAATGCTGTGAATGTGGGATCGAGGCATAGTATTTTCAGGAAAGAAAATACCGTGTAAGATCTTGTAGTAGGTGCATTGATCGGTGATTCCTAAGGGGATATCCTGACTCTGCTGAGGTAATGGAATCACGTAGAGGAAGTTACTCAGTTGTTGAGAGTCGAAGGAGGTCTATATGATGGGCGTCTCGTGTGAAAAAGAACGAGCTCCGCCTGTCCTATGGATTAACCCTGTCATACCAGAAGAACTATTGACATTGAGATGATATATGCGCATGCTGTGTGGATTCACAGCGACCCTGTGTGGATTTCACAGTGGTGTGGTATGACAGGTGCAGATCTCTGAGTCTAATCAACGCACGAGTTAATCCGGAAGTAGTGTCAAGTGTCTTGTGTGGTGAGTCAGTGGAAAGTCTGACGTGAGAAATGAGAAACATTGATAGTTTATAGACACTTGATGCAGTATTGTGAAATGGAATGACTATGGGTGAATGTTGTGAAATGTGTGATTTTGGGCGATCAGGTGAATGATATGAGCAACTCTACGTTTTACATGGATATTTTGAAACTTGTTTTACTTTGATTTTCATGTTCATGATTTAAACTTCCTTTAAATTATATAGCTTACCCTGCGTGTTATGGTTCTGTGGCTGTTCTCTTAAAACTGTGATGATCGTGTATAACTTACACGGGAGCAGATGATCTTCCAGGAAGTAGAGCTCCTTAGTGAAGTGGTCGCCGGAAAGAGATCGGCTGTTTTTTTGGGTCCCCCGATGGGCGATCGGCCTCGTCCGATAGGAGATCGGTCTCTTCCGATAGGAGATCGCCTGCTTCATTTTTTTTACTGTATTTTGTTTATGTTTCTGGAAAAATTTGACCGAATTTGTATTAAACTCCCTGTGAGGAGAAACTACATTTCATATATATATATAATATTTTGTTCATAGAATCTATTTGTTACCTTTATTTTCATTATATACATTTGTATAGTATTTTGGCGGGATGTTACACCCTGGGTTCATACTGGATGTCAAATTCCGACAACTCAACTGCCCAACGCACCATCCTTCCTGCCACATCGAGCTTCTGCAAGACCTTACATATCGGTAGATCTGTCATCACCACCATTGTGAAGCTTTGGAAATAGTGGCGTAATCTCCTGGCTGAGAACACCACTGCTAATGCTGCCTTCTCTAAGGCTTGGTATCTCGTCTCGGGTCCCTGTAGCACCTTGCTGACAAAATAGATGGGCTTCTGGCTCTGTTGTTGTTCCTGTACCAAGACAGAACTCACCGCCCTATCTGTAACCGCAAAGTACAAATGCAGGGGTGTGCCAAGTTGAGGCTTGCACAAAACTGGTGGGCTGGCCAGGTATTCTTTGAGCTTGAGGAAAGCCTGCTCACATTCCGCCGTCCAGGTGAATCTGCTATTCCTCCTTAGGCACTGGAAATAAGGATGACCTTTATCTCCCCCGGCTGACACGAATCGGGAGAGTGCAGCCATTCGACCTGTCAACTGTTGCACCTCTTTCACCGACGTCGGGCTCCTCATGGCTATGATTGCTGCACACTTGTCTGGGTTGGCCTCAATCCCTCTTTCCATGAGCAAAAACCCAAGGAACTTGCCTGCCTCCACCCCAAAGACGCACTTTTCGGGGTTCAACTTTAACCTGTACTTTGCTATGGTGTTGAACAGCTCCTCCAAGTCGTCAATATGCTGACCTCGAGCCTGGGACGTCACTACCATGTCATCTACATATGCCTGCACGTTGCGTCCCAGCATGGGTGCGAGGACCTTGTCCATTAGCCTCTGGTATGTGGCACCCGCATTCTTCAAGCCGAACGGCATGACTGTGTAGCAGTAACAAGACAACTCTGTCATGAACGCCGTCTTGCTCTCATCCATCGGGTGCATCTTTATCTGATTGTACCCAGAGAAAGCATCTAAGAAACTCAGCAATTTGCAGCCTGAAGCGCTGTCCACCAGCGCATCTATGCTGGGCAGAGGATAGGAGTCTTTCAGACACGCCCTGTTAAGATCTGTAAAGTCCACGCACATCCTCCACTTCCCGTTGGCCTTTTTCACCAGGACGACATTCGCAAGCCACTCAGGGTATTGTATTTCCCGTATGTGACCTGCTTTCAGCAATTTGTGTGTTTCCTCCTTGACTACCTGCCTTCGCTCATCATTGAACTTCCGCCTCCTCTGGCGGACCGGTCTGGCTTGGGGATTCAGCGCCAGGCGGTGGCATAGGAAATCAGGGTCTATGCCAGGCATGTCTGAGGGGGACCAAGCGAAAGCGTCCAGATGCTTTCCGATAACTCTCGCTACTTGATCCTGGGTCTCCTGAGATAGGGATTTACCCAGCCTGAAGATCTTCCCTCCGATCTCCTTCTCTACGACCTCCTCCGTGGGTTCTGGTCGCCTCGTCCGGGCGATCTCTGCTCAGGTGACCCCGACATCACCTCGAGGCATATCTGTCTCATTGGTTCCTCCTCCCGGTGGTGAGGTGGTCACCATGCAGACTCCCCTCTTCGTTTTGAGGCTATTTTCGTAGCACCTTTTAGCCTCCTTTTGGTCCGACTTGATGGTTACCACCTTCCCCTCCATCGATGGCAACTTCATCTTCATGTGCCTTGTAGACACCACGGCCCCCAACCGGTTCAGGGCCGGTCTGCCCAGAAGTATATTGTAGGCAGAGGGAGCGTTCACCACAAGGTACCTGATGTTCTCTGTGCGGGACGCCATTCCGTCGGTGAACGTGGTCCTCAACTCTATGTATCCCCGCACTTCTACCTGATCTCCTATGAACCCATATAAACAGCCGACGTAGGGTCGCAGCTGATCAGGGGACAGCTGTAGTTTGTTGAAGGTCGACCAGAACATCACATCGGCCAAGCTCCCCTGATCGACC
This sequence comes from Phaseolus lunatus, assembly GCA_013389735.1. Lineage (NCBI taxonomy): Eukaryota > Viridiplantae > Streptophyta > Magnoliopsida > Fabales > Fabaceae > Phaseolus > Phaseolus lunatus. The sequence continues at coordinate 18,128,230 of CM023867.1, forward strand.
AGCACCCGGTGCACCTTGCGCGCGGCAGTGACTACTGAAATAACCACCGGATCGTTGTCATGGGGAACAACATCTCGGCGATCGGCTTTTGTAAAGACGAGGTCAATGTCCGGAAAGTGATCTTCCTCGCAGGCCTCTACTGCCATCACTGAACGCGCATACTTCTTTCGTTGTGAAGAGGTGCATCCTCCTCCTGAAAACCCACCTGATATGGTGTGGATCTCCCCATGAATGGGCACTTCATGCCCCTGGTCTGCCCTTGGCGCAGCAACGGTCTCACCTTCCGACACCTCCTTCAGATAGTCATTCAAAAACCCACTCTTCACCAACTCATCCAGTTGATGAGCCAGAGCCAGGCAATTTCGAATGGGGTGCCCAAAAGCCTGATGGAACTCGCACCATGCGTTTTTATTGGGCCCCAACCTCTTGTCACTCTGCGGGGGCACCTTCAATCTTTCTGCCACATTAGGAATGGCAATCAGTTCCTTCAACTCCACCACGAATTCATGCCTAGGGGGCATGTCATCTTTGTTTCGCGCCCTAGGCTGTGGTTTTCGGGGCTCATAGGGCTTCTGTTTCCCTTGAGCTTTTTTCTTCGTGGTCGCCTCATGTACCCTCAGCGGTTGAGGCCGGCTAGGTGCTCGGGGCCTTAACGAAACCGCACTTTCTCTCTTCTCGCTGAGCTCCCCCTCAGCGACAATGTGGGCCACAGCACGCCGTTTTATGTCACTGAAGGTTTTGGGGTGGCTGCGTATTAGGGACTCGCTGAAAGGCCCTGGCAATACGCCCTTCCTGAAGGCGTGCACCACCATGTCTTCATCCTTGGTGTGCAGCCTCACCACCATCGCCCCAAACCTATTAAGGTAATCTTTGAGGGACTCCCTCTGATGCTGCCTCACATCAAAAAGATCGTAAGACACTGGTGGGGGGGCCCTGTTGACAAGATATTGTTCCCTGAACAGCGCGGAAAACTGAGCGAAAGACGTGATATGTCCTTCTGGCAAACTCACGAACCATTCTAGCGCAGTCCCTGTCAGTGTAGCCATAAAGAGTTTACAGTGCACTGCGTCGGATCCTCCTGACAACATCATCTGCGTGTGAAAGGCAGTGAGATGCGTTTCAGGATCTTCCTTCCCGGTGAACACGGTTTTGGGTCCTACAAAGGTAGCTGGAACCACCGTGTTCATGATTGCTTGGGAGAAAGGCATGGGAAAGGCCCTTGGAGGCACTGGTGGGGCTCGATCATCTTCCCCACGATTTCCAGCTTGTTGTATGTGCTGCAAATTCAAGCGCAGCTCCTCATTTGCTCGGTGTAACTCTTCGTTCCTGGCCTGTGAGGCGGCCAGGTCTTCCTGCATACGCGCTTGACGCGCTTGGGACTCCGCCACCGTTTCTTGGAGGGTGCACATCGTTTCCATCAGCTGTTGCATGGTAACGCTGTCGCCTCCATTCGGTGGAACAGATCCGTGTCTTGTATTCCTCATCTTCTGTGGTTTTCTCTCTCACTCTCGTGTATGGGACCTTGTTTTACTCCGGGCCCCACGGTGGGCGCCAAATGTTCTTGCTGGTTGACTCGCCTGTCGGTTGACTCACGACACTCACACGCCTCCTTCCCCACGTTGATACGTGCTTGGTTCTTTCGAAGCAATCTGCACCTGCAAAAGAGAAAGGGGGCGCCCTAGAGGCCGTTTGCACTCCGACGCTCAAGTCAGTGTAGGGCAAGCACACCAAGTGTATAAGTTTCTCTCTGTGTTTAGGTCTAGAAACTGCGTACCTTTGTGAAGTATCTTACTGTCCCTTATATAGTCTAAGGTTTACTGCGCCGCTAGCCCTAATTAGGGTTCGCTGCGCTACTAGCCATATTTAGGGTTTACTGGAATACCCTTGTGCCGCTATCACCCAATCTTAGGGTAATCTAGCACATAAGGTTTCCTTCTCTGGAGTGCAAACTTTAACAGGGTGACCACCTGGATGCCCCCTTGTGCACCTAGTCTCTGGGGCCACCTGTTCTGGGAGTGCCTTCACTGTTCACGTGCCATGCATGTAGCTTTACTGGGAAAACCCTAGCTCTGGTGAGCACTTGTCCCCTCAGGACTCTACACCCAACTGTGCTCTCCCTGCTACCCGCATAGGCACTTCGTGATTCAGGCCTCTCCCTACCTCTGGGTATTTAACTGGTCATTGGCCCCCTCTGGGAACCAATCTTAACTGTTCTGTTTATGCTGTTCAAATCACCCAAGGCCGATGTCACCTCGCCATACTCTGTTGCCGAGGACTCCTCGACCTGCCGAGTGACGATGACACCTCAGCCCATCCTGGTGTTGACAACTACTCACCCGTCTCTATGGGCTGACGACTCGTCACCCGTCTCTGTAGGCTGATGACTCGTCACCCCTCTCTGTAGGCTGACGACTCGTCACCCGTCTCTGTAGGCTGATGACTCGTCACCCCTCTCTGTAGGCTGATGACTCGTCACCCCTCTCTGTAGGCTGATGACTCGTCACCCTTCTGTGTAGGCTGATGACTCGTCACCCCTCTCTGCAGGCTGATAACTCGTCACCCCTCTCTGTAGGCTGATGACTCGTCACCCCTCTGTGTAGGCTGATGACTCGTCACCCCTCTCTGCAGGCTGATGACTCGTTCTGTGGGACCCAGCTGATGTCCGAGGACTGGTCAGTACACCAACGAGATAACTTTTACCCATAGGGAGAAAATGTTTGTACTCTATCCTTTAACACCTTCACAAGTGGTAAAGGACCAAGTACAAACGAAAATAAAAAGAGAAAATGAGAAAAAGAAAAAAGAATTAAAGGAAAATCCTTTGTTTGGAGTTGAACCAGGCATTGACTTAAATTCTTCTTCCACAGAAAACCCTTGTGAGAATATGCTTGAAGATAAATCTGTGTCTGGAGCTGAACCAGATATAGATATAAACCTTTCCTCCACAGAAAAGCCAAGTGAGGGGTTGTTTGAAAAAGAAGAAGAGGAATCTAGAAAGAATGAAGAGTATCTTACAACACCTCCTACAAGCATAGTGGGAAAAGAATCCTTAAAGGGGGATTGCAATAATTTTAACTCTCCTTTTCCTTTGAATCATGATGCTTACTCTTATTTTTAAAAATCACAAAAACAACACTTTGTGATGTTATTTGTAACATCCCGCCAAAATACTATACAAATGTATATAATGAAAATAAAGGTAACAAATAGATTCTATGAACCAAATATTTTATATATATGAAATGTAGTTTCTCCTCACAGGGAGTTTAATACAAATTCGGTCAAATTTTTCCAGGAACATAAACAAAATACAGTAAAAAAAAACGAAGCAGGCGATCTCCTATCGGAAGAGACCGATCTCCTATCGGACGAGGCCGATCGCCCATCGGGGGACCCAAAAACAGCCGATCTCCTTCCGGCGACCACTTCACTAAGGAGCTCTACTTCCTGGAAGATCATCTGCTCCCGTGTAAGTTATACACGATCATCACAGTTTTAAGAGAACAGCCACAGAACCATAACACGCAGGGTAAGCTAGATATTTTAAAGAGAGTTTAAATAAGAACATTAAAATCAGAGTAAGCAATTTTCAAGATATTCACGTAAAGCTATAGATTTTCTCAATGCCCTTCACCTGATCACCCAGAAATCACACATTTCACAATATTCACAAGAGTCATTCTATTTCACAAAACTGCATCAAGTGTCTATGAATTTCAAGTTCCTCATTTCACATGTCAGACCACCACTGACCCAGCACACAAGACACTTGACCTACTTCCGGAAGACTCGTGCATTGACTAGATTCAGGGATTCTGCACCTGTCATACAAGCTGTTGTAATGTTTCCACAGCTATGCGCATCAACACATTCTCGATCTCAAGTTCACCATTCTCACAGTATGACAGGGTTAATCCATATGACAGGCCGAGCTCGTTCTGTTTCACACGACTCACCCATACATATGAACCTCCTTCGACTCTCAACGCCTGAATAACCTCATCTATATGAATCCATTATCTCAGGAGAGTCAGGATAATCCCATTATAGACATCACCGATCAATGCACATCCTACACGATCTTACACGGTATTTTCTTTCCTGAAAATACTATGCCTCGATCCACATTCACCACATCCAACACATCACATAACACTTAAAGGAATGATTTCAATCACAGCAAAACTCAATCCAAGGTTCTTATTTTCGAATATCTCATTTAAATCTCAACAGTTTCAAAGCAACACCAAAAACAGAGAGTTTCGCAAACAACGCCAAAACCGGCGACCTGGTTCAAAAACAGGGTATTTCGAAGTCTGCATTTAAAACCGGCGACCACGTCGCCCAACACATAGCACAGAGCATTTTACAAGGATGAAAACGAAAACCGGCGACCACGTCGCCCTCACTTCAGAAAATAGCTAAACTATGGCTTGTATTGAAAATGAAGTCTAGCTTCCCTTACCTGGACTTGCGCAAACACCAGGAGCTCCGAAACCCAACGAAGCTTGAACCCCGCCTTGTCTCTGTTTTCAGCGCCTGGTCTGTAGAACTTGCAGAGAACCTCTTAGGTGCTCTAAGGGCAACGTCGCGTGTCGCACTGATGCTGGAGGTTGCCTGAGTCTCAACGCAAGGAAGGGAAGAAGGGAGGGAGGAAGTTGCACTCACTCTAACACTCTTGAGTCTGTAACACTCTTTGCCTTCCCGCAGTGGCTTTTGAATCCCAGCTTACCTGTCCACGTTTGCTGCTGCTGCCACCCTTTCTGCAGGAAAGTCTGAGAACCACTGCCCTGAACAGTACGACCACTGCTGTCGTTTATGCATGCCAACCACTGCTCTGAACAGTACGACCACTGTTGTCGTTTGTGCATGCCAACCACTGCTCTGAACAGTACGACCGCGAGTGTCTCTTGCGCATGCCAACATTCTGATGTCACCACTCTGAATCATCCTTTTTGTCTACGTGGCGCGCGTGCAGGACGTTTCATGCTGAGAGTCTGGGTCCCACTTTATCTGTGTGAGGCTCGCCATCGCGACAACTTTCCAACGCTGACTCATCCTGGCGAACGACCGATGTCTCCTTCGCCCTAGAAGACGACCGATGTCTTCCTCTGGGAGACGACCGATGTCTTCCCTGGCGACGCCCTCATAACTCTCGCCCCTTGGCCACGTCCACATGCCTCGCGCCCTGGCAATGCCCGCATGCCTCGCGCCCGCGCGATGCCTGCATGCCTCTCGGGCCCGCGCGTTGCCTGCATGCCTCTCGCGCCCGCGCGATGCCTGCATGCCTCTCGCGCCCGCGCGATGCCTGCATGCCTCTCGCGCCCGCGCGATGCCTGCATGCCTCTCGCGCCCGCGCGATGCCTGCATGCCTCTCGCGCCCGCGCGATGTCCACCTGGCGCTCATGTGTAGCAGGCGACCGGCGACCTCATAGCCTTCTATACTTAACTTTTTCCTCCCTTTCTATTCTAAATAAAACATACATAGAATTCTTTTAAAATATATCTCTTTTTATTCCAATTCAATTTTACAGGTCCTTACATTATTGCTTATCTTGGGCAATGAACAACACAAAGGAAGCAAAAATATTTTTGTAAAGGGCCCTATTTCTTTCCAACAAAACTTTTATAAAAATAGCAAAGAGGCTTATTTCCTTACTATTTTATTTGAATACACTAGTCTTAATTTTCTTATCTCACTTTTCTTTGATGTTTATTTTAGGTTAATAATTGATCCTGGAGGACAAGCATAGTTTTCAAAGCAAGAATAAGGCTGTTGTTTGAGATCAACCCTGTAGATCTGAGGACAGATCCTCTCAAGAAGGAGGGGATGATGGAAGAGGCCCAAGCTCCAACCCAAGTTCAGGCCCAACACAAGGTCCATGGCCAAGCACATTCACGCCAAAATGAGTCAAGCCACGGATGGGAGGGAGAAGACCTTGTACATGCTACTTGGAGGCCCATTAGGGGTAGCTTAGTAGATTAGTGTAGTGTAGAAAGCAAAACTTGCTCACTTAGGGGTGTGCTATCAAAAAGGTGCCCTTAGCAATAGAAGGAGGGGTGTGCTAGCAAATAGGTGCCTTTAGCAAAAGAAGGAGGGGTGTACTATCAAATGTTGCATTTTTGACCTATCTTCTAGAATATTAGGATGATGGTGTGGTTTGACTAAAGTCAATACCCTAGGCAGCCCCAACTTTTTGTATTTCCATCCCTACCCTTTAAGCTTGCTCACCAAGGCTCCTAAATCTATAAATAAGGAGGCCTACCTCATGTGTTTTCAAGATTAATTTGAGTAAAGTTATGCTGCCAAATTTGTGCCATACTTACTCCCTTGCCTAAATCTCTTGATTTATGGTTTTAATCTTCACTCCTTCACCACCAAAGAGAGCTGGCCAAACCTCTCTCATTTTCATACACTTCATGCACCTTCAAGATCACCATCACTCCTAGGAGGGTCTTGCTCATTTCAACCATTGCTTCCGCACTATCTTTGTACTGACCAGTCCTCGGACGTCAGCTGGGTCACATAGCATGGGCCAAAGCCACGTGGAATGGACCCCACAGGTGGTATTGATGAGAGGGGTGATTAGCCATCAGCCCACAGAGAGGGTGATTAGTCATCAGCCTTCAGAGAGGGGTGATTAGTCATCAGCCTACAGAGAGGGTGATTAGTCATCAGCCTTCAGAGAGGGGTGATTAGTCATCAGCCTACGGAGAGGGTGATTAGTCATCAGCCTTCAGAGAGGGGTGATTAGTCATCAGCCTACAGAGAGAGCGTGACGATCACCAGGAAGGGCTGATGTGTCTTCGTCACTCCACAGGTTGAGGAGTCCTCGGCAACAGAGGGTGACGAGGTGACATCAGTCTTGGGTGATTTCAACAGCGAAACCAGCACAACTAAGATTGGTTCCCAGAGTGGGCCAATGACCAGTTAAATACCCAGAGGTAGGGAGAGGCCTGGATCACGAAGAGCATATGCGGGTAGCAGGGAGAGCACAGTTAGGTGTAGAGTCCTGAGGGGACGAGTACTCACCAGAAGTAGGGTTTTCCCAGTGAAGCTACATGCATGGCACGTGAACAGTGAAGGCACTCCCAGAACAGGTGGCCCTAGAGACTAGGTGCACAAGGAGGCACCCAGGTGGTCACCCTGTTAAAGTTTGCACTCCAGAGAAGGAAACCTTATGTGCTAGATTACCCTAAGATTGGGTAATAGCGGCGCAAGGGTATTCCAGTAAACCCTAAATATGGCTAGCAGTGCAGTAAACCCTAATTCGGGTTAGCGGCGCAGTAAACCCTAGACCATATAAGGGACAGTAAAATACTTCACAAAGGTACGCAGTTTCTAGACCTAAACACAGAGAGACTCAATACACTTGGTGTTGCTTGCCCACTATTGACTTGAGCGTCGGAGTGCAAACGGCCTCTAGGGCGCCCCTTTCTCTTTTGCAGGTGCAGATTGTTTCGCAAGAATCAAGCACGTATCAACGTGAGTAAGGAGGCGCGTGAGTTTCGTGTAGTCAACAGACAGGCGAGTCAACCGACAAGAACATTTGGCGCCCACCGTGGGGCCGGAGTAAAACAAGGTCCCATACACAAGAGTGAGAGAAAAAACCACAGAAGATGAGGAATACAAGACACGGGTCCGTTCCACCAAATGGAGGCGACAGCGTTACCATGCAACAGCTTATGGAAACGATGCGCGCCCTCCAGGAGACGGTGGCGGAGTCCAGAGCGCACCAGGCGCATATGCAGGAAGACCTGGCCGCCTCACAGGCCGGGAATGAGGAGTTGCACCGAGCGAATGAGGAGCTGCGCTTGAATTTGCAACACATACAACAAGCTGGAGATCGTGGGGAAGATGATCGAGCCCCACCAGTGCCCCCAAGGGCCTTTCCCATGCCTTTCTCCCAGGCGATTATGAACACGGTGGTCCCAGCCACCTTTGTAGGGCCTAAGACCGTGTTCACCGGGAAAGAAGATCCTGAAACACATCTCACTGCTTTCCATACGCAGATGATGTTGTCAGGAGGGTCCGACGCAGTGCACTGTAAGCTTTTTATGGCCACACTGACAGGAACCGCGCTAGAATGGTTCGTGAGTTTGCCTGAGGGACATATCACGTCTTTCACGCAATTCTTCGCGCTTTTCAGGGAGCAATATCTTGTCAACAGGGCCCCTCCACCAGTGTCTTACGATCTCTTCGATGTAAAGCAGCACCAGAGGGAGTCCCTTAAAGATTACCTCAACAGGTTTGGGGCGATGGTGGTAAGGTTGCACACCAAGGATGAAGACATGGTGGTGCACGCTTTCAGGAAGGGCGTATTGCCGGGGCCTTTCAGCGAGTCTTTGATACGCAGCCGCCCCAAGACTTTCGGCGACATAAAACGACGTGTCGTGGCCCACATTGTCGCCGAGGGAGAACTTAGGGAGAAGCGAGAAAGCGCAGTCTCGTTAAGGCCCCGAGCGCCTAGTCAGCCTCAACCCCTGCGGGTGCACGAGGCAACCACAGAGAAGAAGGCTCAAGGGAAACAAAAACCCTATGAGCCCCGAAAACCACAACCTAGGGCACGAGGCAAGGATGGCATGCCCCCTAGGCATGAATTTGTGGTGGAGCTAAAGGAGCTGATTGCCATTCCTAATGTGGCAGAAAGATTGAAGATGCCCCCAAAGAGTGACAAGAGGTTGGGGCCAAACAAAAACGCCTAGTGCGAGTTTCATCAGGCCTTTGGTCACCCCATTCGAAATTGTCTGGCCCTGGGCCACCAATTGGACAAGTTAGTGAAGAGTGGGTTCTTGAATGACTACCTGAAGGAGGCACAAGAGGGCGAGGCGGTCGTTGTACCAAGGGCAGACCAGGGGCACGAAGTGCCCATACATGGCGAGATCCACACTATCTCAGGTGGGTTCTCAGGAGGAGGGTGCACTTCTTCGCAACGTAAGAAGTATGCACGTTCAGTGATGGCAGTGGAAACCTGCGAGGAAGATCATTTCCCTGACATCGACCTCGTCTTCACAAAAGCTGATCGTCGAGATGTTATTCCCCATGATAACGATCCGGTGGTCATTTCAGTTGTCATTGCCGCACGCAAGGTGCACCGGGTGCTAGTAGATCAAGGAAGCTCGGCCGATGTGATGTTCTGGTCGACATTCGACAAGTTACAGTTGTCTCCTGATTAGCTGCGACCCTACGTTGGCTGCTTGTATGGGTTTACAGGAGACCAAGTGGAAGTGTGGGGGTACATCGAGCTGAGGACCACTTTCACTGATGGAGTGGCTTCCCGCACAGAGAACATCCGGTACCTCGTAGTGAACGCCCCATCTGCCTACAACATACTGCTGGGCAGACCAGCCCTAAACAGGTTAGGGGCTGTGGTGTCCACAAGGCACATGAAGATGAAGTTGCCTTCGATGGAGGGGATGGTGGTAACCATCAAGTCAGATCAAAAAGAGGCTAAAAGGTGCTATGAGAATAGCATCAAGACGAAGAGGGGAGTCTGCATGGTGACCACCTCACCACCCGGAGGGGGTGTCGATGAAGCAGATATGCCTCGAGGTGACGTCGGGGTCACACGAGCAGAGGTCGCCCGGGCGAGGCGACCCGAACCAGCAGAGGAGGTCGTGGAGAAGGAGATCGGGGGAAAGATGTTTAAGCTGGGTAAGTCTCTGTCTCAGGAGACCCAAGACCAGGTAGCGGGAGTTATAGGAAAGCATTTGGACGCTTTCGCTTGGTCCCCCTCAGACATGCCAGGCATTGACCCTGATTTCCTATGCCATCGCCTGGCACTGAATCCCCAAGTCAGACCAGTCCGCCAAAGGAGAAGGAAGTTCAATGATGAACGAAGACAGGTCGTCAGGGAGGAGACACAGAAGTTGTAACGCCCCTCAAAATATTGTTCATTTTTATATAATAAAATAAAGGTGAAACAATAATATCAAAAATTTAACATAGGTATATACATAATATAATTCATCCATTAATACAAATATGCCTCAGAATAATATCCCTTTTTGAGGAAGTTTTAATACATCTCCATACAGGAGTTTTCAAAATAAAACAAAACAACAGCATTCAAAAACCGACGATCTCCTCCTCCAGAAATGCTCACTGAGGAGCTCTACCACCTGCAACCTCATCTGCTCCCGTGCAAATATACACAATCATCACAAGTTTAAGAAAAAACAACCACGATACAAAACAAAGGGTAAGCTAGATATTTTTTAAAAGCTTTAAATATGAAACTTTATATCAATAGAAAGCATAAATCTTCACACCATTCATAATCTATATCAATTTCAACCATCGATATCCCCATATTCCACAAACTCGTCAAGTGTCTATTCAATACATTCAATACTCATGGTTCACATGTCAGACTTCCCACTGACTCATAACACATAGACACATGACTCTACTTCCGGAAGACTCGTGCGTTGAACTTAGCATCCAGAGACCTGCACCTGTCATACTACATTGCTGTAAAGTTCCCACAGCTATGCGCATAAACATAATCTCAATCTCAATATCATCACTCTCTCAGTATGACAGGGTTAATCCATATAACAGGTCAAGTCAGTTATCTTTCAAACAACTTACCCATACATATGGACCTCCTTCGACTCTCACCAACTGAATGACTTCATCTATGTGATTCCATCATATCAGCAGAGTCAGGATCGCCTCATTCACAGGATACTCACAGATCAATACACCCTCATAAAATCTCCACACGGTATTTTCTTTCCTGAAAATACTATGCTTTGATCACTCTTTCACATTCATCCAGCACATCATACCACACGTAAAAGCACAATTCCATCATATAATATTTTGAATCTTTTTTTTAACAATCCCAATCACAGAAAACAATCATACCAAAGTTCAGATTTTTGAATATCATATGCATTTCACCTTTTAATCTCAAACAATTTCAAAACGACAGTAAAACAGGGGATTTCTAAATTTGCATTAAAACCGGCGATCACGTCGCCCCACACATAAAAACAGAGCATCGTGAAATAGAATATGAAACTGGCGACCACGTCGCCCTCACTTCAGAACCTACTCGCCTAAAGTTTTTATAAACAAAAATGCTAGCTTCCCTTACCTGGACTTGCGTAGAATCTCACTACGAGCTTTTTTAACCCACCGACTTAAGGATGCCTTAACCTGCACCATGGAGCCTTAGTCATAAAACTAACGACATTACCCATATTCTGCGTTAACAGAGGCTAATTCTGAAGCTAAAAGAGTTGAATGCAAAGCCCATGCAGAAGCAACTCTCTCACGTTCAGAAACAACTCCAAAAACAGAGCACGAAGAACTTACTCTGTTTCACGGCTTTGTTCAGAAAACTTGCAGAGCACAACGTCAGGAATCCAGGGGCAGTCGCCGATCTTCAACTGGTTCGCTAGGACGTCTGAACGCAGGGAGAAGGAGAGGAAAGGAACAGGGAACCAACGCTAACTCACTCAATCACTCTCGAACCACAGCAACGACCATTGCCTCTCAGGAGTGAGTTTTGAATCTAAACCAACTTGCCCAGAAATGCCGCTGCCACCACCCACTCTGCAGGAAAGCTTGCGTGCACACTTCCTTAAACAGTATGACCACGTGGGTTTCTGCGCATACCAACTCTCTGATGCTAACTATTCTGAAACACCCTTTCTATCTACGTGTCGCGCATACAGAACGTTCATGCTGGGAGCCTAGGTCCCACCTTATCTGTGTGAAACACGACATTGCGCGATAACCATCCACCGATGACTGCTCGCGCGATGTGTAAGGACCTGTAAAATTGAATTGGAATAAAAAGGGTATATTTTAAATGAATTCTAAGTATGTGTTTATTTAAAATAAAAAGGAAGGAAAGTGTAGTTTGGAACTCTATAAGATCGCCTAGTAGTACATGATCGCCGGTCGCCTGCTACACATGAGCGCCAGGGCGCGAGGCATGCAGGCATCGCGCGGGCGCGAGGCATGTGGACGTCGCCAGGGCGCGAGGCATGCAGGCATCGCACGGGCGAGAGGCATGCGGGCATCGCCAGGGCGCGAGGCATGCGGGCTTTGCCAGGGCGCAAGAGGCATGCGGGCATTGCCAGGGCGCGAGGCATGAGAGCGTCGCCAGGGATATACATCGGTCGTCTTCCAGGGCGAGGGAGACATCGGTCGTCTTCCAGGGCGAGGGAGACATCGGTCGTTCGCCAGGATGAGTCAGCAGTGGAAAGTTGTCACGCGATGACGAGCTTCACACAGATAAAGTGGGACCCAGACTCCCAGCATGAAACGTCCTGCACACGCGCCACGTAGACAAAAAGGGTGGTTCAGAGTGGTGACATCAGAATGTTGGCATGCGCAGGAGACACCAGCGGTCGTACTGTTCAGAGCAGTGGTTGGCATGCACAAGCGACAACAGTGGTCGTACTGTTCAGGGCAGTGGTTGGCATGCACAAGCGACAACAGTGGTCGTACTGTTCAGGGCAGTGGTTGGCATGCACAAGAGACAACAGTGGTCGTACTGTTCAGGGCAGTGGTTGTCAGGCTTTCCTGCAGAAGGGGTGGCAGCAGCAACATACGTGACAGGTAGGCTTGGATTCAAAAGCCCACTGCGGGAAGGCAAAGAAGGTTACGGTGGCTCAAGAGTGAAAGAGTGTCTGCACCTTCATCCCTCTCTTTTCTCTCCTTCGCGCTGCAACTCAGGCAACCTCCAGCACCAGTGCGACGTGCGGCGACTGCCCTTAGAGCACCTGGGAGGTTCTCTGCAAGTTCTACAAACCAGACGCTAAAACAGAGCCAAGGCATTCTTTAAGCTTCGTTGGGTTTCGGAGCTCTTGGTGTTTTGCGCAAGTCCAGGTAAGGGAAGCTAGCTTTATCTTCAATAAAAGCCGTAGATTAGCTGTTTCTGAAGTGAGGACGACGTGGTCGCCAGTTTCGTTTTCGTCTTCGTGAATGCTCTGTTTTTACGTGTAGGGCGACGTAATCGCCGGTTTTAAATGTTGTCTTCTAAAATCCCCTGTTTTAGTGTCGCTTTGCACTTGTTCGAGGTTGATATGTGAAATACATGTGTTATTGGAAAGATCTGAACCTGGATACGTTTGTTGCTGTGGTAGAGATCGTTCATTTAAGTGTTGCATGGTGTATTGGGTGAATTGATGATCTTTTACTGTCCTGTGTGGACTTTCCTTGCTGTCCTGTGTGGACTTTGCTTGCTGTCCTGTGTGGACTTTCCTTGCTGTCCTGTGTGGACTTTACTTGCTGTCCTGTGTGGACTTTACAGTGGTGTGGTGTGTGTCTATGTGTGTTAAATCAGTGGAAGTCTGACGTAAGAAATGAGGAGCTTTGAATGGATATACACTTGATGCATGATGTGAAATAGAACGACTCTTGAAAATATTGTGAAATGTGTGACTTCTTGGCGATCAGGTGAAGGGAATGAGAAACTTTATAGTTTTATGTGGGTATCTTGAATTTGTTTTATTCTGATTTTTATGTTCATATTTAAACTCTCTTTAAAATATATAGCTTACCCTGCGTGTTCTGCTCTATGGCTGTTTTTCTCTTAAACTGTGATGATCGTGTAATTTTTACATGGGAGCAGATGATCTTCCAGGAAGTAGAGCTCCTTAGTGAGTGGTCGCCGGGGAAGAGATCGCCTGTTTCTATCTCTTGGTGGTGATCACCGGATTTATGTCCTGATAGCAGATCGCCTGTTTAGGGGTCTTCTGTTAGGAGATCGCCGGTTTATGTATGGAGACCGCCGTTTTCGTTGTATTTGATTGATTTCGTTAAGTTTTGAAAAACATTTGACTGGTTATGTATTAAACTCCCTGTGAGGAGCAACTTCATTACTTATATATATAATTATGTTCTCTTCAACATTATTTGTTTACCTTTATTTCATTTCATAATTATTCCAAAGTATTTGGCGGGATGTTACATTAATGGTATCAGAGCAGTTCGTCCTTAGGATGACCTGAGGGCTGTGGATCCATTGTGTTTCTTCTGCTCATGAAATTTATTTGAGTTTAAAATAACAACTATAGTAAAGAGTTTTCAAACGTTTTTGTATTGAAATTTTGTGTGTGCTTTGGTGAATATATGCTCTAACTGAAAATCTTAGTATTAAGAATGAGAGAATCTTGATAAAGTAGTGAGGGTGCACACTCATAACTGGATCGAGATGATTCTCAATCTTAATTCCAAAGGTTTGATGCTTAGCATACCTTGAATTCTGGTGTAATTTATTTCATTTCATTGAGTGTTTTCGTATAGATTGAAAGTGGTTGCTTGGGATTGATGATTGTATACCAGTAGCTGTTCTGGTGTTTTGCTTAAGGTTCTAAGCATCATGATTCTGTTGATGAACTCAAATTCTTAATGACTTTGAGATGCTGACCTTTGTAAGGTCTAGATGTTACCTCCTGAATGAATTGATTTTTAATCGATCTCATTCTTGTAGCTGTAGGGAATATAGAAACCTGTAGTTTCAAATCTGAAACGAAGAGAGATGGCACGTAGACCTTCTACCCCTCCCCAACCTTCTTCGGAGATGAGCCAGATTGCCAAGGCTATCGAGATGATGGCAACTGCCATCCAACAACAGAATACAGCGATGGCTCAGAATCACCAAGCTGCCATGCACTACTGGGAAACTGCTCAGTCGGCTGAGACAAATTCCCACGTCGGTCAGCCTCAGGAACAGATGAGACTGACCGAGTTCATGAGGCACAACCCACCCAAGTTCAGTGGGAATACTACCCCTGATCAGGCAGATCAGTGGGTCAGAGAGTTGGAGAAAATCTTTAGGGCGACCTCCTGCCCTGAAGAGAAGAAGTTGGTGTTCGCCACCTATCTGCTGTCTGGAGAAGCTGAGTTCTGGTGGATGGGAGCTCAGCAGATGATGGAGGCCCGAGAGGAAGTGTTGGACTGGGAGAGCTTCAGGGTGAGGTTTTTGGAAAAATATTTCCCAGATAGCGCAAGGTTTGCGAGGGAAGCTGAGTTCCTAAGGTTGGAACAGGGGGATATGTCGGTGAACGCCTATGCTGCTCGGTTTGAGTACCTCGCCCGATTCTACACCCAGGCGACCTCTGAGGCTTGGAGGTGTAGGAAGTTTGAAGAAGGACTGAAGCATGAGCTGAAAAGGGCCATAGCACCTATGTGCATAAGAGAATTTCACGCCTTAGTGGAGAAGGCGATGATGGTGGAGACACTGGAGAAGAGCGACTCTCGGGTGATCAGGTCACACCCAGGGGGTTCTTCCAGTGAGAAGGCCAAGGTGCAACAACAGCAGAATAAGCCTTATGCGAGACCTCCACAGCATGGGGCAGAAGCAGCACCGCCCCAGTTTCAGCAGCAACAGCCATGGAAACTCAGATGTTCCCATTGTGGTGGGCCATACACATCCAATGTGTGCCCCAAGAGAAATTCAGAGAGAAGATGCTACATCTGCCGAAAGACGGGACACCTTGCTAGAGAATGTCCTAACGGGAATAGGGCGACTCAACCCAGTGGTTCCCAGCAGTTGAGGAACGAAAGCAGCAGACCTCAGGCAGCAGGGAGAGTGTTTGCCATGACTGGAGCGGAGGCATCTCAGTCAGGTAACTTAGTACAGAATGTTGCTCTATAGCTGGTAGATGCGTTAGAATTTTGTTTGATTCTGGAGCGACACACTCGTTTGTGTCAAGCCTGTGTGTAGCCGAGTTGGGCCTTCTAGTGAAGGAGTTACCGTTTGAAACTGTTGGTCTATACACCTGCGTCAGGACAGGTGTTGACCTCTACAGTTTGCCCCGAATGTCCAGTGATAGTAGAGGGACGCAGATTCAAGGTGAACTTGATCTGCCTACCTCTTCAGGACCTGGATGTTATCCTGGGAATGGATTGGCTAGCTGCCAATCACATTCTCATAGACTGTGGTAGTCAGAAGATAGCGTTTCCAGACCTCCAAGAGGCAGACGTGATATCTACTCAGCGAGGGTGGTCGGTGTTGGAGGAAGGGGCGAGGTGCTTCGTGAATCCTAGCTCAGTTGGGAGTGAAGAATGAAGAGGACGTAAGTAGGATACCCGTGGTGAAAGATTTCATGGATGTAATTCCAGAAGAAATATCTGGATTACCTCCTAAGAGGGAAGTGGAATTCTCTATTGATTTTGGTACCTGGGGCTGGACCAGTGTCAATGGCACCTTACAGGAGGGCTCCAGCCGAGTTGGTAGAGTTTACCTATAATAATGGTGGTCATGCCAGCATTGGGATGGCAACGTATGAAGCTTTGTATGGAAGGAAATGCAGAACTCCTTTGTACTGGTACCAGGAAGCAGTATTGGTTGGACCAGAGTTGATTCAGCAGACAACCGAGAAGGTGCAATGGATAAAAGACAGAATGAGAGCATCTTAAAGTAGGCAGAAATCCTATGCAGATCAGAGGAGAAAACCTTTGGAGTTTGCTGCTGGAGACCATATGTTCATGAGAGTGACACCAACCAAGGGTGTAGGACGAGCGATCAGACCAAAGAATGTTGTCCCCTAAGTTCGTGGGACCATATCAGATCTTAAGGAGGATTGGTCCAGTGGCTTACGAGATCGCCCTACCTCCCCATTTAGCGAATCTGCACAATGTCTTTCACGTGTCACAGCTGAGGAAGTACATGGCAGACCCTAGTCATGTGCTGGAAGTGGACGATGTGCAGATCAGGGATGACTTGTCCGTTGAAGCGAAACCAGTCAGGATTGACGATAGGCAAAGTAAACAGCTCAGAGGCAAGACCATAAGCATGGTGAAAGTGGTGTGGGATGAGAGATCGGGTGATTCAACTTGGGAGTTAGAAGAACCCATGAGAGAAGCCTATCCATATCTCTTTTCCTTGTAATTCAATTTTCGAGGACGAAAATTTTTCTTGTTGGGGAGAATGTAAGGACCTGTAAAATTGAATTGGAATAAAAAGGGTATATTTTAAATGAATTCTAAGTATGTGTTTATTTAAAATAAAAAGGAAGGAAAGTGTAGTTTGGAACTCTATGAGATCGCCTAGTAGTACATGATCGCCGGTCGCCTGCTACACATGAGCGCCAGGGCGCGAGGCATGCAGGCATCGCGCGGGCGCGAGGCATGTGGACGTCGCCAGGGCGCGAGGCATGCAGGCATCACGCGGGCGAGAGGCATGCGGGCATCGCCAGGGCGCGAGGCATGCGGGCTTTGCCAGGGCGCCAGAGGCATGCAGGCATTGCCAGGGCGCGAGGCATGAGAGCGTCGCCAGGGATATACATCGGTCGTCTTCCAGGGCGAGGGAGACATCGGTCGTTCGCCAGGATGAGTCAGCAGTGGAAAGTTGTCGCGCGATGACGAGCTTCACACAGATAAAGTGGGACCCAGACTCCCAGCATGAAACGTCCTGCACACGCGCCACGTAGACAAAAAGGGTGGTTCAGAGTGGTGACATCAGAATGTTGGCATGCGCAGGAGACACCAGCGGTCGTACTGTTCAGAGCAGTGGTTGGCATGCACAAGCGACAACAGTGGTCGTACTGTTCAGGGCAGTGGTTGGCATGCACAAGCGACAACAGTGGTCGTACTGTTCAGGGCAGTGGTTGGCATGCACAAGAGACAACAGTGGTCGTACTGTTCAGGGCAGTGGTTGTCAGGCTTTCCTGCAGAAGGGGTGGCAGCAGCAACATACGTGACAGGTAGGCTTGGATTCAAAAGCCCACTGCGGGAAGGCAAAGAAGGTTACTGTGGCTCAAGAGTGAAAGAGTGTCTGCACCTTCATCCCTCTCTTTTCTCTCCTTCGCGCTGCAACTCAGGCAACCTCTGTAAGGACCTGTAAAATTGAATTGGAATAAGAAGAGATATATTTTAAAAGAATTCTATGTATGTTTTATTTAGAATAGAAAGGGAGGAAAAAGTTAAGTTTAGAAGGCTATGAGATCGCCGGTCGCCTGCTACACCTGAGCGCCAGGTGGACGTCGCGCGGGCGCGAGAGGCATGCAGGCATCGCGCGGGCGCGAGAGGCATACAGGCATCGCGCGGGCGCGAGAGGCATGCAGGCATCGCGCGGGCGCGAGAAGCATGCAGGCATCGCGCGGGCGCGAGAAGCATGCAGGCATCGCGCGGGCGCGAGAGGTATGCAGGCATCGCGCGGGCGCGAGAGGCATGCAGGCAACGCGCGGGCCCGAGAGGCATGCAGGCATCGCGCGGGCGCGAGGCATGCGGGCATTGCCAGGGCGCGAGGCATGTGGACGTGGCCAAGGCCCGAGAGTTATGAGGGCGTCGCCAGGGAAGACATCGGTCGTCTCCCAGATGAAGACATCGGTCGTCTCCCAGATGAAGACATCGGTCGTCTTCTAGGGCGAAGGAGACATCGGTCGTTCGCCAGGATGAGTCAGCATTGGAAAGTTGTCGCGATGGCGAGCCTCACACAGATAAAGTGGGACCCAGACTCTCAGCATGAAACGTCCTGCATGCGCGCCACGTAGACAAAAAGGATGATTCAGAGTGGTGACATCAGAATGTTGGCATGCGCAAGAGACACTCGCGGTCGTACTGTTCAGAGCAGTGGTTGGCATGCACAAACGACAACAGTGGTCGTACTGTTCAGAGCAGTGGTTGGCATGCATAAACGACAGCAGTGGTCGTACCGTTCAGGGCAGTGGTTCTCAGACTTTCCTGCAGAAGGGGTGGCAGCAACAGCAAACGTGGACAGGTAAGCTGGGATTCAAAAGCCACTGCGGGAAGGCAAAGAGTGTTACAGACTCAAGAGTGTTAGAGTGAGTGCAAACTTCCTCCCTCCCTTCTTCCCTTCCTTGCGTTGAGACTCAGGCAACCTCCAGCATCAGTGCGACACGCGACGTTGCCCTTAGAGCACCTAAGAGGTTCTCTGCAAGTTCTACAGACCAGGCGCTGAAAACAGAGACAAGGCGGGGTTCAAGCCTCGGTGGGTTTTGAGCTCGCGGTATTTTACGCAAGTCCAGGTAAGGGAAGCTAGACCTCTTTTTCCATACAAGCCATAGTGTAGCTATCTCTGAAGTGAGGGCGACGTGGTCGCCATTTTTGTTTTCATCTGCGTAAAATGCTCTGTTTGTGTGCTTGGGCGACGTGGTCGCCGGTTTTATATACAGTCTTCGAAACACCCTGTTTTTGAACTAGATCGCCGGTTTTGGCGCTGTTTTGCGAACTCCTTGTGTTTGATGTTGTTTTGAGAACTGCTTGAGATTTACATGAGATATTCGAAAATATGAATCCTTTGAAATGGCTATTGCTGTGATTGAAATCATTCTTTTAAGTGTGGCATGATGTCTTTGAATGCTGTGAATGTGGGATCGAGGCATAGTATTTTCAGGAAAGAAAATACCGTGTAAGATCTTGTAGTAGGTGCATTGATCGGTGATTCCTAAGGGGATATCCTGACTCTGCTGAGGTAATGGAATCACGTAGAGGAAGTTACTCAGTTGTTGAGAGTCGAAGGAGGTCTATATGATGGGCGTCTCGTGTGAAAAAGAACGAGCTCCGCCTGTCCTATGGATTAACCCTGTCATACCAGGAGAACTATTGACATTGAGATGATATATGCGCATGCTGTGTGGATTCACAGCGACCCTGTGTGGATTTCACAGTGGTGTGGTATGACAGGTGCAGATCTCTGAGTCTAATCAACGCACGAGTCAATCCGGAAGTAGTGTCAAGTGTCTTGTGTGGTGAGTCAGTGGAAAGTCTGACGTGAGAAATGAGAAACATTGATAGTTTATAGACACTTGATGCAGTATTGTGAAATGGAATGACTATGGGTGAATGTTGTGAAATGTGTGATTTTGGGCGATCAGGTGAATGATATGAGCAACTCTACGTTTTACATGGATATTTTGGAACTTGTTTTACTTTGATTTTCATGTTCATGATTTAAACTTCCTTTAAATTATATAGCTTACCCTGCGTGTTATGGTTCTGTGGCTGTTCTCTTAAAACTGTGATGATCGTGTATAACTTACACGGGAGCAGATGATCTTCCAGGAAGTAGAGCTCCTTAGTGAAGTGGTCGCCGGAAGGAGATCGGCTGTTTTTGGGTCCCCCGATGGGCGATCGGCCTCGTCCGATAGGAGATCGCCTGCTTCGTTTTTTTTACTGTATTTCGTTTATGTTCTGGAAAAAAAATTGACCGAATTTGTATTAAACTCCCTGTGAGGAGAAACTACATTTCATATATATATATAATATTTTGTTCATAGAATCTATTTGTTACCTTTATTTTCATTATATACATTTGTATAGTATTTTGGCGGGATGTTACAACCTCTAGCACCAGTGCGACGTGCGGCGACTGCCCTTAGAGCACCTGGGAGGTTCTCTGCAAGTTCTACAAACCAGACGCTAAAACAGAGCCAAGGCATTCTTTAAGCTTCGTTGGGTTTCGGAGCTCTTGGTGTTTTACGCAAGTCCAGGTAAGGGAAGCTAGCTTTATCTTCAATAAAAGCCGTAGATTAGCTGTTTCTGAAGTGAGGACGACGTGGTCGCCGGTTTCATTTTCGTCTTCGTGAATGCTCTGTTTTTACGTGTAGGGCGACGTAATCGCCGGTTTTAAATGTTGTCTTCTAAAATCCCCTGTTTTAGTGTCGCTTTGCACTTGTTCGAGGTTGATATGTGAAATACATGTGTTATTGGAAAGATCTGAACCTGGATACGTTTGTTGCTGTGGTAGAGATCGTTCATTTAAGTGTTGCATGGTGTATTGGGTGAATTGATGATCTTTTACTGTCCTGTGTGGACTTTCCTTGCTGTCCTGTGTGGACTTTGCTTGCTGTCCTGTGTGGACTTTCCTTGCTGTCCTGTGTGGACTTTACTTGCTGTCCTGTGTGGACTTTACAGTGGTGTGGTGTGTGTCTATGTGTGTTAAATCAGTGGAAGTCTGACGTAAGAAATGAGGAGCTTTGAATGGATATACACTTGATGCATGATGTGAAATAGAACGACTCTTGAAAATATTGTGAAATGTGTGACTTCTTGGCGATCAGGTGAAGGGAATGAGAAACTTTATAGTTTTATGTGGGTATCTTGAATTTGTTTTATTCTGATTTTTATGTTCATATTTAAACTCTCTTTAAAATATATAGCTTACCCTGCGTGTTCTGCTCTATGGCTGTTTTTCTCTTAAACTGTGATGATCGTGTAATTTTTACACGGGAGCAGATGATCTTCCAGGAAGTAGAGCTCCTTAGTGAGTGGTCGCCGGGGAAGAGATCGCCTGTTTCTATCTCTTGGTGGTGATCACCGGATTTATGTCCGGATAGCAGATCGCCTGTTTAGGGGTCTTCTGTTAGGAGATCGCCGGTTTATGTATGGAGACCGCCGTTTTCGTTGTATTTGATTGATTTCGTTAAGTTTTGAAAAACATTTGACTGGTTATGTATTAAACTCCCTGTGAGGAGCAACTTCATTACTTATATATATAATTATGTTCTCTTCAACATTATTTGTTTACCTTTATTTCATTTTATAATTATTCCAAAGTATTTGGCGGGATGTTACACGATGACCATGCCTCTCATACTGGCGATGACTGATTCCTCTTCTTGACGGACGACCGATGTCTCACCCTGGCAGACAACCGATGTCTCACCGTGGCATACAACCGATGTGTCACCTGGCAGACAACCGATGTGTCACCCTGGCAGACAACCGATGTCTCACCCTGGCAGACAACCGATGTCTCCCCCTGGCAGACAACCGATGTGTCTCCCATCCTGGTTGATGACCGATGTTCGTCTCATCCTGTTGGCGATCTCTTATCGCCCTTGCGTATGACGAGGACACATCGCCCCACTCGGGTCACCGATGTCACATCGTCACACCTTGCTGAAGGTTCATCCTCCCATTCCTCTAGGTCTGTGTTATTACGGTTCACAGTACTCATGGTGGCAGACATGCCACCTATCTTCTATATCACTCATCTTCTGTATTTAGACCACATACTAAGTGCTTACCAAGTCTTCTCGAATACACGGCGATGTGCTCTTTTCGGCGATCATGTACACCATAGGCGATTGGCAATTTCATACGGGGGAAGTCGGAGGCCGCCGCCTTCTTCAAAAACGGCGATCTCCTTGACTTCTAAGCTACATGTAACATCCCGCCTTTATAATACATATATCCATGAATAATTGCAAATTAAGTGTAACCAAATAATATTGAAGAGTGCAAAATAATATGTATTTATATATATATCAGAAATGAAGTTACTCCTCTTAGGGAGTTTAATACATAACCAAATCAATTGTTTGCAAGATTTTACGAAAATAAAAGAAATGCAGTAAGACAGGCGGTCTCAAAAGAAAACGGCGATCTCCAACTTTAAAACGGCGATCTCTAACAGAAGACCTCAAAACGGGCGATCTCCTATCAGGACACGAAAACCGGCGATCACCCGATGGAGGCATAAACCGGCGATCACCCGGTAGAGACGGAGATAGGCGATCTCCTTCCGGCGACCACTCACTGAGGAGCTCTACTCCCTGGAAGATCATCTGCTCCCGTGTAAAATACACGATCATCACAGTTTTTAATAGAAAACAGCCACAGAGCAATACAAAATAAAGGGTAAGCTAGATATCTTTAAATAGAGTTTAAATAGGAACATTAACAATAAATTTAAGGTAAAACAAGTTTCAAGATTATCCATGTAAAACGTAGAACTACAATTAGCATTCAGTTGATCGCCCAAAATCACAAATTCACTACATTTCCCATAGTCATTCCATTTCACAACACAGCATCAAGTGTCTATCAATATTCCAGTTTCTCATTTCACATGTCAGACTTTCCACTGACCCACCATGCATAGACACATGACACTACTTCCAATTTGACTCGTGTGTTGACTCAGGCCCAGAGATTAGCACCTGTCATACCTACCACTGTGAATCCACACAGCATGCGCATATACCATCTCATTGTTACCATTCTCATTGTTACCATTCTCTCGGTATGACAAGGTTAATTCGTATAACAGACCGAGCTCGTTCCCATTTGAACAACTCGCCCATTCATACGAACCTCCTTCGACTCTCACCAACTGAATAACTTCATCTACGTGATTTCATTATCTCAGCAGAGTCAGGATATCTCCTTCTAGACAAGCCCCTAGTCAATACACCTATACAGATCTTACACGGTATTTCCTTTCCTGAAAATACTATGCCTCGATCCCACATTCACAGCATTCAAAGACATCATACCACTCAAGTAAACGATGCAATCACAGCAATAGCCATTTCAAAGGATTCATATTTTCGAATATCTCATGTAAATCTCAAGTAGTTTCAAAATAACATCAAAAACAGAGATTGCGTAAAACAGCGCCAAAACCGGCGATCTAGTTCAACCACAGAGCGTTTTCAAAGACTATGTTTAAAACCGGCGACCACGTCGCTCAAACACATAACAGAGCACTTTACGCAGATGAAAACAAAAATGGCGACCACGTCGCCCTCACTCCAGAGATAGCTACACTGTGGCTTGTATGGAAAAAGAGGTCTAGCTTCCCTTACCTGGACTTGCGCAAACACTTAGAGTTCCGAAACCCAACAAAACTTGAAGAACGCCTTGGCTCTGTTTTTGCGTCTGGTTGAAGAACTTGCAGAGGACTGCCCAGATGCTCTAATGGTGGCCGTCGCTCGTCGTACTCTCGTGTGAAGGTGCTAGAACCGCAGCGCGAAGGAGGCAACTGGAGGAGAAAGGAGGTAACTCACTCTTTCTCTCTTTGAAGGCTGCGACGTTTCTTGTTTCTCTCAGCAGTGGGTCTTCTGCATCTTAAACCAACTTATCCACCAAAAGCAGCTGCCACCACCCACTCTGCAGAGAAGTCTGAGAACCACTGCCCTGAACAGTACTGCCACTGTTTGTCGTTTGTGCATGCCAGCCACTGCTCTGAACAGTACTGCCACTGTTTGTCGCTTGTGCATGCCAGCCGCTGCTCTGAACAGTACGACCGTGGGTGTCACCCGCGCATGCTAACATTCTGATGTCACTATTCTGAACCACCCTTTTTGTCTACGTGGCGTGCGTGCACTACGCTTCATGCTGGGAGTCTGGGTCTTACCTTCAAGGTGTGAAACTCGACGTCGTGCGATAACTTTCCACTGCTGATTCATCCTGGCGAACGACCGATGCCTCCTTCGCCCTGGAAGACGACCGATGTCTTCCTCTTGGAGACGACCGATGTCTTCCCTGGCGACGCCCTCATAACTCTCGCGCCTTGGCCACGTCCACATGCCTCGCGCCCGCGCGATGCCTGCATGACTCTCGGGCTCGCGCGTTGCCTGCATGCCTCTCGCGCCCGCGCGATGCCTGCATGCCTCTCGCGCCCGCGCGATGCCTGCATGCCTCTCGCACCCGCGCGATACCTGCATGCCTCTCGCGCCCGCGCGATGCCTGCATGCCTCTCGCGCCCGCGCGATGCCTGCATGCCTCTCGCGCCCGCGCGATGCCTGCATGCCTCTCGCGCCCGCGCGATGCCTGCATGCCTCTCGCGCCCGCGCGATGCCTGCATGCCTCTCGCGCCCGCGCGATGCCTGCATGCCTCTCGCGCCCGCGCGATGCCTGCATGCCTCTCGCGCCCGCGCGACGTCCACCTGGCGCTCATATGTAGCAGGCGACCGGCGATGATGTATAAACAAGGAACTCTTATAGTTTTTTCTAGACTACACTTTCCTTCCTTTTTAACTTAGATAAAACATACTTAGAATTTATTTAAAACATACTCTTTCATTCCAATAAATTTCAGGTCCTTACATTCTCCCCAACAACAAAAATTTTCGTCCTCGAAAATTGGATTACAAGGAAAAGAGGTATGGATAAGCCTCCCTCATGGGTTCTTCTAACTCCCAAGTAGAATCCCCCGATTTCTCATCCCACACCACTTTCACCATGTCGATGGTCTTGCCCCTGAGCTGTTTACATTGCCGATCGTCAATCCTGACTGGTTTGGCTTCAAAGGACAAGTCATCCCTAATCTGCACGTCGTCTACATCCAGCACATGACTAGGGTCTGCCATGTACTTCCTCAGCTGTGACACGTGAAACACATTGTGCAGATTCGCCAGATGGGGAGGTAGGGCGATCTCATACGCCACTGGGCCAATCCTTCTTAAGATCTGATATGGTCCCACGAACTTAGGGGACAACTTCTTTGACTTGATCGCCCGCCCTACACCCTTGGTTGGTGTCACTTTCATGAACACGTGATCCCCAGCAGCAAACTCCAAAGGCTTCCTCCTCTGATCTGCATAGGACTTCTGCCTACTCTGAGAGGCTTTCATCCTGCTTTGTATCTGCTTCACCTTCTCGGTCGTCTGCTGAATCAACTCTGGCCCAACCAAGACTGCCTCGCCCTCCTGGTACCAACATAAGGGAGTTCTGCATTTCCTCCCATACAGGGCTTCATATGGCGCCATCCCAATGCTGGCGTGGTAGCTATTGTTATAGGTGAACTCCACTAGTGGCAACACCTCTTCCCAACCTCCCAATTGATCTAAAACGCAAGCCCTCAGCAGGTCTTCCAAAGATTGGATTGTCCTCTCTGACTGACCATCTGTTTGGGGATGATATGCAGAGCTCATCCTCAACTTGGTTCCCAAACACTCTTGCAAGGTCTGCCAAAATCGTGAAGTGAACCTGGGATCTCTATCTGAAATGATGCTGGAAGGCACTCCATGCAACCTCACAATCTCCTTGATGTACAGCTGTGCCAATTTGGCCATGGGCATCTTCATATTTACTGGGAGGAAGTGGGCACTCTTCGTCAGCCTATCAATGATGACCCAAATTGCATCATGGCCCTTTACCGATCTGGGTAAATGGGTGACAAAATCCATGGCAATGCTGTCCCACTTCCACTCGGGGATATCCAGTTGCTGCAACAGCCCGCCAGGTTTTTGATGCTCCACCTTCGCCTTTTGACACGTTAAGCAGGTTGCCACGTACTGGGCGACGTCCCTCTTCATGCCTGACCACCAAAATGACTCTTTCAAGTCATGGTACATCTTGTTCATGCCTGGGTGGAGGTTAAGGCGACTCTTATGACCTTCCTCTAGGATCATCTTCTTCAACTCATCATTTGCAGGTATGCAAATCCTGCCATCAAACCTCAAGATCCCATCATCGCCCATCTCAAAGCCTCTCGCCTGATCTGTTCCTAACGACTCCATAGTGCGCTTCAGGCTAGGGTCCTCCAATTGCTTATCCTTCAACATTCCCAGGAAGTCATTAGTTATAGTCAGCTTACTACAACTAATGTGATTCACGTGAAACTCTACTCCCAGGTTTAAGTCCCTGAACTGCTCGATCAGCTTCTGCTCCTCCATCATCATGGTGGCGACTTGTATAGACTTCCTACTCAAGGCATCTGCCACTACATTGGCCTTCCCTGGGTGATACATGAGTTGAAAGTCGTAGTCCTTTAGGAATTCCATCCACCTTCTTTGTCTCATGTTTAGCTCCTTCTGATCGAACAGGTACTTCAAGCTCTTGTGGTCACTGAATACCTGGAACCGAGCTCCATAAAGATAATGCCTCCAGATTTTCAAGGCAAACACTACCGCTGCCAACTCCAAATCATGAGTAGGGTAGTTTCTCTCGTGCACCTTGAGTTGCCTTGAAGCATATGCAACCACTCTCTTCTCTTGCATCAAGACGCATCCCAAGCCTTGATGTGAGGCATCACAGAAGACATCAAAAGGTCTTCCTACTTCTGGAATCACCAGCACTGGAGCACTGGTCAACCTCTCCTTTAGTTCCCTGAAGCTCTGCTCACATCGGTCGGTCCAAGCAAAGGGTTGGTCCTTGCGGGTCAGTTGTGTTAAAGGAGCCACTACTTTGGAAAAATCCTCAATAAACCTCCGATAGTAGCCCGCCAACCCCACAAAGCTCCTTATCTCAGTCACTGTCTTAGGACGTTCCCATTGCAGCACTGCCTCTACCTTGGCTGGATCTACCGAGATCCCCTGGGCAGATATCACGTGTCCTAAGAAGTTGACTTCCCTTAGCCAGAACTCACACTTAGAGAACTTGGCATAGAGCTGCTTCTCCCTCAATATTTCCAATACTGTCCTCAGGTGTTCCTCATGCTCTTCCTCGGTCCTTGAATAAATGAGGATGTCATCTATGAAGACCACTACAAACTTATCCAAGAAAGGGCGAAAGATCCTATTCATGTAGTCCATGAATAGAGCTGGAGCATTGGTGACTCCAAATGGCATCACTACATACTCGTAGTGCCCATATCTAGACCTAAAAGCTGTCTTCTGAACATCTTCAGCTTTTACCAAGATTTGGTGATACCCCGATCTCAGGTCAATCTTGGAGAACACCGAGGCTCCATGAATTTGGTCCATCAAATCATCAATCCGAGGTAGGGGGTACTTGTTCTTGATGGTCAATTTGTTCAATTGCCTGTAGTCTATACACAGCCGAGACCCTCCATCCTTCTTCTTGACTAGGAGCACTGGAGCTCCCCATGGAGATACGCTGGGTCTGATGAACTGCTTCTCCAGCAACTCTTCCACTTGTTTCTTTAACTCCACTAACTCGGCTGGTGCCATCCTGTAAGGTGCCATTGACACTGGTCCAGCTCCAGGTACCAAGTCAATAGAGAATTCCACTTCTCTCTTAGGGGGTAATCCAGGCACCTCCTCTGGGAACACATCGGTGAAATCTCTCACCACTTGTATCTTGTTTACGTCCCCTTTATTCTCTACTTCCAACCGGGCGAGCACCACGAAACACCTCGCCCCTTCTTCCAACGCTGATCGCCCTTGTTGAACTGTTAACACATCCGCTTCATGGGGGTCTGGAAACGCTACCTTCTGCCTACCACAGTCTATGAGAACGTGATTGGCAGCTAACCAATCCATTCCCAGGATGACATCCAGGTCCTGAAGAGGTAGGCAGATCAAGTTCACCTTGAATCTGCGTCCTTCTACAATCACTGGACATTCAGGGCACACTGTAGAGGTCGACACCTGCCCTGACGCAGGTGTAGAGACCAACAGCTCGAAAGGTAACTCCTTCACTAGGAGGCCCAACTCGGCTACACACAGGCTTGACACAAAGGAGTGTGTCGCTCCAGAATCAAACAAGGTCCTTACACCTCTACCAGCAATAAAACAAATACCTTGGATGAGGTTACCTGACTGAGCTGCCTCTGCCCCAGACATGGCGAACACCCTCCCTGCTGCTTGAGGTCTTCTGCCCTCGTTTCTCATCTGCTGAGAGCCACTGGGCTGGGTCGCCCCATTCTGGTTAGGGCATTCTCTAGCAAAATGTCCCGCCTTTTGGCAGATGTAGCACCTTCTCTCCGAACTCTTCTTGGGGCATGCGTTGGAGGCGTGTGGTCCACCACAATTGAAGCACTTGGGTTTCCAAGATTGCTGCTGCTGGAACTGGGGAGGTGCTGCTCCTGCCCGATGTGATGGGGGTCTCGCATAGGGCTTGCTGTGTGGGTGCTGTGCCTTAGCTCTCCCACTGGAAGGACCTCCTGGGTGTGACCTGATCACCCGAGACTCACCCTTTTCCAGGGTCTCCACCATCTTCGCCTTCTCCACTAAGGCGTGGAACTCCCTGATGCACATCGGGGCTATGGTCTTCTTCAGCCCATGCTTCAGCCCTTCCTCGAACTTCCTACACCTCCAGGCCTCGGAGGTCGCCTGGGTATAGAACCGGGCGAGGTACTCAAAACGGGCAGCATAGGCGTTCACTGACATATCCCCCTGCTCCAGCCTCAGGAACTCAGCTTCCCTTGCAAACTTGGCGCTGTCTGGGAAGTATTTCTCCAAGAACTTCACCCTGAAGCTCTCCCAATCCAGAACATCCTCTCGTGCCTCCATCATCTGCTGAGCTCCCATCCACCAGAACTCAGCTTCTCCTGATAGCAGATACGTGGCAAACAACAGCTTCTTCTCTTCAGGGCAGGAGGTCGCCCTAAAGATTTTCTCCACTTCCCTGACCCACTGATCTGCCTGGTCAGGGGTAGCATTCCCACTGAACTTAGGTGGGTTGTGCCTCATGAACTCGGCCAGTCCCATCTGTTCTTGGGGCTGACCGACGTGGGAGTTTGTCTCAGCAGATCGGGCAGTTTCCCAGTGCTGCATTGTGGCTTGATGGTTCTGGGCCATCGCGGCGTTCTGCTGCTGAATGGCAGTCGCCATCATCTCGATGGCCTTGGCGATCTGACTCATCTCTGAGGAAGGTTGGGGTGGGGTAGCAGGTCTACGTGCCATCTTCTGAATCTATTGACTTCTATACTTCCTACAACTATAAGAATGAAATCGATAAGAATCAATTCATTCAAGGGGTAACAGCTAGACCTTACAAAGGTCAGCATCTCAAAGTCATCTAGAATTTGAGTTCATCAACAGAATCATAACACTTATAACTTCACACAAAACACCAGAACAGTTACTGGTGTGCAAACATCAGTCCAAACTACCACCTCAGTCAAATTCAAGAACACTCAAAAATCACACCAGAATTTAATGTAGGCTAAACATCAAACCTTTGGAATTAAGATTAAGAATTATCTTGATCCAGTTATGAGTGTGCACCCTCACCACTTTATCAAGACCTTCTTATTCTTAATACTAAGATTTTCAGTTAGGCACACATTCACCCAAGCACACGCAAGAGTTCAAAACTAAAACGTTTGAAAACCTTCCACTATAGTGGTTATTTACAACTCAAATAAACTTTATGAGCAGAAGAAACACAATGGATCCACAGCCCTCAGGTCATCCTAAGGCGAACTGCTCTGATACCATTAATGTAACATCCCGCCTTTATAATACATATATCCATGAATAATTGCAAATTAAGTGTAACCAAATAATATTGAAGAGTGCAAAATAATATGTATTTATATATATATCAGAAATGAAGTTACTCCTCTTAGGGAGTTTAATACATAACCAAATCAATTGTTTGCAAGATTTTACGAAAATAAAAGAAATGCAGTAAGACAGGCGGTCTCAAAAGAAAACGGCGATCTCCAACTTTAAAACGGCGATCTCTAACAGAAGACCTCAAAACGGGCGATCTCCTATCAGGACACGAAAACCGGCGATCACCCGATGGAGGCATAAACCGGCGATCACCCGGTAGAGACGGAGATAGGCGATCTCCTTCCGGCGACCACTCACTGAGGAGCTCTACTCCCTGGAAGATCATCTGCTCCCGTGTAAAATACACGATCATCACAGTTTTTAATAGAAAACAGCCACAGAGCAATACAAAATAAAGGGTAAGCTAGATATCTTTAAATAGAGTTTAAATAGGAACATTAACAATAAATTTAAGGTAAAACAAGTTTCAAGATTATCCATGTAAAACGTAGAACTACAATTAGCATTCAGTTGATCGCCCAAAATCACAAATTCACTACATTTCCCATAGTCATTCCATTTCACAACACAGCATCAAGTGTCTATCAATATTCCAGTTTCTCATTTCACATGTCAGACTTTCCACTGACCCACCATGCATAGACACATGACACTACTTCCAATTTGACTCGTGTGTTGACTCAGGCCCAGAGATTAGCACCTGTCATACCTACCACTGTGAATCCACACAGCATGCGCATATACCATCTCATTGTTACCATTCTCATTGTTACCATTCTCTCGGTATGACAAGGTTAATTCGTATAACAGACCGAGCTCGTTCCCATTTGAACAACTCGCCCATTCATACGAACCTCCTTCGACTCTCACCAACTGAATAACTTCATCTACGTGATTTCATTATCTCAGCAGAGTCAGGATATCTCCTTCTAGACAAGCCCCTAGTCAATACACCTATACAGATCTTACACGGTATTTCCTTTCCTGAAAATACTATGCCTCGATCCCACATTCACAGCATTCAAAGACATCATACCACTCAAGTAAACGATGCAATCACAGCAATAGCCATTTCAAAGGATTCATATTTTCGAATATCTCATGTAAATCTCAAGTAGTTTCAAAATAACATCAAAAACAGAGATTGCGTAAAACAGCGCCAAAACCGGCGATCTAGTTCAACCACAGAGCGTTTTCAAAGACTATGTTTAAAACCGGCGACCACGTCGCTCAAACACATAACAGAGCACTTTACGCAGATGAAAACAAAAATGGCGACCACGTCGCCCTCACTCCAGAGATAGCTACACTGTGGCTTGTATGGAAAAAGAGGTCTAGCTTCCCTTACCTGGACTTGCGCAAACACTTAGAGTTCCGAAACCCAACAAAACTTGAAGAACGCCTTGGCTCTGTTTTTGCGTCTGGTTGAAGAACTTGCAGAGGACTGCCCAGATGCTCTAATGGTGGCCGTCGCTCGTCGTACTCTCGTGTGAAGGTGCTAGAACCGCAGCGCGAAGGAGGCAACTGGAGGAGAAAGGAGGTAACTCACTCTTTCTCTCTTTGAAGGCTGCGACGTTTCTTGTTTCTCTCAGCAGTGGGTCTTCTGCATCTTAAACCAACTTATCCACCAAAAGCAGCTGCCACCACCCACTCTGCAGAGAAGTCTGAGAACCACTGCCCTGAACAGTACTGCCACTGTTTGTCGTTTGTGCATGCCAGCCACTGCTCTGAACAGTACTGCCACTGTTTGTCGCTTGTGCATGCCAGCCGCTGCTCTGAACAGTACGACCGTGGGTGTCACCCGCGCATGCTAACATTCTGATGTCACTATTCTGAACCACCCTTTTTGTCTACGTGGCGTGCGTGCACTACGCTTCATGCTGGGAGTCTGGGTCTTACCTTCAAGGTGTGAAACTCGACGTCGTGCGATAACTTTCCACTGCTGATTCATCCTGGCGAACGACCGATGCCTCCTTCGCCCTGGAAGACGACCGATGTCTTCCTCTTGGAGACGACCGATGTCTTCCCTGGCGACGCCCTCATAACTCTCGCGCCTTGGCCACGTCCACATGCCTCGCGCCCGCGCGATGCCTGCATGACTCTCGGGCTCGCGCGTTGCCTGCATGCCTCTCGCGCCCGCGCGATGCCTGCATGCCTCTCGCGCCCGCGCGATGCCTGCATGCCTCTCGCACCCGCGCGATGCCTGCATGCCTCTCGCGCCCGCGCGATGCCTGCATGCCTCTCGCGCCCGCGCGATGCCTGCATGCCTCTCGCGCCCGCGCGATGCCTGCATGCCTCTCGCGCCCGCGCGATGCCTGCATGCCTCTCGCGCCCGCGCGATGCCTGCATGCCTCTCGCGCCCGCGCGATGCCTGCATGCCTCTCGCGCCCGCGCGACGTCCACCTGGCGCTCATATGTAGCAGGCGACCGGCGATGATGTATAAACAAGGAACTCTTATAGTTTTTTCTAGACTACACTTTCCTTCCTTTTTAACTTAGATAAAACATACTTAGAATTTATTTAAAACATACTCTTTCATTCCAATAAATTTCAGGTCCTTACACTACACCTTCCTTTCTCTTACCCTTCTTGATTCACGTGCCTCCCCCTTTTCAAGCACGCCCACGTGATTACCTCACAATGAAGTCATCGCACCTGACTACTTGGTTAGTACACTGGTCAACCGACCGACCTCTGCCAGCTGACCCCAGACCTTAGGCGACGCCCGAGGTCTGACCACTATGAGATTTTCTATTTTCATGTCCTTTTTATTTTAAATAATAACATACTCAGAAATTATTTAGAATTTATCACTTCTGATCCGGTCGGTCATCGGTAGTCGATGACATCAGCAGCAGTTGACCACGTGGACCATTCACAGGGTGACACGTGGTAGAGGATAGCAGGTGAATCAGGGAGGCGATCACTCAGAATGGTAATCGCCTATCGCCTTGAGGATGAGTAATCGCTCATCGCCAGTATGGATCAGTAATCGCCTAGATTGCACATGATCGCCGTGTGTGAAGGTTAGGAGATCAGGTGGTCAGCAAGTCGCCGAAAGAGCACATCGCCGGGTGTTTGAGAAGACTTGGTTGCGCCCAGAGTAGCCTGTGTGCTAAGCTACTCCCTGTGTGGATAGCTTAGTCACAGGAGCACAGTGGAAGTAACGTTTCAACTGCAGGTACTCCAGATGGTGACACGTGTATGACCAGATGTTATCCACGTGTCAAGAGGAATAACCATCAGGAGAGAGAAAGACTCAGGTATATATACGAAACTCTTAACGAAATTAGGGGGTTTTTACAGATTCTTACAGCTTACACATTTGAGAGTTTACAGTTACACACGAGTCTCACAGAGAGATTCAGATATAGTTTTGGTGTTCCTGTTGCCTGACTTGAGCGTCGGAGCTACAACGGCTGCCAGAGGCGTCGTCTGTGTGTTTTGCAGGCAGCGTTCGGAGTTCCGGTGGTGGTTCTTGGAGCGTTCCTGCAGAACAGAAGGCTAGACGAAGGAGTGACGAGGAAATCCTCCACGTTCGAGTCAAGCGGCAGGATCATTTGGTGCCCACCGTGGGGCCCGTGTGAATTTTGTTCCCATCCATGTCGCAGTTCTTGAAGTTTCTTGAGGTTTCTTGAAGTTTCTTAGAGCTTCTTGATCATTTCGTCGAAGTGAAGTTACATCGAAGTGTAGAGGAGATGAGTAGAAGAACCAGGCAAACCTCACCTACGCCATCTGCTGAGGAAGGAGCTGTTACCATGGCGCAGGTAGTGGGGATGATGCGCGCGATGCAAGATAGCGTCGCGGAATCGAGAGCTGAGCAAGAGAAAATGTGTGCAGACCTGACTGCATCGCAGAGAAGAAACGAAGAGTTGAACCGTATGAATGAAGAGCTGCGTAGGGAATTGCAGGCGCAGAAGGAGCGCGCAGTTGAAAAGAGGACGTCGACGCCACCGTCGCCTCCAAGAGCATTCCCTATGCCTTTCTCCCCCGAAATCATGAACACGATGGTGCCTCCCAATTTGGTGGGACTGAAAACGTCGTTCACGGGGGTGGAAGATCCAGAAGCACACCTGACAGCCTTCCACACTCAGATGATGCTGACTGGAGGTTCAGATGTTGTGTACTGCAAGATGTTCATGAGTACGCTAAGCGGAGTGGCGATGGAGTGGTTCGTGAGCCTGCCAGAGGGCCACGTCACTTCCTTCCATCAGTTTGTGAAGCTGTTCACGAAGCAGTGCATCATCAACCGACCGGTGCCAGTGGTGTCCTACGACCTGTTTAACGTGCGCCAGTATCAGGGGGAGCCGTTGAAGGACTACCTCAATCGCTTTGGGGCGCAGGTGGTGAGATTGCCCAGCAAGGACGAGGACATGCTGGTGCATGCGTTCAAGAGAGGTGTCCTCCCTAGTCCTTTCAGTGAATCGCTCATCAGGAGCCACCCTGCCACCTTCACCGAGATACGGCGACGCGCGGTGGCACACATAGTAGCAGAGACAGAGGTCTCTGAGAAGAGAGGAAGTGCTGCACCGTCAAAGCCACGTGGAGGTCAGGGGAATCAGCAGCAACAGGCGTGGGAGCATGAGACCAAGGAAGGGAGGAAGGAGCAGGGAAGGTCTCGTCCTTATGCACCCAGGAAGGACCCGACCAGGGGGCGTGCAAGCAACGCACCCCCCAGGTATGATTTCATGATAAGTTTGGCGAAGCTGATCACCATCCCTGCTGTGGCAGCAAGACTCCATGTGCCAGAGAAAACCAATAGGGTACTTGGAGGGAGGAAGGGTGAGTGGTGTGAATTCCATCAAGCTTATGGACATACACTCCGTACCTGCCTGGCGTTGGGGCGTCAGCTTGTTGACTTGGTGAAGACAGGGTTCCTGACTGAGTACCTGCAGAAGACACAAGGTGATCGCGCTTCGGGGTCCCAGGCAGGCAACCAGCAGCATGAACTCCCTGTGTTTGGGGAGGTGAGGTGATGGAAGAGGCTACACTGGGGGGGCTCCCACAGCTGAAGCGAAAGGCATGATCACCCCACGTGTGTGCATCGCCAGGGCGGTCATCGCCAGTTAAAGGAGACCCCATCCATAGTGGTTGAGACGTTGGAGAATGGAGCTTGTCGGCTGGAGACTCTGGACGGAACGGCTATTCCCAGAACCCAGGATGCTACACGCTTGTTTCTTACTTTGGTTAAGTTGTAAAGTAGATGCGCTATCGCGCTATACACACACTTAGTGTATTAAACAGTTGAGCAGATCAGGGGGCACTCTTTTTAACGATGCCACCCAATAAAAGATTTTCAGTACACAAAGTGTGCGAGTGTTCCCAGTTTAAAGTTCTCCTTGCCCCAGGTGCAAGTACAGGTGATCGGTGGTCAGTTACCGAGTGGCCACCACCCACAGATCAGCCCCTGGATAAGCGCCTGGATGTAGAGCGCGATCAGCCATCAGTGTATGCAGACCGCGATCAGCCGTCGGTGCATGTAGAGAGTGAGTGCTCGGTCGGTTCATGGTCATCGGGGTCTTGCTAACACGTGTTAAGCTGGAACCCAAGTTCCCAGCGAGAGCGTTAAGCATGCACCTCGCATGATTCTAGAAGAAGAGCTCCTCGCCGATGGGGACGTGCATGCACTCACCCAGAGAACCTGTGGTGAGACCATGCAGGCAGGGTGCGCCTGGTGAGTGCGCTTAGACAGCCACGCCTGGCGCTCCCCTGGGAGCGTGCACCCACGAGAAAGTCCTCCCTCGACTTTGTACAGCGAGGTGCAGGCGAGAGAGAAAGTCCTCTTCCTCTGCTTTATACAGCAAGGTTGGGGCAAGAGCAAAGTCCTTTTCCTCTGCTTTATACAGCAAGGTTGGGGTAAGAGAAGGAAGTCCTCCCTCGACTTTGTACAGCGAGGTGCAGGCGAGAGAAAGTCCTCTTCCTCTACTTTATACAGCAAGGTTGGGGCAAGAGCGAAAGTCCTCTTCCTCTGCTTTTTACAGCAAGGTTGAGGCAACAGAGGAAGTCCTCCTTGCCTTTGAGCAAGTGCAGGCGAGAACAGAGGAAGACCTCCTTGCCTTTGAGCAAGTGCAGGCAACAGAGGAAGTCCTCCTTGCCTTTGAGCAAGTGCAGGCGAGAAAGAGGAAGACCTCCTTGCCTTTGAGCAAGTGTAGGCAACAGAGGAAGTCCTCCTTGCCTTTGAGCAAGTGCAGGCGAGAAAGAGGAAGTCCTCCTTGCCTTTGAGCAAGTGTAGGCACAGAGGAAGACCTCCTTGCCTTTGAGCAAGTGTAGGCAACAGAGGAAGTCCTCCTTGCCTTTGAGCAAGTGTAGGCAACAGAGGAAGTCCTCCTTGCCTTTGAGCAAGTGCAGGCGAGAAAGAGGAAGTCCTCCTTGCCTTTGAGCAAGTGTAGGCATAGAGGAAGACCTCCTTGCCTTTGAGCAAGTGTAGGCAATAGAGGAAGTCCTCATTGCCTTTGAGCAAGTGCAGGCGAGAAAGAGGAAGACCTCCTTGCCTTTGAGCAAGTGTAGGCAACAAAGGAAGTCCTCCTTGCCTTTGAGCAAGTGCAGGCAACAGAGGAAGTCCTCCTTGCCTTTGAGCAAGTGCAGGCGAGAAAGAGGAAGACCTCCTTGCCTTTGAGCAAGTGTAGGCAACAGAGGAAGTCCTCCTTGCCTTTGAGTAAGTGCAGGCGAGAAAGAGGAAGACCTCCTTGCCTTTGAGCAAGTGTAGGCAATAGAGGAAGTCCTCCTTGCCTTTGAGCAAGTGCAGGCGAGAACAGAGGAAGACCTCCTTGCCTTTGAGCAAGTGTAGGCAACAGAGGAAGACCTCCTTGCCTTTGAGCGAGTGCAGGCGAGAAAGAGGAAGACCTCCTTGCCTTTAAGCAAATGTAGGCAATAGAGAAAGGTCCTCACCTCGACTTTGTACAGCGAGGCTGAGGCATGAGGAAAAGTCCTCTTCCTCTGCTTTTTACAGCAAGGTTGAGGCGAGAGAAAAGTCATCTTCCTCTGTTTCTTACAGCAAGGTTGAGGCAAGAGAACCAAGTCCTCTTCCTCTGCTTTTCACAGCAAGGTTGAGGCGAGAGAAAAGTCCTCTTCCTCTGCTTCTTACAACAAGGTTGAGGCAAGAGAACCTAGTCCCTTCCCTTTGCTTTTTATAGCGAGGCCGAGGCGAGAGGAAAAGTCCTCACCTCGACTTTGTGCAGCGAGGCTGAGGTGAGAGAGGCAAGACCTCACCCACGACTTCTTACAGCGAGGTTAAGGCAAGAGGGGTCGTCGAGAAGCACTTTTCTTCCCCAAAACATAGGCGTCATAGTTGGTGTTCAGGCCCTCTATGCACTCAGCGCTGGTGTGGCAGAGAAGTGTAGCGAAGCCAGAAGCGCGATGACTGATCGGTGGTGCACTAACATCCTAGTCGGTGGTCGGTGGTAGAAGCAAGTTCTGCTGCGTGAAGCCGAAGCGTTTAGGCCCGTTAAGTCAGTCATCCAGCATGAAGTTATGATGAAGGCAATGCTAAGGTAACAGTTAGCCGCGATCAAGTCAGAAGCCAAGTTTGAGGGGTTGCAGTGAGATCGCGCTAAAGCCTAAGCTAGTTAACAGTTAGTCACATGCAGAGAGTTAAAGAGGAGAAACGCAGCGAACCCTAGCGCGGTTGAGAAGAAGAAAACAGAAAAGGTGAATCTCTAGATGATCCAGAGGGATGCGCACGCTTCTGTTGAATGAAGGAAACGGTAGCGACACTCAATGGGGACCATTTATGCGTCCATGTGTCGAGAGATAAAAGTATGGAAGCCATGACGCCGAGGAACAGATAGTAAAGGGTGAACCACGTCAGCTGGGTCCCACAGCATGGACCAGAGCCACGTGGAGTGGACCTCCCAGGTAGCTTGGATTAGCGAGTGATCGGTCATCGGTGTGCCTCCTTGGGGAGGGGTGATCAGTCATCAGTAGAAGAGGCGAAGAAGAAGGAATGAAACAGTGTTAGTACCAGAGTGCGTGCTCCTGTAGACCGCCAGAAGACGATTTTTTACTCTTTTCGTTGAGAACAAGTTCACAGCTCGAGACTGGGGGGCTTGTGATCCGGTCGATCATCGGTAGTCGATGACATCAGCAGCAGTTGACCACGTGGACCATTCACAGGGTGACACGTGGTAGAGGATAGCAGGTGAATCAGGGAGGCGATCACTCAGAATGGTAATCGCCTATCGCCTTGAGGATGAGTAATCGCCTATCGCCTTGAGGATGAGTAATCGCTCATCGCCGGTATGGATCAGTAATCGCCTAGATTGCACATGATCACCGTGTGTGAAGGTTAGGAGATCAGGTGGTCAGCAAGTCGCCGAAAGAGCACATCGCCGGGTGTTTGAGAAGACTTAGTTGCGCCCAGAGTAGCCTGTGTACTAAGCTACTCCCTGTGTGGATAGCTTAGTCGCAGGAGCACAGTGGAAGTAACGTTTTAGCTGCAGGTACTCCAGATGGTGACACGTGTATGACTAGATGTTATCCACGTGTCAAGAGGAATAACCGTCAGGAAAGAGAAAGACTCAGGTATATATACGAAACTCTTAACGAAATTAGGGGGTTTTTACAGATTCTTACAGTTTACACATTTGAGAGTTTACAGTTACACACGTCACAGAGAGATTCAGATATAGTTTTGGTGTTCCTGTTGCCTGACTTGAGCGTCGGAGCTACAACGGCCGCCAGAGGCACCGTCTGTGTGTTTTGCAGGCAGCGTTTGGAGTTCCGGTGGTGGTTCTTGGAGCGTTCCTGTAGAACAGAAGGCTAGACGAAGGAGTGACGAGGCAATCCTCCACGTTCGAGTCAAGCAGCAGGATCAACTTCTATTCCAAATAAATTTATAGGTCCTTACATTCTCCCCAACAAGAAAAATTTTCGTCCTCGAAAATCGAATTACTAAGGAAAGAGGTAGGGATAGGCTTCTCTCATGGTTTCTTCTAATTCCCAAGTTGAATCACCCGATTTGTCATCCCACACCACTTTCACCGTGTTGATGGTCTTGCCTCTGAGCTGTTTACTCTGCCGATCGTCAATCCTAACTGGTTTTGCTTCAAAAGACAAGTCATCCTTTATCTGCACATCATCCACTTCCAGCACGTGACTTGGGTCTGCCATGTACTTCCTCAGCTGTGATACATGAAAGACATTGTAAGGACCTGTAAAATTATATTGGAATAAAAGGGTATATTTTAAATGAATTCTAAGTATGTTTTTATTTAAAATAAAAAGGAAGGAAAGTGTAGCTTAGAAGACTATAAGATTTCCTGGTTAGTACATAATCGCCGGTCGCCTACCACACATGATCGCCAGGGCGCGAGGCATGCAGGCATCGCCAGGGCGCGAGAGGCATGCAGGCATCACCAGGGCGCGAGAGGCATGCGGGCGTCGCCAGGGATAGACATCGGTCGTCTCCCAGAGAGAGACATCGGTCGTCTTCCAGGGAGAGACATCGGTCGTCCGCCAGGATGAGGCATCGGTGGATAGTCATCGCGCGAGCGGTCATCGGTGGAAGATTATCGCGCGATGTCAAGTTTCACATGAATAAAGTGGGACCCAGACTCCCAGCAAGACACGTCCTGCACGCGCGCCACGTAGACAAAAAGGGTGGTTCA
This sequence comes from Phaseolus lunatus, assembly GCA_013389735.1. NCBI lineage: Eukaryota > Viridiplantae > Streptophyta > Magnoliopsida > Fabales > Fabaceae > Phaseolus > Phaseolus lunatus. The sequence continues at coordinate 18,167,704 of CM023867.1, forward strand.
GAATAGTAACCTCAGAGTGTTAGCCTGCGCAGAGGCACGCGTAGTCGTACTGTTCAGGGAAGCGTACACGCAAACTTCCCTGCAGAGTGGGTGGTGGCAGCGGCTTTTGTGGACAAGTTGGTTTAAGATACAAAAACCCACTTCTGAGAGGAAAAAAGAACGTTTCGGTGGTTCAAGAGTGAAAGAGTGAGCTCACCTTCATCCTTCTCTTTTCTCTCCTTGCGCTGCGATTCAGGCATCCTCAAGCACCAGTGCGACGAGCGACGACTACCCTTAGAGCACCTGGGAGGTTCTCTGCAAGTTCTACAAACCAGACGCAAAAACAGAGCTAAGGCACCTTTAAGCTTCGGTGGGTTTTGGAGCTCTTAGTGTTTTGCGCAAGTCCAGGTAAGGGAAGCTAGCTTTATTTTCAATAAAAGCCGTAGATTTGCTGTTTCTGAAGTGAGGGCGACGTGGTCGCCGGTTTCATATTCTTTTTCATGATGTTCTGTTCTTATGTGTTTGGGCGACGTGATCGCTGGGTTTAAATTCAGATTTCGACAACCCCCTATTTTGGACGTGATCGCCGGTTTTGGCGTTGTTTTTCGAACTCCCCTGTTTTAGTGCTGTTGAAAACTGCTTGAGATTTAAATGTGAAATACATGTGATATTTGAAAATCTGAGCCGTGGAATGAATGTTGCTGTGACTGATTCGTTCATTCAGTGTTGTATGATGTATTGATTTTTGTGAATGTGGGATCAAGGCATAGTATTTTCAGGAAAGAAAATACCGTGTAAGATCGTGTGAAATGTGTATTGACTAGGGGCTTGTCTAGAAGGAGATATCCTGACTCTGCTGATATAATGGAATCACATAGACGAAGTTATTCAGTTGTGGAGAGTCGAAGGAGGTTCATATGAATGGGTGAGTCGTGTGAAAAAGAACGAGCTCGGCCTGTTATATGAATTAACCCTGTCATACCGGGAGAGTGATGATATTGAGACTATGTATGCGCATGGCTGTGTGGATTTCACAGTGGTGTGGTATGACAGGTGCAGATCTCTGAGCCTGAGTCAACGCACGAGTCTTCAGGAAGTGGAGTCATGTGTCTATATCTTATGAGTCAGTGGAAAGTCTGACGTGTGAACCATGAATATTGAAAGTAGTGAATAGACACTTGACGAGTTTGTGGAATATGGGAATGTTGATGGTTGAAATTGATATGGATTATGAATTGCGTGAAGATTTATGTTTTCTATTGATTTAAAGTTTCATATTTAAAGTTTTTAAAACATCTAGCTTACCCTTTCATCTGGTATTGTGATTGCTTTCTAAAACCTGTGATGATCGTGTATTTTTGCACGGGAGCAGACGAGGTTGCAGGTAGTAGAGCTCATCAGTGAGCGGTCGCCGGAAGGAGATCGCCTGTTCCTATTTCTGTTAGGCGATCACCCTTCTTCTGTTTTCTGATAGGAGATCGCCGTTCTCTGATAGGAGATCGCCTTTTGCTGTTAGGAGATCGCCTGTCTTTCTATTTTAATGTAATTTTGTTACGTTTTTGGAAAATTGACCGAATATGTATTAAACTCCCTGTGAGGAGAAACCTCATTACATATATATAATTTTGTTCACTTCAAAATATTTGTTTACCTTTATTTTCATTATATAAATATGAATAGTATTTTGGCGGGATGTTACATTAATGGTATCAGAGCAGTTCGTCCTTAGGATGACCTGAGGGTTGTGGATCCATTGTGTTTCTTCTGCTCATAAAGTTTATTTGAGTTTTAAATAACAACTATAGTGAAAGGTTTTCAAACGTTTTTGTATTGAAATTTTGTGTGTGCTTTAGTGAATATATGCCCTAACTGAAAATCTTAGTATTAAGAATGAGAGGGTCTTGATAAAGTGGTGAGGGTGCACACTCATAACTGGATCGAGATAATTCTCAATCTTAATTCCAAAGGTTTGATGTTTAGCATACATTGAATTTTGGTGTGACTTACGTCATTTTATGGAATGTTTTTGTAATTGGCTGAAAGTGGTTGTTTGGATTGATGGTTGTATACCAGTAGCTGTTCTGGTATTTTGCTTGAGATTATAAGTATTATGATTCTGTACCGACCAGTCCTCAGACACCGAGAACAGGTAGTAAAGGGCGAACCATGTAACATCCCGCCAAAAACTATTCATATTTATATAATGAAAATAAAGGTAAACAAATAATGTTGAAGAGAACATAATTATATATATAAGTAATGAAGTTGCTCCTCACAGGGAGTTTAATACATAACCATTAACGAAATCAATCAAATACAACGAAAACGGAGGTCTCCATACATAAACCGGCGATCTCCTAACAGGAGACCCCAAAACAAGCGATCTGCTATCAGGACATAAATCCGGCGATCACCACCAAGAGATAGAAACAGGCGATCTCTTCCCCGGCGACCACTCACTAAGGAGCTCTACTTCCTGGAAGATCATCTGCTCCCGTGTAAATATACACGATCATCACAGTTTTTAGAAAACAGCCACAAAACCAAAACACGCAGGGTAAGCTAGATATTTTAAAGAGAGTTTAAATATGAACATTAAAATCAAGATAAAACAAATTCAAGATACCCACGTAAAACTATAGAGTTTCTCATTCCCTTCACCTGATCGCCCAGAAATCACACATTTCACAATATTTTCAAGAGTCATTCTATTTCACAAAATGCATCAAGTGTCTATCAATTCAATGTTCCTCATTTCTCACGTCAGACTACCACTGACTCAGCACACAAGACACTTGACACTACTTCCGGAAGACTCGTGCATTGACTAGACTCAGAGATCTGCACCTGTCATACTAAACTGCTGTAATGTTTCCACAGCTATGCGCATCAACACATTCTCGATCTCAAGTTCACCATTCTCACAGTATGACAGGGTTAATCCATATAACAGGCTGAGCTCGTTCTTTTTCACATGACTCACCCATACATATGAACCTCCTTCGACTCTCAACGCCTGAATAACTTCATCTATATGAATCCATTATCTCAGGAGAGTCAGGATAATCTCATTATAGACATCACCGATCAATGCACATCCTACACGATCTTACACGGTATTTTCTTTCCTGAAAATACTATGCCTTGATCCCACATCCACAACATTCAACACATCATACAACACTTAAATGAATGATTTCAATCACAGCAAAACTCACTCCAAGGTTCTTATTTTCGAATATCTCATTTAAATCTCAAACCGTTTCAAAGCAACACCAAAAACAGGGAGTTCGCAAACAACGCCAAAACCGGCGATCTGGTTCAAAAACAAGGTATTTCGAAGTCTGTATTTAAAAATCGGCGACCACGTCGCCCAAACACATAGAACAGAGTATTCACGAAGATAAAAACGAAACCGGCGACCACGTCGCCCTCACTTCAGAAACAGCTAATCTATGGCTTGTATTGAAAGTAAAGCTAGCTTCCCTTACCTGGACTTGCGCAAAATACCAGGAGCTCTGAAACCCAACGAAGCTTAAAGAATGCCTTGGCTCTGTTTTTGCGTCTGGTTTGAAGGACTTGCAGAGAACCTCCCAGGTGCTCTAATGGTGGCCGTCGCTCGTCGTACTCTTGTGTGAAGGTGCCAGAATCGCAGTGCGAAGGAGAGAATGGAGGAGAAGGGAGGTAAACTCACTCTTTCGCTCTTGAACAACTGCAACGTTCCCCTCTCTCAGAAGTGGGTTTTTGCATCTTAAACCAGCTTGTCCACAAAAGCAGCTGCCACCACCCACTCTGCAGAGAAGTCTGAGTGTACGTTTCTCTGAGCAGTACGACCACGTTTGTCTCTTGCGCATGCCAACCACTTCCTGAACAGTACGACCGCGAGTGTCTCCTGCGCATGCCAACATTCTGATGTCACTATTCTGAATCATCCTTTTTGTCTACGTGGCGTACGTGCAGGACGTTCCATGCTGGGAGTCTGGGTCCCACCTTCTTTGTGTGCAACTCGACATCGCGCGATAACCCTTCGCCGATGGCCTCTCGCGCGAAGACTATCTACCGATGACCTCTCGCGCGAAGACTATCCACCGATGACCTCTCGCGCGAAGACAATCCATCGATGACCTCTCGCGCGAAGGCTATCCACCGATGACCTCTCGCGCGAAGACAATCCACCGATGACCTCTCGCGCGAAGGCAATCCACCGATGCCTCATCCTGGCGGACGACCGATGTCTCCCCCTGGAAGATGCCCGCATGCATCGCGCCCTGGCGACGTCTGCATGCCTCGCGCCCTGGCGATGACGTGTAGTCTAGGCGACCGACGATTATGTACTAACAAGGAAATCTTATAATCTTCTAAACTACACTTTCCTTCCTTTTTTATTTTAAATAAAAACATACTTAGAATTCATTTAAAATATATCCTTTTATTCCAATTTAATTTTTCAGGTCCTTACAAACCACGTCAGATGGGTCCCACAGCATGGGCCAAAGTCACGTGAGGAATGGACCCCATTAGAGGGTGATCAGTCATCGGTGTGTCCCCTGAGAGAAGGGTGATTAGTCATCAGCATTTTCCCGCAGGGAAGGGTGAGTAGTCGTCAGACCACCAGGATGGGCTGAGGTGTCATCGTCACTCAGCAGGTTGAGGAGTCCTCGGCAATAGAGTATGGCGAGGTGACATCGGCCTTGGGTGGAGACGAGGTGACATCGGCCTTGGGGGAAGACCAGTTATCAGTAAACATGCCCAGAGGTAAGGAGAGGCCCGAATCACGAAGAGCCTATGCAGGTAGTAGGGAGAGCACAGTTGGGTGTAGAGTCCTGAGGGGACGAGTACACACCAGAACTAGGGTTTTCCCAGTAAAGCTACATGCATGGCACGTGAACAGTGAAGGCACTCCCAGAACAGGTGGCCCCAGAGACTAGGTGCACAAGGAGGCATCCAGGTGGTCACCCTGTTAAAGTTTGCACTCCAGAGAAGGAAACCTTGTGTGCTAGATTACCCTAAGATTGGGTGATAGCGGCGCAAGGGTATTCCAGTAAACCCTAAATATGGCTAGTAGCGCAGTGAACCCTAATTAGGGCTAGCGGCACAGTAAACCCTAGACTATATAAGGGACAGTAAGATACTTCACAAAGGTACGCAGTTTCTAGACCTAAACACACAGAGAGAAACTTAATACACTTGGTGTTCCTTGCCCTACACTGACTTGAGCGTCGGAGTGCAAACGGCCTTTAGGGCGCCCCTTCCTCTTTTGCAGGTGCAGATTGTTTCGCAAAAAACCAAGCGCATATCAACGTGAGGAAGATGGTGCGTGAGTGTCGTGGAGTCAACTGACAGGCGAGTCAACCGGCAAGAACATTTGGCGCCCACCGTGGGGCCGGAGTAAAACAAAGGTCCCATACACAAGAACGAGAGTAGAAATCGCAGAGAATGAGGAATACCAAACATGGATCTGTTCTGCCGAATGGAGCCGACGGCGTTACCATGCAACAAATCATGGAAACGATGCGCGCCCTCCAAGAGACGGTGGCAGAGTCCAGGGCGCAAGAGGCGCGGATGCAGGAGGACCTGGCCGCCTCTCAGGCCAGGAATGAGGAGTTGCGCAAGGCAAACGAGGAGCTGCGCTCGAGTCTGCACCACATGCAGCAAGCTGGGGGTCGCGTGGGAGAGGATCAAGCTCCACTGACGCCCCCAAGGGCCTTCCCTATGCCTTTCTCCCCTGAGATCATGAACACAGTGTTGCCTCCCAACCTGGTGGGAGTGAAGGCGTCGTTCACGGGGAAGGAAGATCCAGAAGCGCATCTGATAGCCTTCCACACCCAGATGATGTTGTCTGGAGGCTCAGACACTGTGTACTGCAAGGTGTTTATGAGTACGCTGAGTGGAGTAGCTATGGAGTGGTTTGTGAGCCTGCCAGAGGGCCACGTAACCTCCTTCCAGCAGTTTTCAAAGCTATTCACAGAGCAGTACATCGTCAACAGAGCGCCACCGACGGTGTCCTACGACCTGTTCGACGTGCGACAGTATCAGGGGGAGTCGTTGAAGGACTACCTCAACCGTTTTGGTGCGCAGGTAGTGAGGTTGCCTAGCAAGGACGAGGACATGCTGGTGCATGCATTCAAGAAAGGTGTGCTGCCTGGTCTTTTCAGTGAATCGCTCATCAGAGACCACCCTGCCACCTTCGCTGAGATTCGACAACGCGCGGTGGCGCATATTGTAGTAGAGACGCAGGTCTCTGAGAAGAAAAGCAGTGCTGCACCGCCCAAGCCGCGCGAAGGACAGGGGAAGCAGCAGCGACACGCATGGGTGCATGAGGCCAAAGAAGGGAAGAAAGCGCAGGGCAGGTCTCGCCCCTACACACCCAGGAAGGATCAGGCCAGGGGGCGTGCAAGGGAGAACAATACACCCCCCAGGTATGATTTCATGATAGAGTTGGCGGAGCTGATTGCAATTCCCGCTGTAGCTGCAAGACTCCGAGTACCAGAGAAAACCGACAAGGTGCTTGGAAGTAGGAAGGATGACTGGTGTGAATTCCATCAGGCTTATGGACACACACTTTACACCTGCCTGGCGCTGGGGCATCAACTTGCTGAGTTGGTGAAAACAGGTTTCCTAACCGATTACCTGAGGGAGCCGCAAGGTGATCGCACTTCGGGGTCCCAGGCAGGTGACCAGCAGCATGAGATCCCTGTGCACGGGGAAATCAGGTGATGGAGGGAGCTACGCTAGGGGGGCTCCCAGGTAGCTCGGGGGGAAGCTGAAGCAGAGGGCATGATCGCTACTCGTGAGGTCGGTCATCGCCAATGAAAGGAGACCCAGCATATATACACCTAGTTAAGTTGTAAAGTAGATGCGTTCTCGCGCTATACACTGTAAACAGTTGAATACACCAGGGGGCACTCTTTTCCCTAAGGAGGGTTTTTAACGAGGCCACCCAATAAAAAAGACTTTAGTACATAAAGTAAGTGTGTGTTTTCCAGTTTAAAGTTCCCTTGCCCCAAGCGCAAGTGCAGGTGATAAGTGGTCAGTACCAAGTGACCACCACCTACAGATCAGCGCCTGGACAAGCGCCTGGGAGCAGAGTGCGAGAAGTCATCGGTGGTTATTCATCGCACGATCAGTCATCGCCCCGTGAAAGCACGATCACTCATCGGCGCATGGTCATCGGGGTCTCGCCAACACGTGTTAAGCTGGGACCCAAGCTCCCAGCGAGAGCGTTACGCATGCATCTCGCATGATTCCAGAAGAAGAGCTCCTCGCCGGTAGGAACGTGCATGAAACAATGTGATGAGGCCATGCAGGCAGGATGCGCCTGGCGAGTGCACTCAGACCAGCCACACCAGGTGCTCTCCTGGGAGCATGCGCCCACTCAGAGAACAGTGGAGAAAAGTCCTCTTCCTCTGCTTCTTACAGCAAGGTTGAGGCGAGAGAAAAGTCCTCTTCCTCTGCTTCTTACAGCAAGGTTGAGGCGAGAGAAAAGTCCTCTTCCTCTGCTTCTTACAGCAAGGTTGAGGCGAGAGATAAGTCCTTTTCCTCTGCTTCTTACAGCAAGGTTGCGGCAAGATAAAAAAGACCTCACCCTCGACTTTTTACAGCGAGGCTGAGGCGAGAGAAAAAAGACCTCACCCTCGACTTCTTACAGCGAGGCTGAGGCGAGAGAAACAAGACCTCTACCTCGACTTTTTACAGCGAGGATGAGGCGAGATTGAACCTGTCACTTGGGGGTTAGAGGTCTCGTAAGCGGGAAGGTAGGTTCGTCGAGAACACCTCCCCTTCGAGTGAGAACACCCAACGTGAACAGCAAGGTTCACCAGAGAAGAAAGTCCTCACCCTCGACTTTGTACAGCGAGGTGCAGGCAGAGAAAGTCCTCTTCCTCTGCTTTGTACAGCAAGGTTGAGGCGAGAAGAAAGTCCTCACCTCGACTATGTACAGCGAGGCTGGGGCGAGATAAGAAAGACCTCACCCTCGACTTTGTACAGCGAGGCTGAGGCGAGAGGAGAAAGACCTCACCTCGACTTCTTATAGCGAGGCTGAGGCAAGAAAGGTCATCGAGAAGCACTTTTCTTCCCCAAAACACAAGCATTATCTTTGGCGTTCAGGCCCTCTATGTGCTTAGCGCTGGAGTAACACAGAAGTAAAGCAGAGCCTGAAGCACGATGACTGATCGGTGGTGCACCAACATGCTAGTCGGTGGTCGGTGGTAGAAGCAAGTTCTGCTGCGAGAAGCCGAAGCATTTAGGCCCTTCAAGTCAGTCGTCTAGCATGAAGTTATGCATAAAAGCTGTTAAAGACAAGGCTGAGTCACATGCAGAGAGTTAAAAATGGAAAGGGACATGCAGCTGGAGCAAAGATTTCATTCATATTGAAGTCAATGCAGTGAGCCTTTACAGCTAAAAGGTTTATACAAGTTATGAAGCAGAAAAAGAAATTACACAGAAAAGAAGAAGTTGCAAAGGGAGAAGCTCAAGGAGGAGGAATGATCTTGCCATCGACCACTTAGTCTCTTCGCTGAGAACGAGTTCACAGCTCGGGACTGGGGGGCTTGTGATCCGGTCGGTCAGCTAGTCGATGACGTCAGCAGCAGATGACCACGTGGACCATTCACAGGGTGACACGTGGTAGAAGATAGCAGGTAAATCAGAGGGGAGATCACTCAGAACGGTGATCGGTGGTCAGTTGCTAAAGTGACCACCACCAGCAGATCAGTTCCTAGATGAGCGCCTGACAGCAGAGCGCGAGAAGTAATGAAGCACCGATCAGTTATCGGTGCAAGGTCATCAGGAAGAAGGGTGATTAATGTAACATCCCGCCAAAAATACTATTCATATTTATATAATGAAAATAAAAGTAACAAATAGATTGAAGCGAACAAAATTATATATATATGTAAATAAAGTTTCTCCTCACAGGGAGTTTAATACAAATACGATCACCTTTCCATTAAAACGTACACAAAATACAATACAATAGAAAGATAGGCGATCTCCTGACAGAAGGGCGATCTCCTATTAGAAGGGCGATCTCCTATCATAAAGGCGATCTCCTATCAGAAAGCAGCAAAAGGGGTGATCGCCCAACAGATATAGAAAACAGGCGATCTCCTTCCAGCGACAATTCACTAAGGAGCTCTACTTCCTGCAACATCATCTGCTCCCATGTAAATTATACACGATCATTACAGGTTTAAGAAAAGGCCAAACACAACACAAAAGAAACACAGGGTAAGCTAGACATTTAAAAAGAGTTAGATATGAACTTTAAAATCAAGGTAAAACAAATTCAAGATACCCACATAAAACTATAAAGTTTCTCATTCCCTTCACCTGATCGCCAAGAAATCACACATTTCACAATATTTTCAAGAGTCATTCTATTTCACAAAATGCATCAAGTGTCTATCAATTCAATGTTCCTCATTTCACACGTCAGACTACACTGACTCAGCACACAAGACACTTGACACTACTTCCGGAAGACTCGTGCATTGACTAGACTCAGAGATCTGCACCTGTCATACTAAACTGCTGTAATGTTTCCACAGCTATGCGCATCAACACATTCTCGATCTCAAGTTCACCATTCTCACAGTATGACAGGGTTAATCCATATAACAGGCCGGCGACCACGTCGCCCTCACTTCAGAAACAGCTACTCTATGGCTTGTATTGAAAATGAAGGCTAGCTTCCCTTACCTGGACTTGCGCAAAACACCAGGAGCTCCGAAACCCAACGAAGCTTAAAGAATGCCTTGGCTCTGTTTTTGCGTCTGGTTTGAAGGACTTGCAGAGAACCTCCCAGGTGCTCTAATGGTGGTCGTCGCTCGTCGTACTCTTGTGTGAAGGTGCCAGAATCGCAGTGCGAAGGAGAGAATGGAGGAGAAGGGAGGTAAACTCACTCTTTCGCTCTTGAACAACTGCAACGTTCCCCTCTCTCAGAAGTGGGTTTTTGCATCTTAAACCAGCTTGTCCACAAAAGCAGCTGCCACCACCCACTCTGCAGAGAAGTCTGACAACCACTGCCCTGAACAGTACGATCACTGTTGTCGCTTGTGCATGCCAACCACTGCCCTGAACAGTACGACCACTGTTGTCTCTTGTGCATGCCAACCACTGTCCTGAACAGTACGACCGCGAGTGTCTCCTGCGCATGCCAACATTCTGATGTCACTATTCTGAACTACCCTTTTTGTCTACGTGGCGCGCGTGCAGGACGTTTCATGCTGGGAGTCTGGGTCCCACCTTCTCTGTGTGCAACTCGACATCGCGCGCTAACCTTTCGCCGATGACCTCTCGCGCGAAGACTATCCACCGATGACCTCTCGCGCGAAGACAATCCACCGATGACCTCTCGCGCGAAGACAATCCACCGATGACCTCTCGCGCGAAGGCAATCCACCGATGCCTCATCCTGGCGGACGACCGATGTCTCCCCCTGGAAGATGCCCGCATGCCTCACGCCCTGATGATGCCCGCATGCATCGCGCCCATGCGACGTCTGCATGCCTCGCGCCCTGGCGATGACGTGTAGTCTAGGCGACCGGCGATTATGTACTAACAAGGAAATCTTATAATCTTCTAAACTACACTTTCCTTCCTTTTTTTTTTATTTTAAATAAAAACATACTTAGAATTCATTTAAAATATATCCTTTTATTCCAATTTAATTTTTCAGGTCCTTACAATTAACACCTCTTTGTCGAGAAAGAAGTCCTCAATTCGAGCAGAGAGCTCACCAATGAAGTCCTCAGAGGGTAAGAGATGTGGGCGATGACAAGGTGGTGAGATGTCCCTTCAGCGCGCTACTCATGTCCTTACACGCAGAGCCACGTAGGTCGCCCGGGCCAATGACTTAGTCTCTTCGCTGAAACAAGTTAACAGCTTGAGACTGGGGGGCTTGTGTACCGACCAGTCCTCAGACACCGAGAACAGGTAGTAAAGGGCGAACCACGTCAGATGGGTCCCACAGCATGGGCCAAAGCCACGTGAGGAATGGACCCCATTAGAGGGTGATCAGTCATCGGTGTGTCCCCTGAGAGAAGGGTGATTAGTCATCAGCATTTTCCCGCAGGGAAGGGTGAGTAGTCGTCAGACCACCAGGATGGGCTGAGGTGTCATCGTCACTCAGCAGGTTGAGGAGTCCTCGGCAACAGAGTATGGCGAGGTGACATCGGCCTTGGGTGGAGACGAGGTGACATCGGCCTTGGGGGAAGACCAGTTATCAGTAAACATGCCCAGAGGTAAGGAGAGGCCCGAATCACGAAGAGCCTATGCAGGTAGCAGGGAGAGCACAGTTGGGTGTAGAGTCCTGAGGGGACGAGTATACACCAGAACTAGGGTTTTCCCAGTAAAGCTACATGCATGGCACGTGAACAGTGAAGGCACTCCCAGAACAGGTGGCCCCAGAGACTAGGTGCACAAGGAGGCATCCAGGTGGTCACCCTGTTAAAGTTTGCACTCCAGAGAAGGAAACCTTGTGTGCTAGATTACCCTAAGATTGGGTGATAGCGGCGCAAGGGTATTCCAGTAAACCCTAAATATGGCTAGTAGCGCAGTGAACCCTAATTAGGGCTAGTGGCGCAGTAAACCCTAGACTATATAAGGGACAGTAAGATACTTCACAAAGGTACGCAGTTTCTAGACCTAAACACACAGAGAGAAACTTAATACACTTGGTGTTCCTTGCCCTACACTGATTTGAGCGTCGGAGTGCAAATGGCCTCTAGGGCGCCCCTTCCTCTTTTGCAGGTGCAGATTGTTTCGCAAAAAATCAAGCGCATATCAACGTGAGGAAGGTGGTGCGTGAGTGTCGTGGAGTCAACTGACAGGCGAGTCAACCGGCAAGAACAGATTCTGTTTATGAGCTCAAATTCTTGATGACTTTGAGATGCTGACCTTTGTAAGGTCTAGATGTTACCTCCTGAATGAATTGATTTCTTATCGATCTCATTCTTGTAGCTGTAGGGAATATAGAAACCCATAGTTTCAAAATCTGAAACGAAGAAGATGGCACGTAGACCTCCTACCCCTCCCCAACCTTCTTCAGAGATGAGCCAGATTGCCAAGGCTATTGAGATGATGGCAATTGCCATCCAACAACAGAATGCAGTGATGGCTCAGAACCATCAAGCTACAATGCACCATTGGGAAGCTGCTCGGTCGGCTGAGACAAATTCCCACGTCGGTCAGCCTCAGGAACAGATGGGACTGACCGAGTTTATGAGGCACAACCCACCCAAGTTCAGTGGGAATGCTACCCCTGATCAGGCAGATCAGTGGGTCAGAGAGCTGGAGAAAATCTTTAGGGCGACCTCCTGCCCTGAAGAGAAGAAATTATTGTTCGCCACCTATCTGCTATCTGGAGAAGCCGAGTTCTGGTGGATGGGAGCTCAGCAGATGATGGAGGCCCGAGAGGATGTGTTGGATTGGGAGAGCTTCAGGGTGAGGTTCCTGGAGAAATACTTCCCAGACAGCGCAAGGTTTGCGAGGGAAGCGGAGTTCCTAAAGTTGGAGCAGGGGGATATGTCTGTGAATGCCTATGCTGCTCGGTTTGAGTACCTCGCCCGATTCTATACCCAGGCGACCTCCGAGGCCTGGAGGTGTAGGAAGTTCGAAGAGGGACTGAAGCACGGGCTGAAGAGGACCATAGCCCCGATGTGCATAAGGGAATTTCACGCCTTAGTAGAGAAGGCGAAGATGGTGGAGACCCTGGAAAAGGGTGATTCTCGGGTGATCAGGTCACACCCAGGGGGTTCTTCCAGTGGGAAGGCTAAAGTGCAGCACCCACAAAGCAAGCCCTATGCGAGACCTCCACCACATCGGACAGGAACAACGTCATCCCAGTTTCAGCAGCAGCAACCTTGGAAACCCAAGTGTTTCCATTGTGGTGGACCACACACCTCCAATGTGTGCTTCAAGAAGAATTCAGAGAAAAGGTGTTACACCTGCCAAAAGACGGGGCACGTTGCTAGAGAATGCCCTAACAGGAATGGGGCGACTCAACCCAGTGGTTCTCAGCAATTGAGAAACGAAGGTAGCAGACCTCAGGCAACAGGGAGAGTGTTTGCCATGTCAGGAGCAGAAGCGTCTCAGTCAGGTAACCTCGTGCAAGGTGATTGTTTTATAGCTGGTAGAGGTGTAAAAGCCTTGTTTGATTCTGGAGCGACACACTCCTTTGTGTCAAGCCTGTGTGTAGCCGAGTTGGGCCTTCTAGTGAAGGAGTTACCTTTCGAACTGATGGTCTCTACACCTGCGTCAGGACAGGTGTTGACCTCTACAGTTTGCCCCGAATGTCCAGTGATAGTAGAGGGATGCAGATTCAAAGTGAACTTGATCTGCCTACCTCTTCAGGACCTGGATGTTATCCTGGGAATGGATTGGCTAGCTGCCAATCACGTTCTCATAGACTGCGGTAGTCAGAAGATAATGTTTCCAGACCTTCAAGGGTCAGAGGTGATATCAGCTCAGCACAGGTGGTCGGAGTTGGAAAAAGGGGCGAGGTGCTTCGTGATGCTAGCTCGGTTGGAAGTGAAGGATGAAGGGGACGTAAGCAGAATACATGTGGTGAAAGACTTCATGGATGTATTTCCAGAAGAGGTACCTGGGTTACCCCCTAAGAGAGAAGTGGAATTCTCTATTGATTTGGTACCTGGAGCTGGACCAGTGTCAATGGCACCTTACAGGATGGCACCAGCCGAGTTGGTAGAATTAAAGAAGCAAGTGGAAGAGTTGTTGGAGAAACAATTCATCAGACCCAGTGTATCTTCATGGGGGGCTCCAGTGCTCCTAGTTAAGAAGAAGGATGGAGGGTCTCGGCTGTGTATAGATTACAGGCAGTTGAACAAGTTGACCATCAAGAACAAGTACCCCCTACCTAGAATTGACGATTTGATGGATCAAATACATGGGGCCTCGGTGTTCTCCAAGATTGACCTGAGATCGGGGTACCACCAAATTTTGGTAAAAGCTGAAGATGTTCAAAAGACAACTTTTAGGTCCCGGTATGGGCACTATGAGTATGTGGTGATGCCGTTTGGAGTAACCAATGCTCCAGCTCTGTTCATGGACTACATGAATAGGATTTTTCGCCCTTTCTTGGATAAGTTTGTGGTAGTCTTCATAGACGACATACTCATTTATTCAAGGACCAAGGAAGAACATGAAGAACATCTGAGGATAGTGTTGGAGATTCTGAGGGAGAAGCAACTCTATGCCAAGTTCTCCAAGTGCGAGTTCTGGCTGAAGGAAGTCAATTTCTTAGGACACGTGATATCTGCTCGGGGAATCTCAGTGGATCCAGCCAAGGTAGAGGCAGTGCTGCAGTGGGAACGTCCTAAGACAGTCACTGAGATAAGGAGCTTTGTGGGTTTGGTTGGCTACTATCGGAGGTTTATTGAGGACTTTTCCAAGGTAGTGGCTCCTTTAACACAGCTGACCCGCAAGGATCAACCTTTTGCTTGGACCGACCGATGTGAGCAGAGCTTCATGGAACTAAAGGAGAGGTTGACTAGTGCTCCAGTGCTGGTGATCCCAAAGGTAGGAAGACCTTTTGATGTCTACTGTGACGCCTCACATCAGGGATTGGGATGTGTTTTGATGCAAGAGAAAAGAGTGGTTGCATATGCTTCAAGGCAACTCAAGGTTCATGAGAGGAACTACCCTACGCATGATTTGGAGTTGGCGGCTATGGTGTTTGCCTTGAAGATCTGGAGACACTATTTATATGGAGCTCGGTTCCAGGTGTTCAGTGACCATAAGAGTCTGAAATACCTGTTCGATCAGAAGGAACTAAACATGAGACAAAGAAGGTGGATGGAGTTTCTGAAGGACTACGATTTTCAACTCATGTATCATCTAGGGAAGGCCAATGTAGTGGCAGATGCTTTGAGTAGAAAATCAATACAAGTAGCCACCATGATGATGGAAGAGCAGAAACTGATCGAGCAGTTCAGAGACTTAAACCTTGGGGTAGAATTTCACGTAAATCACATTAGTTGTAGTAAGCTGGCTATAACTAATGACTTCCTTGGAATGATAAAGGACAAGCAGTTGGAGGACCCTAGTTTGAAGCGTACTGTGGAGTCACTAGGGACCGACCAGGCTAGAGACTTTGGGATGGGCGATGATGGGATCTTGAGATTTAATGGCAGAATTTGCATACCTGCAAATGCAGAGTTGAAGAAGATGATCCTAGAGGAAGGTCACAAGAGTCGTCTTACCCTACATCCAGGCATGAACAAGATCTACCATGACTTGAAGGAGTCATTTTGGTGGTTGGGCATGAAGAGAGACATCGCCCAGTATGTTACTACCTGCTTGACGTGTCAGAAGGCAAAGGTAGAGCATCAAAGACCTGGCGGGTTGTTACAGCAACTGGATATCCCTGAGTGGAAGTGGGACAGCATCGCCATGGATTTTGTTACCCATTTACCCAGATCGGTAAAGGGTCACGATGCAATCTGGGTCATCATTGATAGACTGACGAAGAGTGCCCACTTTCTTCCAGTGAATTTGAAAATGCCCATGGCCAAGTTGGCACAGTTGTATATCAAAGAAATAGTGAGGTTGCATGGAGTGCCTTCCAGCATTATTTCAGATAGAGATCCCAGGTTCACTTCACGGTTTTGGCAGACTTTACAAGATTGCTTGGGGACTAAGTTGAGAATGAGCTCGGCATATCATCCTCAAACAGATGGTCAGTCTGAGAGAACGATCCAGTCCTTGGAAGATCTACTGAGGACGTGTGTCTTGGATCAATTGGGAAGTTGGGATGAGGTGTTGCCGCTAGTGGAGTTTACCTATAATAACAGTTATCACGCCAGCATAGGGATAGCGCCATACGAAGCCTTGTATGGAAGGAAATGCAGAACTCCATTGTGCTGGTACCAGGAGGGCGAAACAGTATTGGTTGGACCAGAGTTGATTCAGCAGACGATCGAGAAGGTGAAACAGATACAAAGCAGAATGAGAGCTTCTCAAAGTAGGCAGAAGTCCTATGCAGATCAGAGGAGAAAGCCTTTGGAGTTTGCTGCTGGAGACCATGTGTTCATGAGAGTAACACCAACCAAGGGTGTAGGACGGGCGATCAGATCAAAGAAGTTGTCCCCTAAGTTCGTGGGACCATATCAGATCTTAAGGAGGATTGGTCCAGTGGCTTATGAGATCGCCCTACCTCCCTATTTAGCGAATCTGCACAACGTCTTTCACGTATCACAGCTGAGAAAGTACATGGCAGACCCTAGTCATGTACTGGAAGTGGACGATATGCAGATCAGGGATGACTTGTCCTTTGAAGCGAAACCAGTCAGGATTGACGATCGGCAAAGTAAACAGCTCAGAGGCAAGACCATCAACATGGTGAAAGTGGTGTGGGATGAGAGATCGGGTGATTCAACTTGGGAGTTAGAAGAACCCATGAGAGAAGCCTATCCATACCTCTTTTCCTTGTAATTCAATTTTCGAGGACGAAAATTTTGCTTGTTGGGGAGAATGTAAGGACCTGTAAAATTAAATTGGAATAAAAGGGTATATTTTAAATGAATTCTAAGTATGTTTTTATTTAAAATAAAAAGGAAGGAAAGTGTAGCTTAGAAGACTATAAGATTTCCTGGTTAGTACATAATCGCCGGTCGCCTACCACACATGATCGCCAGGGCGCGAGGCATGCAGGCATCGCCAGGGTGCGAGAGGCATGCAGGCATCGCCAGGGCGCGAGAGGCATGCAGGCATCGCCAGGGCGCGAGAGGCATGCAGGCATCGCCAGGGCGCAAGAGGCATGCAGGCATCACCAGGGCGTGAGAGGCATGCGGGCGTCGCCAGGGATAGACATCGGTCGTCTCCCAGAGAGAGACATCGGTCGTCTTCCAGGGAGAGACATCGGTCGTCCGCCAGGATGAGGCATCGGTGGATAGTCATCGCGCGAGCGGTCATCGGTGGAAGATTATCGCGCGATGTCGAGTTTCACACGAATAAAGTGGGACCCAGACTCCCAGCAAGACACGTCCTGCACGCGCGCCACGTAGACAAAAAGGGTGGTTCTGAATAGTAACCTCAGAGTGTTAGCCTGCGCAGATGCACGCGTAGTCGTACTATTCAGGGAAGCGTACACGCAAACTTCCCTGCAGAGTGGGTGGTGGCAGCGGCTTTTGTGGACAAGTTGGTTTAAGATACAAAAACCCACTTCTGAGAGGCAAAAAGAACGTTTCGGTGGTTCAAGAGTGAAAGAGTGAGCTCACCTTCATCCTTCTCTTTTCTCTCCTTGCGCTGCGATTCAGGCATCCTCAAGCACCAGTGCGACGAGCGACGACTACCCTTAGAGCACCTGGGAGGTTCTCTGCAAGTTCTACAAACCAGACGCAAAAACAGAGCTAAGGCACCTTTAAGCTTCGGTGGGTTTTGGAGCTCTTAGTGTTTTGCGCAAGTCCAGGTAAGGGAAGCTAGCTTTATTTTCAATAAAAGCCGTAGATTTGCTGTTTCTGAAGTGAGGGCGACGTGGTCGCCGGTTTCATATTCTTTTTCATGATGTTCTGTTCTTATGTGTTTGGGCGACGTGATCGTCGGGTTTAAATACAGATTTCGAAATCCCCTGTTTTGGACGTGATCGTCGGTTTTGGCGTTGTTTTTCGAACTCCCCTGTTTTAGTGCTGTTGAAAACTGCTTGAGATTTAAATGTGAAATACATGTGATATTTGAAAATCTGAACCGTGGAATGAATGTTGCTGTGACTGATTCGTTCATTCAGTGTTGTATGATGTATTGATTTTTGTGAATGTGGGATCAAGGCATAGTATTTTCAGGAAAGAAAATACCGTGTAAGATCGTGTGAAATGTGTATTGACTAGGGGCTTGTCTAGAAGGAGATATCCTGACTCTGCTGATATAATGGAATCACATAGACGAAGTTATTCAGTTGTGGAGAGTCGAAGGAGGTTCATATGAATGGGTGAGTCGTGTGAAAAAGAACGAGCTCGGCCTGTTATATGAATTAACCCTGTCATACCGGGAGAGTGATGATATTGAGACTATGTATGCGCATGGCTGTGTGGATTTCACAGCGACCCTGTGTGAATTTCACAGTGGTGTGGTATGACAGGTGCAGATCTCTGAGCCTGAGTCAATGCACGAGTCTTCCGGAAGTGGAGTCATGTGTCTATATCTTATGAGTCAGTGGAAAGTCTGACGTGTGAACCATGAATATTGAAAGTAGTGAATAGACACTTGACGAGTTTGTGGAATATGGGAATGTTGATGGTTGAAATTGATATGGATTATGAATGGCGTGAAGATTTATGTTTTCTATTGATTTAAAGTTTCATATTTAAAGTTTTTAAAACATCTAGCTTACCCTTTCATCTGGTATTGTGATTGCTTTCTAAAACCTGTGATGATCCTGTATTTTTGCACGGGAGCAGACGAGGTTGCAGGTAGTAGAGCTCATCAGTGAGTGGTCGCCGGAAGGAGATCGCCTGTTCCTATTTCTGTTAGGCGATCACCCTTCTTCTATTTTCTGATAGGAGATCGCCATTCTCTGATAGGAGATCGCCTTTTGCTATTAGGAGATCGCCTGTCTTTCTATTTTAATGTAATTTTGTTACGTTTTTGGAAAATTGACCGAATATGTATTAAACTCCCTGTGAGGAGAAACCTCATTACATATATATAATTTTGTTCACTTCAAAATATTTGTTTACCTTTATTTTCATTATATAAATATGAATAGTATTTTAGCGGGATGTTACAGACATTATGCAGGTTTGCTAATTGGGGAGGTAGGGCGATCTCATAAGCCACTGGACCGATCCTCCTTAGGATCTGATATGGCCCAATAAACTTAGGGGATAGCTTCTTTGATCTGATAGCTCGTCCTACACCCTTGGTCGGTGTCACTCTCATAAACACATGATCCCCAGCAGCAAACTCCAAAGGTCTTCTCCTCTGATCTGCATAGGATTTCTGCCGGCTTTGAGAAGCTTTCATTCTGCCTTGTATCTGTTTCACCTTCTCGGTTGTCTGCTGAATCAACTCTGGCCCAACCAAGACTGCTTCGCCCTCCTGGTACCAACATAAGGGAGTTCTGCATTTCCTCCCATACAGGGCCTCATATGATGCCATCCCAATACTGGCATGATAACTGTTATTATAGGTAAACTCCACCACCGGCAACACCTCATCCCAACTTCCCAATTGATCCAAGACACACGTCCTCAGCAGATCTTCCAAGGACTGGATCGTTCTCTCTGACTGTCCATCTGTTTGAGGATGATATGCCGAGCTCATTCTCAACTTAGTTCCCAAGAAATCTTGTAAGGTCTGCCAAAATCGTGAAGTGAACCTGGGATCTCTATCCGAAACAATGCTGGAAGGCACTCCATGCAACCTCACAATTTCTCTGATGTACAGCTGTGCCAACTTGGCCATAGGCATCCTCATATTCACTGAAAGAAAGTGAGCACTCTTCGTCAGCCGATCAATGATGAGCCAGATTGCATCATGACTGTAACATCCCGCCAAAATACTACTCATATTTATATAAAGGAAAATAAAGGTAACAAATAGATTGAAGTGAATAAAATTATATATATGTAATGAAGTTTCTCCTCACAGGGAGTTTAATACAAATTCGGTCAATTTTCCAAAAAAATGTAAACAAAATTACATTAAAATAGAAAGATAGGCGATCTCCTATCAGAGAACGGCGATCTCCGATCAGAAAACAGAAGAAGGGTGATCGCCTAACAGAAAAAGGAACAGGCGGTCTCCTTCCGGCGACCACTCACAGAGGAGCTCTACTTCCTGCAACATCATCTGCTCCCGTGTAAATTATACACGATCATCACAGGTTTAAGAAAAGCCAAACACAACACCAAAATCACAGGGTAAGCTAGATATTTGAAAGAAAGTTTAGATATGAACTTTAAAATCAAGATAAAACAATTTCAAGATACCCACGTAAACCATCAACTAAACACATATTTCACAATATTCTCAAGAGTCATTCATTTTCACATAATGCATCAAGTGTCTAACAATTCAATGTTTCTCATTTCTCACGTCAGACTTCCACTGACTCACACAAGACACTTGACACTACTTCCGGAAGACTCGTGCATTGACTAGACTCAGAGATCTGCACCTGTCATACTAAACTGCTGTAATGTTTCCACAGCTATGCGCATCAACACAATCTCGATCTCAATTTCATCACTCTCACAGTATGACAGGGTTAATCCATATAACAGGCCGAGCTCGTTCTTTTTCACACGACTCACCCATTCATATGAACCTCCTTCGACTCTCACCAACTGAATAACTTCCTCTATGTGATTCCATTATCTCAGCAGAGTCAGGATATCTCATTATAGAAATCACCGATCAATGCACATCCTATACGATCTTACACGGTATTTTCTTTCCTGAAAATACTATGCCTTGATCCCACATCCACAACATCCAAAACATCATACCACTCAAATGAATGATTCAAATCACAGCAACAGTCATTTCAAAGGTTCAGATTTTCGAATATCACATACATTTCACATTTTAATCTCTAACAGTTTCAAACAACACCATAAATAGTAGAGTTCGAAAAACAACGCCAAAACCGGCGATCTCGTTCAAAAACAGAGGATTATACAATAACAGTTGAAAAACCGGCGACCACGTCGCCCCCATCATCTCAATCATCGAATATAAGGATTTTCGTTGGAAATAAGGCTAGCTTCCCTTACCTGGACTAGCGCAAAACTCTAAGAGCTCCGAAACCCAACGAAGCTTTAAGATGCTTTCACTCTGTTTTCAGAGTCTGGTTTGTAGAACTTGCAGAGAACCTCCCAAGTGCTCGAAAGGCAGTCGTCGCTGGTCGCACTGGTGCTTGAGGAAGCCTGAATCGCAGCGCGAAGGAGAGAAAAGAGAGGGATGAAGATGCACTCACTCTTTCACTCTTGAGTCTCTGTAACGTTCTTTGCCTCCTCGCAGTGGGTTTTTGAATCCAAGCCTACTAGTCCACGCATGCTGCTGCCACCACCCCCTCTGCAAGAAAGCCAGAGTGTACGTTTCACTGAACAGTACGGCCATGGTTGTCTTCTTGTGCATGCCAACCACTTCCCTGAACAGTACGACCGCGAGTGTCTCTTGCGCATGCCAACCTTCTGATGTCACTATTCTGAACCACCCTTTTTGTCCACGTGGCGCGCGTGCAGGACATGCCATGCTGGGAGTCTGGGTCCCACCTTAACTGTGTGAAACTCGACATCGCGCTATAACCTTCCACCGATGACCGCTCGCGCGATGACTATCCACTGAGGTCTCATACTGGCAAACGACCGATGTCTCTCCCTGGAAGACGACCGATGTCTCTCTCTGGGAGACAACCGATGTCTATCCCTGGCGACGCCCGCATGCCTCTCGCGCCCTGGCGATGCTTGCATGCCTCGCGCCCCGACGACGCCCGCATGCCTCTCGCGCCCCAGCGTTGCCCGCATGCCTTGCGCCCCGGCGTTGCCCGCATGCCTCTCGCGTCCTGGCAACGTCCACATGCCTCGCGCCCTGGCGATGCCCGCATGCCTCTCGCGCCCTGGCAACGTCCACATGCCTCGCGCCCTGGCGATGCCTGCATGCCTCGCGCCCTGGCGATCATGCGTAGTAGGCGACCGACGATTATGTACTAACTAGGAAATCTTATAGTTTTCTAAGCTACACTTTCCTTCCTTTTTATTTTAAATAAAACATACTTAGAATTCATTTAAAATATATCCCGTTTTATTCCAATTTAATTTTACAGGTCCTTACAATGACCCCTTACCGATCTGGGTAAATGGGTAACAAAATCCATGGCGATGCTGTCCCATTTCCATTCAGGGATATCCAATTGCTGCAACAAACCGCCAGGCCTTTGATGTTCTACCTTCGCCTTCTGACATGTCAAGCAGGTAGCAACATACTGAGCTATCTCCTTCTTCATGCCCGACCACCAAAATGACTCTTTTAAATCCTGGTACATCTTATTCATACCTGGGTGCAGACTAAGGTAACTCTTGTGGCCTTCTTCTAGGATCATCTTCTTCAACTCTTCATTTGCAGGTATGCAAATTCTGCCATTAAATCTCAAGATTCCATCATCACCCATCGCAAAGCCTTTAGCCTGATCGGTGCCTAGTAATTCTACAATACGCTTCAGGCTAGGATCCTCTAATTGCTTATCCTTTATCATTCCAATGAAATCATTAGTTATAGTTAACTTACTACAACTAATATGATTAACATGAAATTCCACTCCAAAGTTTAAATCTCTAAACTGCTCTTCAATCATCATGGTTGATACTTGTATTGATTTCCTACTCAAAGCATCTGCCACTACATTGGCCTTCCCTGGATGATATATCAGTTGGAAGTCATAATCTTTTAGGAACTCCATCCATCTTCTTTGTCTCATATTTAACTCTTTCTGATCAAACAGATATTTCAGGCTTTTGTGGTCACTAAACACCTGAAACCGAGCTCCATACAAATAATGCCTCCAAATCTTCAAGGCAAACACCACAGCCGCCAACTCTAAGTCGTGGGTAGGATAGTTCCTCTCGTGAACTTTGAGTTGCCTTGAAGCATATGCAACCACTCTTTTCTCTTGCATCAACACACATCCCAAACCTTGATGTGAAGCATCACAGTAAACATCAAAAGGATTTCCCACATCCGGGATCACTAACACTGGAGCGCTAGTCAACCTCTTCTTCAGCCCCATGAAACTCTGCTCACACTTTTCAGTCCAAGCAAAAGGTTGATCTTTGCGAGTTAACTGAGTCAAAGGAGCTACTACCTTGGAAAAATCTTCAATGAACCTCCGATAGTAGCCTGCTAAATCCACAAAACTCCTTATCTCAGTAACTGTCTTAGGACGTTCCCACTGAAGCACTGCCTCCACTTTGGCTGGATCCACCGAGATCCCCTGGGCAGATATTACATGTCCTAAGAAGTTGACTTCCTTCAACCAGAACTCACACTTAGAGAACTTGGCATATAATTGCTTCTCCCTCAGAATCTCCAATACTGCCTTCAGATGTTCTTCATGTTCTTCCTCGGTCCTTGAATAAATGAGTATGTCGTCTATGAAGACTACCACAAACTTATCCAAGAAAGGACGAAAAATTCTATTCATGAAATCCATGAACAGAGCTGGAGCATTTGTTACTCCAAACGGCATCACCACATACTCATAGTGCCCATAACGAGACCTAAATGCTGTCTTTTGAACATCTTCAGCTTTTACCAAAATTTGGTGGTACCCCGATCTCAGATCAATCTTTGAGAACACCGAGGCCCCATGTAATTGATCCATCAAATCATCAATTCTAGGTAGAGGATACTTCTTCTTGATGGTCAACTTGTTCAACTGCCTGTAATCTATACACAGCCGAGACCCTCCATTCTTTTTCTTAACTAGAAGCACTGGAGCCCCCCATGGAGATACACTGGGTCTGATGAATTGTTTCTCCAACAACTCTTCCACTTGCTTCTTTAATTCTACCAACTCGGCTGGAGCCATCCTGTAAGGTGCCATTGACACTGGTCCAGCTCCAGGTACCAAATCAATAGAGAATTCCACTTCTCTCTTAGGAGGTAATCCAGGTATTTCTTCTGGAAATACATCCATGAAATCCTTCACCACATGTATCCTGCTTACGTCCTCTTCATTCTTCACTTCCAACCGAGCTAGGATCACGAAGCACCTCGCCCCTTTTTCCAACTTCGACCACCCAGGCTGAGCAGATATCACATCTGACTCTTGGAGGTCTGGAAACGCTATTTTCTTACTACTGCAGTCTATGAGAACGTGATTGGCAGATAGCCTGATAGCATTCCTATGAGCTCTTCTTTGGATTTTGGAGTTCCTTGGTGATGGTGGATGCGGAAGCTTATGGAGGAGGTGAGCAAGACCCTCCTAGGAGTGATGGTGATCTTGAAGGTGCATGAAGAGTGAGGAAATGGGGAGGTTTGGCCAGCCCCTTTGGTAGTGATGAATTGAAGACTAAAACCTAAGTGTTAGGCAAGAGTGGTGTATGGCACAATTTTGGCAGCATAATAATACTCTATTTAATCTTGAAAATACATGAGGTAGGCCTCCTTATTTATAGATTTAGGAGCCTTGGTGAGCAAGCTTAAAGGGTAGGGATGGAAATACAAAAAGTTGGGGCTGCCTAGGGTATTGACTTTAGTCAAACCACACCATCATCCTAATATTCTAGAAGATAGGTCAAAAATGCAACATTTGATAGTACACCCCTCCTTCTTTTGCTAAAGGCACCTATTTGCTAGCACACCCCTCCTTCTATTGCTAAGGGCACCTTTTTGATAGCACACCCCTAAGTGAGCAAGTTTTGCTTTCTACACTTCACTAATCTACTAAGCTACCCCTAATGGGCCTCCAAGTAGCATGTACAAGGTCTTCTCCCTCCCATCCATGGCTTGACTCATTTGGGCGTGAATGTGCTTGGCCATGGACCTTGTGAGAGGTCCTAGACGGTCTAGGCTCCCTCCTAGACGCTCCTCATGTAGCTCCCCCTTGTCTTGTGCTAGACGCTCTCCATGTGGTTCTAGACGGTCTAGTCTTGGCCCTTGGCTTTCATGGTGGGGTGAGCTTGGCCTCCCTCCATCATCCCCTCCCCCTTAGAAAGGATTTGTCCTCAAATCCAAGTCTTCATTGGTACCTACGAATGGAGATAGGTCAATTACATTAAATGTGTCATGCACTTCATATTCAAGAGGTAGGTCCAACTTGTATGCATTGTTGTTGACTCTCTTGAGGACTTGAAAGGGTCCATCTCCTCGGGGACTTAGTTTGGAATTCCTTTGAGTGGGAAATCTATCTTTTCGAAGATGAAGCCAAACTAAGTCTCCTTCCTCAAAAATCATTTCTCTCTTCCCCTTATTGTGGTATTTTGCATACTTCTCATTTTGTTGTTGTATTTGAAGTTTAACCTTCTCATGAATTTTCTTAACAAAATCGGCCTTGATGGCTCCTTCCTTATGCACAAAATCTTGTGGATTAGGAAGGGGTAACAAGTCCATAGGTGTGAGAGGATTAAATCCATATACTACTTCAAAAGGAGAAGCATTAGTAGTCTTGTGGACTACTCTATTATAAGCAAACTCAATGTGGGGAAGGTGCTCATCCCAAGACTTGTGGTTTCCCTTCATGATAGCCCTAAGCATAGTTCCTAGAGATCTATTGACTACTTCGGTTTGACCATCCGTTTGAGGATGACAAGAAGTGGAAAATTGTAGTCTTGTTCCAAGTTTACTCCAAAGAGTTTTCCAAAAGTGGCTTATAAACTTGGGATCTCTATCGGAGACAATACTTCTAGGTATACCATGGAGTCTCACCACTTCTCTAAAGAAGAGCCTAGAAATATTTTGAGCATCATCTACCTTGTGGCATGGAATAAAATGGGACATTTTGCTAAAACGGTCCACTATCACAAAGATAGAGTCATGGCCTCTTGCAGTCCTAGGGAGTCCTAAAATGAAATCCATGCTAATGTCTTCCCAAGGAGCATTTGCAATCGGTAAGGGAGTGTAGAGTCCATGAGGCATTGCTCTAGATTTTGCTTTCAAACATGCTATGCATCTAGAACAATGTCTTTGGACATCTTTCCTCATATGTGGCCAATAAAATTTTACTTTCAAAATGTCTAGAGTCTTATCAACTCCAAAATGGCCCATGAGTCCCCCCTCACGTGATTCTTTGACAAGGAGTTTCCTATGTGTGCCTTGGGGAATGCAAAGTTTTCCTTCTTTAAAAAGATATCCCTGGGACACATAGTAACCTCCTTGCGCTCTATGTTGACATTGGGCATAGATGGATGAAAATTCTTGATCATCTTGATAAAGCTCTCTTATGTGATCAAATCCAAGAATTTGAGCACCCAATTTTGAAAAGAGTGTGTGCCGTCTTGAAAGAGCATCGGCCACTATATTGGTGCTTCCTTTCTTGTACTTGATTACATAAGGAAATTGTTCAAGAAATTCCATCCATTTAGCATGTCTCTTATTGAGCTTGTGTTGGCCCTTTAGATATTTTAAAGACTCGTGATCACTATGGATTACAAATTCTTTGGTCACAAGGTAGTGTTCCCAAGTCTTTAGGGCTCTCACAAGAGCATAAAGCTCTTTGTCATAGGTGGGGTAATTGAGGGTGGAACCATGGAGTTTTTCACTAAAATATGCAATGGGGTGACCACCTTGCAATAATACCGCACCTATGCCTACTCCCGATGCATCACATTCTATCTCAAAAGTTTTGGAAAAATTTGGGAGAGCTAGAATTGGTGCATTGGTGAGTTGAGCTTTTAGCCTTTGGAAGGCTTGCTCATGCTTATCATTCCAACAAAATGCAACATCTTTTTTCACAAGTTCATTCAAAGGAGAAGCTAGACTTGAAAAATTAGGCACAAACCTTCTATAAAAGCTAGCTAACCCATGGAAACTTCTTACATCACTTACATTTTGTGGAGTGGGCCACTCTTGGATGGCTTTGATTTTCTCGGGGTCAACATGCACCCCCTTTTGGTTGACTATGAAACCTAAGAAAACTATACTATCTACACAAAAGGTACACTTATCCCTATTGGCAAACAAACTATTTTTCCTAAGCACTAGAAGGACCTCCCTAAGGTGACTTAGATGGTCTTCTAGGGTTTTACTATATACTAATATATCATCAAAATACACTACTACATATTTACCTATACAATCCCTTAAGGTGTGATTCATGAGCCTCATGAATGTGCTAGGGGCATTAGTGAGTCCAAAAGGCATCACTAACCACTCATATAGTCCAAATTTGGTCTTAAAAGCAGTTTTCCACTCATCACCTTCTTTAATTCTAATTTGATGATATCCACTTTTAAGGTCAATTTTGGAAAACATGGTGGACCCATGCAATTCATCAAGCATGTCATCAAGCCTTGGGATTGGATGCCTATACTTGATGGTGATGTTGTTGATTGCTCTACAATCACAACACATGCGCCATTTTCCATCTTTTTTGGGCACCAACAAGACAGGTATAGCACAAGGGCTTAGGCTCTTTTGAACCCAACCCTTCTCCAACAAGTCTTGAACTTGTGACTCTATCTCCTTGGTCTCCTCGGGGTTAGTTCTATAGGCGGGCCTATTTGGTAGGCTTGCCCCCGGAATCAAGTCAATTTGGTGTTCTATACCTCTAATGAGAGGGAGTCCATTGGGTCCCTCATTAGAGAATACATCATCAAATTCACTTAAAAGTTTTTCTACTTTAGGAGGTAGACTCATAAGTTCACTACTTGTGGCAGTGCATGCAAGTGTTCCTTTACAAAAGACAAGGCTTGGTTGTTCAACAAGAAGCAAATTTTCCAAGATGTTTTCAAAAGGCTTCTCTTGTTGAGTAACCTTGGGGGAAGGAACACTCTTCTCCCACTCCTTCCTATCCCTAAGGACTTTTTCCTTTTCAAGCTCTCTTTTCTTTCTCTTTTCCTCATCCCTCTTTTCTTTCATTTGTATTTGGTCTTTCACCACTTGGGAATGTGGTAAAGGACTAAGTACAAACTTTTTATGCTTATGGGTGAAGGAAATCTCATTAGTAAGACCATCATGCAAGGTTTTTTTTATCAAATTGCCATGGTCTTCCTAAGAGTATATGGCAAGCTTCCATAGGCACTACATCACATAAAACCTTGTCTTTGTAGTTCCCTATGGAAAACTTGATTTCCACTTGCTTATCTACACTTAGTTCCCCATTCTCATTTATCCATTGCAACTTGTATGGCTTAGGATGAGGAACTACTTGTAGATTGAGTTTTTCAACCATTCTTGAGCTACAACAATTGCAGCTTGATCCACTATCCACAATGAGAGAACATATATTTTCTAAAACTTTACATCTTGTGTGAAAGATGTTCTCTCTTTGTGTCTCCATAGATGCACTAGGATGATTGTTGAGGGTTCTCCTAATCATTAGCAATTCTCCCTCTAATGGATCTGCCCTCTCATCCTCTCCCCCTTCCTCTCTTTCACTTGGTTCATCCTCGCCACTAGTGTACTCATCTACACCTTTCAAAAACAAAGTCCTTTGGTTTGGGCATTGTGCTTGCACATGCCCTCTTCCATAGCACTTAAAGCACTTAACGTCCCTAGCTCGGATGGATGGGGTGGAGGCATCTTTGGCTAAGGTTTTGGTAGTTTCCCTAGGTTTTTCTTTTGATGTACTACCCTCCCTTCTATATTCTCTCTTGGGATAGGAGTTAGAGTAGGATCCAACCTTTAGACTTGAAGTTTTGCGCAAATTTTGTTGCTCAACTTTAATGCAAAGTTGGACCAAGTCATTCAAGTCTTGGTATGGCAGAAGTTCTACTCTATCCCTTATCCCAAGTGAGAGGCCACTAAGGAATCTAGCTATGGTGATATGCTCTTCTTCTCTAATGGAGGCTCTCATCATGTAGAGCTCCATTTTTTGTCTATACTCCTCAACACTCATATTATTTTTCCGGAGTCTTTGGAGCTTGTCCATCAACTCCCTATGGTAGTATGAGGGTATGTGGCGACGTCTTAGGGCTCCCCTAAGGTCGTTCCAATATTCAATTGGAGGTTCCCTATGAAGACGTCTTTCTCTTTCGAGAGAGGTCCACCAATACATGGCGTTCCCTTGGAAGCTAAGGGTGGCTAGAGGTACCTTGAGTTCTTCACTTACCCTATGGCAAGCAAAGAGTTGCTCTACTTTCATCTCCCAATCTAGGTAGGTTTCTACACTCTCCTTACCATGGAAATGAGGTAGGTCTACTCTAACCTCCCTTGGGGCTTCTTCCTCTCTTCTCCTATTTCTCCTAGGGGGTGGTTGGTAGTAATCATTGATTCTAAGGCTTCCCTCCCCTAGAGACTCTTGGATTTGTGATTGAGATGCATGGGTATGTTTTTTTTTTGAATTTTGAGATTTTTCTTCATTTGCTCTAGTTAATTCATTGATTTTAGACTCATTTTCCAATTGTCTATATGAAATGTGTTGTACGTCCTTGGAGAGTTGTTTCAAAAGAGATTTTATGGACCTTACATCACTTTCAATGGACTTGGAAGAGTGAGTAGACATGACTAGAACTTTGTGTATAGAAATGTTTTACTTTTAAGAAAGAAGAGTTAAGTTAATGAAGGTAGCTTTCCAGGTAAGAGAGGTGAGTCACAATGGACTACTTAAATACCAAGTCTTGCCTTAGCCAAAAACTATCCCTCCAAAACCATTACACAAGTCCTTCTTTAGGTAAAACACTTAGAACACAATGAGGATGAAGAAATCAAATTTTTAATGCAAGAAAACAATGCAAGCTATCAAAGCCTTAAACAAGATTAAACAAGAAATTAACGAAGTGATTAAAGCAAGTTGGTTCAATTAAAGCAATTAATAAAAACAAAATTAAGCTAGACGGCCCTATGTGAGGCTTCTTGGACACTTGGAGCCCTTGAAGACACACTCACCGACTAATTGCGTGATTAACAAGTAATTAACACAAGCAAGATTGCAAAGAAATTAAATGACACTCCCTTTGTTGCTTTTACTATTTGCACCCCTTTTGTTGTTCTTCTAGTTGCACCCCTTTTGTTGCTTTTCTACTTGTTGGGCCTTCCAAAGTGTGTGGTGTATTTGTAGTATGGTGTTTGTTGCTGCCCTTTGCCTTTGTTCCTCTTGGAATTAGGTCAATAAAATCTTCAATCCAGCACCTATTAAGCAAGCTAGACTCCCCTCAAGTCAAATTCTCACTCAACAAGTACCAATTGATATTTAATCCACCAACAAGCTTAGAGGCCAAAGAAAGAAAGCAAGAAACAAATTAATTTGAAAAACAGTACCACACAAATGGAATTTAAAAGTGACACAACTAGAAAGAGTTCAAATGAAATTAGACAAGCAAATAAAAGGTATTCAAATAATGGATGGCACACAAAAAGGAACCTAGGAATAGCACTAGATTTGATTTAAAAACCAAAAAACAGCACCACAGAAAAGCACATATTGTTGTGGTCCAGAAAGCGTATCTTTAAAAGATTTATGCTGAGCTGACACTTTTGTATTTGCTTCTGAAAATTGAGACACAATCAGAACAAGATCTTAACAAACTTTTGGCGTTGGTTTCACTCCAAACGCATGTACCAATTAATTTTGGTAAATTTTATAAAATTAGTGCTCAGAGCTGCCAGCTGGAACGTCAGGATTGCACACTTGTTTTGTAATATTTATCTTTTTTTTTCTATTTCTTCTTTTCAGATGGTTCTTTTTTTGTCCTTTTGCTAACACCTCAAATTTGTGAAATCCAGAGGCTCAGAAATTTTTGATGATGTATGTGATTTTCATAAATCAAAACAGTCAGCACAGAAAAGTGAAAAACAAGGGGTTCTGAAAACTGGAATGAAAAACAGAATGATATACCTTAAAAACACAATGGAGTTAATATGATGGAATTTGTGTGGATCTAACACACAAATAAGAACTCAAACTAAAATTAAAAATGCACCAAAGGATCAACACAAAACATATTTCAGATCAAACATTCAGACCAAAAACAAGAAACAAATAAATCAAAAAGAGTACTACTAGGATTTGATGACAAATATGGAAACACATGACTTAGACAAAACTTATGGATTCATAAAATGAAAAGACACAAGAACATCATATGACCCAAATGAAATTTCAAGCAAGACTCAAATACCTAAAAATAAAACAGCAACACAAATATATCAAGAATCCTACACAAAATTGAAAATAGATGTTCAAGCACAAGTTTGAACAAACCTACCAAATGAAATGAATAAACAAGCATTCAAATCATATTAAAACACAAAAAACAGCA
Organism: Phaseolus lunatus; assembly: GCA_013389735.1. Taxonomy (NCBI): domain Eukaryota; kingdom Viridiplantae; phylum Streptophyta; class Magnoliopsida; order Fabales; family Fabaceae; genus Phaseolus; species Phaseolus lunatus. The sequence continues at coordinate 18,198,558 of CM023867.1, forward strand.
AGACAACTTGGAATAAAGATGAACAACTTGGAGAAAAGAAGAACTCAAAAAGAAAATGAAAAGAGATACTCATCTTTGAAGAACCATAGCTCTAGATACCAAATGATAGCATTCCTATGAGCTCTTCTTTGGATTTTGGAGTTCCTTGGTGATGATTGTAACATCCCGCCAAATTCCTTTTCATAATTATAAAATGAAATAAAGGTAAAACAAAAATGTTTAAATGAACATATGTATTTATATAAAATGAAGTTGCTCCTCACAGGGAGTTTAATACATAACCAGTATATTTTTCCAAAACTTAAACAAAATACAGTCAATAAATTGAAAACGGCGATCTCCCTACATAAACCGGCGATCTACTATCAGAAGACCCAAAACAGCCGATCTGCTATCAGTACAGAAAAACAGGCGATCACCCGATAGAGGCAGAAACAGGCGATCACCCGATAGAGACGGAAACAGGCGATCTCCTTCCGGCGACCACTCACTGAGGAGCTCTACTCCCTGGAAGATCATCTGCTCCCGTGTATAACACACGATCATCACAGTTTTAAGAGAAAACAGCCACAGAGCAATACAAAAGAAAAAGGGGTAAGCTAGATGGTTCAAAAAGGGTTTAAATATGAAACATAAAAATCAGGATAAAACAAATTCCATATACCCACATAAAATTATAAAGTTTCTCATTTCTTACGTCGGACTTCCACTGATTTAACACACATAGACACTTACCATACCACTGTAAAGTCCACACAGGACAGCAAGGAAAGTCCACACAGGACAGCAACCAGAGTCCACACAGGACAACAACCAAGGTCCACACAGGACAGCAAGCAAAGTCCACACAGGACAGCAAGGAAAGTCCACACAGGACAGCAACCAGAGTCCACACAGGACAGCAACCAAGGTCCACACAGGACAGCAAGGAAAGTCCACACAGGACAGCAAGGAAAGTCCACACAGGACAGCAACCAGAGTCCACACAGGACAGCAACCAAGGTCCACACAGGACAGCAAGCAAAGTCCACACAGGACAGCAAGGAAAGTCCACACAGGACAGCAACCAGAGTCCACACAGGACAGCAACCAAGGTCCACACAGGACAGCAAGCAAAGTCCACACAGGACAGCAAGGAAAGTCCACACAGGACAGCTAAAGATCATCAATTCACCCAACGCACCATACAATACTTAAATGAACGATCTCAACCACAGCAACAAACGTATCCAAGTTCAGACTTTTTCCAATAACGCGTGCATTTCACATATCAATCTCAAACAAGCTCAAGCGACACTAAAACAGGGGATTTCGAAGACAACATTTAAAACCGGCGATTACGTCGCCCCACGCGTAAAAAACAGAGCATCATGAAAAAGGGGTTTAAAACCGGCGACCACGTTGCCCAAACACATAGAACAGAGCATTCACGAAGATGAAAACGAAAACCGGCGACCACGTCGCCCTCACTTCAGAAACAGCTAATCTATGGCTTGTATTGAAAATGAAGGCCAACTTCCCTTACCTAGACTTGCGCAAAACACCAGGAGCTCGGAAACCCAACGAAGCTTGAACAACGCCTTGGCTCTGTTTTTGCGTCTGGTTGAAGGACTTGCAAAGAACCTCCCAGGTGCTCTAATGGTGCTGCCTCTCGTCGTACTCTTGTGTGAAGATGCTAGAATCGCAGCGCGAAGGAGATATCTGGAGGAGAAGGGAGGTAACTCACTCTTTCTCTCTTTGAATGCTGCAACGTTTTTTTTCTCTCAGCAGTGGGTCTCTGCATCTTAAACCAACTTATCCATAAAAGCAGCTGCCACCACCCACTCTGCAGAGAAGTCTGAGTGTACGTTTCTCTGAACAGTACGACCATGTTTGTCTCTTGCGCATGCCAACCACTGCCCTGAACAGTACGACCACTGTTGTCTCTTGCGCATGCCAACATTCTGATGTCACTATTCTGAACCACCCTTTTTGTCTACGTGGTGCGCGTGCAGGACGTTTCATGCTGGGAGTCTGGGTCCCACTTTCTCTGTGTGAAGCTCGACATCGCGCGATAACCTTCCACCGATGACCTCTCGCGCGAAGGCTATCCACCGATGTCCTCTCGCGCGAAGGCTATCCACTGAGGCCTCTCGCGCGAAGACTATCCACCGATGACATCTCGCGCGAAGACTATCCACCGATGGCCTCTCGCGCGAAGACTCTCCACCGATGACCTCTCGCGCGAAGACTCTCCACCGATGACCTCTCGCGCGAAGACAATCCACCGATGACCTCTCGCGCGAAGACTCTCCACCGATGACCTCTCGCGCGAAGACTAACCCCGCCTGCCTCGCGCCCTGGTGATGCCCGCATGCCCCTCGCGCCCTGGCGATGCCCGCATGCCTCTCACCTGGCGATGCCCGACGACACATCGCCGCGCCTTTCTGAAGGTTCTTCATTCTACTATGTTACGTCCAAGGTATCATCTCCACATGACTCGGTGACGTCGATAGCTTCACATTTCCAAGAGTAGATCAGCACCACTCCTCGTGCTCCCATGCATGCAACACTAAGGGTGATCTCTTTTGCTCAAGCGTAGAGCTTCGCATGTACAGCGTATCTAAGGCTTAACCCACACCTTGATACGCGTGGTTGTTGGAACCCACTCTGGTTGATCCAGTATCTTGACCACATACTACGTGCACTCCCGTCGATCACGTACACCATAGGCGATTGGCGGTCATGTCTCCTCTAGGCGACAGGCGATTATGTCCCAGAGGAGTCGGAGATCGCCTCCGTCTTCATTAACGGCGATCTCGTAGAAGACTTCTTAGCTACACTTTTCTTCCTTTACTCTTCTTGATCTACATGCCAGCCGACCGATCTCTACCAGTTGACCCCAGACCTTGGGCGACGTCCGATGTCCGACTACTACGAAACTTCATTTATCAGTTCTTTGTATTTTAAATAATAACATCTTCTGAAATTATTTAAATGTAACACTTTCATTCCAATTAAAGTTTCTAGGTCCTTACAATGATGGATGCGGAAGCTTATGGAGGAGGTGAGCAAGACCCTCCTAGGAGTGATGGTGATCTTGAAGGTACATGAAGAGTGAGGAAATGGGGAGGTTTGGCTAGCCCCTTTGGTAATGATGAATTGAAGACTAAAACCTAAGTGTTAGGCAAGAGTGGTGTATGGCACAATTTTGGCAGCATAACAATACTCTATTTAATCTTGAAAATACATGAGGTAGGCCTCCTTATTTATAGATTTAGGAGCCTTGGTGAGCAAGCTTAAAGGGTAGGGATGGAAATACAAAAAGTGGGGCTGCCTAGGGTATTGACTTTAGTCAAACCACACCATCATCCTAATATTCTAGAAGATAGGTAAAAAATGCAACATTTGATAGTACACCCCTCCTTCTTTTGCTAAAGGCACCTATTTGCTAGCACACCCCTCCTTCTATTGCTAAGGGCACCTTTTTGATAGCACACCCCTAAGTGAGCAAGATTTGCTTTCTACGCTACACTAATCTACTAAGCTACCCCTAATGGGCCTCCAAGTAGCATGTACAAGGTCTTCTCCCTCCCATCCATGGCTTGACTCATTTGGGCGTGAATGTGCTTGGCCATGGACCTTGTGAGAGGTCCTAGACGGCCTAGGCTCCCTCCTAGACGCTCCTCATGTAGCTCCCCCTTGTCTTGTGCTAGACGCTCTCCATGTGGTTCTAGACGGTCTAGTCTTGGCCCTTGGCTTTCATGGTGGGGTGAGCTTGGCCTCCCTCCATCATAGCCAATCCATTCCCAGGATAACATCTAGGTCCTGAAGAGGTAGGCAGATCAAGTTTACTTTGAACCTGCGTCCCTCTACTATCACTGGACATTTAGAGCAAACTGTAGAGGTCAACACCTGTCCTGACGCAGGTGTAGAGACCAACAGTTCAAACTGTAACTCCTTCACTAAAAGGCCCAACTCGGCTACACACAGGCTTGACACAAAGGAGTGTGTCGCTCCAGAATCAAACAAGGCTTTTACACCTCTACCAGCTATAAAACAAACACCTTGCACTAGGTTACCTGACTGAGACGCCTCTGCTCCTGTCATGGCAAACACTCTCCCTGCTGCTTGAGGTCTACTGCCTCCATTCCTCAACTGCTGAGAACCAACGGGTTGAGTCATCCTATTTCTTCTAGGACAATCTCTAGAAATGTGCCCCATCTTTTGGCATGTGAAACATCTGGGTTTCCATGTTTGTTGCTGCTGAAACTGGGGCGGAACTGCTCCTGCCCGATGTGGTGGAGGTCTCGCATAAGGCTTGCTTTTTGGGTGCTGCACCTTGGCCTTCCCACTGGAAGAACCCCCTGGGTGTGATCTGATCACCCGAGAATTACCCCTTTCCAAGGTTTCCACCATCTTTGCCTTCTCTACTAAGGCATGAAACTCCCTGATGCACATGGGTGCTATGGTCTTCTTCAGCTCATGCTTTAAACCTTCTTCAAACTTCCTACACCTCCAAGCCTCAGAGGTAGCTTGGGTATAAAATCTGGCTAGGTATTCAAACCTAGCAGCATAAGCGTTCACGGACATCTCCCCTTGCTCCAACCTGAGAAATTCCGCTTCCTTCGCAAACCTTGCACTATCTGGAAAATATTTCTCTAGGAACCTCTCTCGAAAACTTTCCCAGTCTAAAACGTTAGCTCTGACTTCCATCATCTGCTGAGCTCCCATCCACCAGAACTCGGCTTCTCCAGATAGTAGATAGGTGGCGAACACCAATTTCTTCTCTTCAGGGCAGGAGGTCACCCTAAAGATTTTCTCCAACTCCCTGACCCACTGATCTGCTTGATCAGGGGTAGCATTCCCACTGAACTTGGGTGGGTTGTGCCTCATGAACTCGGTCAGTCCCATCTGTTCCTGAGGCTGACCGACGTGGGAAGCTGTTTCAGCCGACCGAGTAGTTTCCCAATGGTGCATTGCAGCTTGATGATTCTGAGCCATTGCTGCATTCTGTTGTTGGATGGCAGTTGCCATCATCTCAATAGCCTTGGCAATCTGGCTCATTTCCAAAGAAGGTTGGGGAGGGGTAGGAGGTCTACGAGCCATCTTTCTTCGTTTCAGATTTTGAAACTATTGGTTTCTATATTCCCTACAACTCTAAGAATGAGATCGATAAGAAATCAATTCATTCAGGAGGTAACATCTAGACCTTGCAAAGGTCAGCATCTCAAAGTCATTTAGAATTTGAGTTCATCAACAGAATCATAATGCTCAAAATAGAAAGCATAACACCGAACAGTCATGGGTACAAAACTATCAATCAAATATCACCACACTTAATAATTGGGATAAAACACACCAAAAGTGGATATATGCTCAACATCAAACTTTTAGAATTAAGATTGAGAACATCTCGATTCAGTTATGAGTGTGCACCCTCACTACTTTATCAAGATCCTTTCACTCTTAATACTAAAATTTTTCATTTAGAGCCTATATCTACTAAAGCACAAACAAGATTTCAATCAGAAAACATTTGAAAACCTTTCACTATAGCTTTGATTAAGACTCCAATAGCAGAAGAAACACAATGAACCCACTCTCCTCAGGTCATCCTAAGGACGAACTGCTCTGATACCATTAATGTAACGCCCCTCAAAATATTGTTCATTTTTATATAATAAAATAAAGGTGAAACAATAATATCAAAAATTTAACATAGGTATATACATAATATAATTCATCCATTAATACAAATATGCCTCAGAATAATATCCCTTTTTGGGGAAGTTTTAATACATCTCCATACAGGAGTTTTCAAAATAAAACAAAACAACAGCATTCAAAAACCGGCGATCTCCTCCTCCAGAAATGCTCATTGAGGAGCTCTACCACCTGCAACCTCATCTGCTCCCGTGCAAATATACACGATCATCACAGGTTTAAGAAAAACAACCACGATACAAAACAAAGGGTAAGCTAGATATTTTTTAAAAACTTTAAATATGAAACTTTATATCAATAGAAAGCATAAATCTTCACACCATTCATAATCTATATCAATTTCAACCATCGATATCCCCATATTCCACAAACTCGTCAAGTGTCTATTCAATACATTCAATACTCATGGTTCACATTCAATACATTCCTCTGTGTCTGGAGCTGAACCAGATATAGATATAAAAATTTCCTCCACAGAAAAGCCAAGTGAGGGGTTGTTTGAAAAAGAAGAAGAGGAATCTAGAAAGAATGAAGAGTATCTTACAACACCTCCTACAAGCATAGTGGGAAAAGAATCCTTAAAGGGGGATTGCAATAATTTTAACTCTCCTTTTCCTTTGAATCATGATGCTTACTCTTATTTTCAAAAATCACAAAAACAACACTTTGTGATGTTATTGCTTATCTTGGGCAATGAACAACACAAAGGAAGCAAAAATATTTTTGTAAAGGGCCCTATTTCTTTCCAACAAAACTTTTATAAAAATAGCAAAGGGGCTTATTTCCTTACTATTTTATTTGAATACACTAGTCTTAATTTTCTTATCTCACTTTTCTTTGATGTTTATTGTAGGTTAATAATTGATCTTGGAGGACAAGCATAGTTTTCAAAGCAAGAATAAGGCTATTGTTTGAGATCAACCCTGTAGATCTGAGGACAGATCCTCTCAAGAAGGAGGGGATGATGGAAGAGGCCCAAGCTCCAACCCAAGTTCAGGCCCAACACAAGGTCCATGGCCAAGCACATTCACGCCCAAATGAGTCAAGCCACGGATGGGAGGGAGAAGACCTTGTACATGCTACTTGGAGGCCCATTAGGGGTAGCTTAGTAGATTAGTGAAGTGTAGAAAGCAAAACTTGCTCACTTAGGGGTGTGCTATCAAAAAGGTGCCCTTAGCAATAGAAGGAGGGGTGTGCTAGCAAATAGGTGCCTTTAGCAAAAGAAGGAGGGGTGTACTATCAAATGTTGCATTTTTGACCTATCTTCTAGAATATTAGGATGATGGTGTGGTTTGACTAAAGTCAATACCCTAGGCAGCCCCAACTTTTTGTATTTCCATCCCTACCCTTTAAGCTTGCTCACCAAGGCTCCTAAATCTATAAATAAGGAGGCCTACCTCATGTATTTTCAAGATTAATTTGAGTAAAGTTATGCTGCCAAATTTGTGCCATACTTACTCCCTTGCCTAAATCTCTTGATTTATGGTTTTAATCTTCACTCCTTCACCACCAAAGAGAGCTGGCCAAACCTCTCTCATTTTCATACACTTCATGCACCTTCAAGATCACCATCACTCCTAGGAGGGTCTTGCTCATTTCAACCATTGCTTCCGCACCATCTTTGTACTGACCAGTCCTCGGACGTCAGCTGGGTCACATAGCATGGGCCAAAGCCACGTGCAATGGACCCCACAGGTGGTATTGATGAGAGGGGTGATTAGCCATCAGCCCACAGAGAGGGTGATTAGTCATCAGCCTTCAGAGAGGGGTGATTAGTCATCAGCCTACAGAGAGGGTGATTAGTCATCAGCCTTCAGAGAGGGGTGATTAGTCATCAGCCTACGGAGAGGGTGATTAGTCATCAGCCTTCAGAGAGGGGTGATTAGTCATCAGCCTACAGAGAGAGCGTGACGATCACCAGGAAGGGCTGACGTGTCTTCGTCACTCCACGGTTGAGGAGTCCTCGGCAACAGAGGGTGACGAGGTAACATCGGTCTTGGGTGATTTCAACAGCGAAACCAGCACAACTATGATTGGTTCCCAGAGTGGGCCAATGACCAGTTAAATACCCAGAGGTAGTGATGAAGACCAAGTAGAGGAGGCGCCTGAGGCCCAAGCCCATGAAGCCCAAGCCCAAGTTGGGGCCCAAGCCCAACCAATTAGCTCAACATCCTTCATGCCTCAAAGGATGACTAGGAGCAAGGCTAAAGCTTTGGGAGAAGAGCATCAATGGATGTCTCTTTTTGTAATTACTTGTGTATAGTTTTTAGTAAAACTTTAAAGGAAGGTGTAGGAATTAAAATAAGGGGTGTTAATGTACAAAAACAAGTCACACCTTCCATGTGACATAAAGAGTAGGTGTAGGTGTAGTTTTAGGAGGTGCCAAAGTAGAAATCAAGTCACACCTCCCTTGTGACATGTGTTTTGGCTCCAAATTCAAATGCTTCTCATTTGAATTTTCCCACTTTAATTTCAGCCCTCTCACACTATAAATAGAGGTGCTATGCTCATGTAAAAGAACATTGAAATTAGAAGAAAAGTTACTATACTCAAATTGTGAGTGAATTTTGTGAGACTTGTTCTCCTCTTCCTTGTCTCATCTTGTGAAGCTTTGGGAGCACTCAAGTGGCGGCAAATCTGCACTTATCTTGGATCATCACCTCCAAGTGGCGTGTCCATTCCCAATCCATGGCTACAACCACATAAGTTTCATCTTCTTTCATCTTCCATTGTCATTTCAATCGGTAGTTTTGATTCTATGTCTTGTTCTTGAATTTCAATCGATTCTTTGGTTTCAATTTGTGTTTCCATTCTGTTTTTTTGTGTTTAAATTCTGCACCTATTCTTTTTTTGAGTTCAGCACCTTGTTCTTCATTCATTCATCATCATTAATTGTGTTTTAACCTTGGACCTTTGGAAATGAACCTTCACATCTACTTAACACTTGTTAAGTTAATGTCCAGTGGGATTTTCCTTAGGTGACTCACTCTAAATTGGTAAGAATCTTGATCCTAATTCTAAGAAAGTGTCACAAATATAATGAACCTAAAATCAACTCACATCAGGTAGGGAGAGGCCTGGATCACGAAGAGCCTATGCGGGTAGCAGGGAGAGCACAGTTAGGTGTAGAGTTCTAAGGGGACGAGTACTCACCAGAACTAGGGTTTTCCCAGTGAAGCTACATGCATGGCACGTGAACAGTGAAGGCACTCCCAGAACAGGTGGCCCTAGAGACTAGGTGCACAAGGAGGCACCCAGGTGGTCACCCTGTTAAAGTTTGCACTCCAGAGAAGGAAACCTTATGTGCTAGATTACCCTAAGATTGGGTAATAGCGGCGCAAGGGTATTCCAGTAAACCCTAAATATGGCTAGCAGTGCAGTAAACCCTAATTAGGGTTAGCGACGCAGTAAACCCTAGACTATATAAGGGACAGTAAAATACTTCACAAAGGTATGCAGTTTCTAGACCTAAACACAGAGAGACTCAATACACTTGGTGTTGCTTGCCCACTATTGACTTGAGCGTCGGAGTGCAAACACCCTCTAGGGCGCAAGAATCAAGCACGTATCAATGTGAGTAAGGAGGCGCGTGAGTGTCGTGGAGTCAACTGATAGGCGAGTCAACCGGCAAGAACATTTGGCGCCCACCGTGGGGCCGGAGTAAAACAAGGTCCCATACACGAGAGTGAGAGAAAAAACCACAGAAGATGAGGAATACAAGACACGGGGTCCGTTCCACCAAATGGAGGCGACAGCGTTACCATGCAACAGCTTATGGAAACGATGCGCGCCCTCCAGGAGACGGTGGCAGAGTCCAAAGCGCACCAGGCGCGTATGCAGGAAGACCTGGCCGCCTCACAGGCCAGGAATGAGGAGTTGTACTGAGCGAATGAGGAGCTGCGCTTGAATTTGCAACACATACAACAAGCTGGAGATCGTGGGGAAGATGATCGAGCCCCACCAGTGCCCCCAAGGGCCTTTCCCATGCCTTTCTCCCAGGCAATTATGAACACGGTGGTCCCAGCCACCTTTGTAGGGCCTAAGACCGTGTTCACCGGGAAAGAAGATCTTGAAACACATCTCACTGCTTTCCATACGCAGATGATGTTGTCAGGAGGGTCCGACGCAGTGCACTGTAAGCTTTTTATGGCCACACTGACAGGAACCGCGCTAGAATGGTTCGTGAGTTTGCCTGAGGGACATATCACGTCTTTCACGCAATTCTCCGCGCTTTTCAGGGAGCAATATCTTGTCAACAGGGCCCCTCCACCAGTGTCTTACGATCTCTTCGATGTAAAGCAGCACCAGAGGGAGTCCCTTAAAGATTACCTCAACATGTTTGGGGCGATGGTGGTAAGGTTGCACACCAAGGATGAAGACATGGTGGTGCACGCTTTCAGGAAGGGCGTATTGTCGGGGCCTTTCAGCGAGTCTTTGATACGCAGCCGCCCCAAGACTTTCGGCGACATAAAACGACGTGTCGTGGCCCACATTGTCGCCGAGGGAGAACTCAGGGAGAAGCGAGAAAGCGCAGTCTCGTTAAGGCCCCGAGTGCCTAGTCGCCCTCAACCCTTGCGGGTGCACGAGGCAACCACAAAGAAGAAGGCTCAAGGGAAACAAAAGCCCTATGAGCCCCGAAAACCACAACCTAGGGCACGAGGCAAGGATGGCATGCCCCCTAGGCATGAATTTGTGGTGGAGCTGAAGGAGCTGATTGCCATTCCTAATGTGGCAGAAAGATTGAAGATGCCCCCAAAGAGTGACAAGAGGTTGGGGCCAAACAAAAACGCCTGGTGCGAGTTCCATCAGGCCTTTGGTCACCCCATTCGAAATTGTCTGGCCCTGGGCCACCAATTGGACGAGTTAGTGAAGAGTGGGTTCTTGAATGACTACCTGAAGGAGGCACAAGAGGGCGAGGCGGTCGTTGTACCAAGGGCAGACCAGGGGCACGAAGTGCCCATACATGGCGAGATCCACACTATCTCAGGTGGGTTCTCAGGAGGAGGGTGCACTTCTTCGCAACATAAGAAGTATGCACGTTCGGTGATGGCAGTGGAAACCTGCGAGGAAGATCATTTCCCCGACATCGACCTTGTTTTCACAAAAGCTGATCGCCAAGATGTTATTCCCCATGATAACGATCCGGTGGTCACTTCAGTTGTCACTGCCGCACACAAGGTGCACCGGGTGCTAGTTGTAACATCCCGCCACAATAATACATACATCCATGTATAATTGAAATTAAGTGTAACCAAATAATATTGAAGAGTGCAAAATAATATGTATTTATATATATCAGAAATGAAGTTACTCCTCTTAAGGAGTTTAATACATAACCAAATCAAATGTTTGCAAGATTTTACGAAATTAAAAGAAATGCAGTAAGACAGGCGGTCTCAAAAGAAAACGGCGATCTCCAACTTTAAAACGGCGATCTCTAACAGAAGACCTCAAAACGGGCGATCTTCTATCAGGACACGAAAACCGGCGATCACCCGATGGAGGCATAAACCGGCGATCACCCGGTAGAGACGGAGATAGGCGATCTCCTTCCGGCGACCACTCACTGAGGAGCTCTACTCCCTGGAAGATCATCTGCTCCCGTGTAAAAGACACGATCATCACAGTTTTTAATAGAAAACAGCCACAGAGCAATACAAAATAAAGGGTAAGCTAGATATCTTTAAATAGAGTTTAAATCATGAACATGACAATCAAAGTAAACCAAGTTCCAAATATCCATGTAAAACGTAGAGCTACTCATAGCATTCAGCTGATCGCCCAAAATCACATTTCACAACATTCACCCATAGTCATTCCATTTCACAATACAGCATCAAGTGTCTATCAATATTCAAGTTTCTCATTTCCCTTGTCAGACTTTCCACTGACTCACAACACAAGACACTTGACACTACTTCCGGATTGACTCGTGCGTTGAACTTAGTATCCAGAGACATGCACTTGTCATACCATACCACTGTGAATCCACACAGCATGCGCATATACAATCTCAATGTTACCATTCTCCTGGTATGACAAGGTTAATCCATACAACAGCTCGAGCTCGTTCCCATTTGAACAACTCGCCCATACGTATGAACCTCCTTCGACTCTCACCAACTGAATAACTTCATCTACGTGATTCCATTATCTCAGCAGAGTCAGGATCGTCTCATTAACAGGTTACTCACTGATCAATGCACTTCCTAACCAATCTCAACACGGTATTTCCTTTCCTGAAAATACTATGCCTCGATCCCACATCCAAACACATCATACCATCCAAGTAAATGATTCAAATCACATCGACAAACATTTCAAAGCTTCAGATCTTCGAATATCTCATGTAAATCTCAAGTAGTTTCAAAACAACATCAAAAACAGAGATTTCGCAAAACAGCGCCAAAACCGGCGATCTAGTTCAAAAACATGGTATTTCAAAGGCTATGTTTAAAACCGGCGACCACGTCGCCCAAGCACACAAACCAAGCATTTCACGAAGACAAAAGCGAAAACGGCGACCACGTCGCCCACACTTCAGAAAAAGCTACACTATGGCTTGTATGGAAAAGAGGTCTAGCTTCCCTTACCTGGATTTTGCGCAAATACCAGGGGCTCCGAAATCCAACGAAGCTTGCAGAACCTTGGCTCTGTTCTTGAGTCTGGTTTTGAAGAGCTTGCAGAGAACCACCCAAGTGCTCCAATGGTGGCTGTCGCTCGTCGTATTCCCGCGTGAAGGTGTACTAGAATCGCAGTGCGAAGGAGAGAATGGAGGAGAAGGGAGATAAACGCACCCTTTAGCTCTGGAACCACAGCAACGTTTCTTTCCTTCTCCCTCAGAAATGGGTTTTTGCATCTTAAGCTGACTTCTCCACAAAAACCGCTGCCACCACCCACTCTGCAGGGAGTTTGCGTGTACGCTTCGCTGAACAGTACACCTAAGCGTGCCTCTGCGCAGGCTAACACTCTGAGGTCACTATTCTGAACCACTCTTTTGTCTACGTGGCGCGCATGCAGAACGTCTCATGCTGGATGTCTGGGTCCCACGTTCTCTGTGTATAACTTAACGTAGCGCGATGACCTTTTCACCGATGACCACAGGCGCGAAGACTAACAACCGATGACCTCTCGCGCGAAGGCTAACAACCGATGACCTCTCGCGCGAAGGCTAACAACCGATGACCTCTCGCGCGAAGGTTAACAACCGATGACCTCTCGCGCGAAGGCTAACAACCGATGACCTCTCGCGCGAAGGCTAACAACCGATGACCTCTCGCGCGAAGGTTAACAACCGATGACCTCTCGCGCGAAGGCTAACAACCGATGACCTCTCCCCCTGATGATGCCCGCATGCCCCTCGCGCCCAGGCGATCCTGCATGCCTTGCGCCCTGGCGATGCTCGATGACACATCGCCACGCCTTCCTTGAGGTCCTTCATTCCACTATGTTACGTCTAAGGTATCTTCTCCACATGACTCGGTGACGTCGGTGGCTTCATATTTCCAAGAGTAGATCAGCACTTCTCTTCGTTCTTCCATGCATGCTACACTAAGGGTGATCTCTTTCGCTCAAGCATAGAGTTCGCATGCACAGCGCATCTAAGGTTTAACCCACACCTTGATACGCGTGGCTGTTGAAACCCACTCTGGTTGATCCAGGATGGTGACCACCTACTACGTGCATTTTCGGTGATCATGTACAACCTACTCGACAGGCGATCATGTCCCAGGTCAAGGGCGACGTCCGATGTCTGCCACTACGAAACTTCATTTACCAACTTTGTATTTTAGATAATGACACCTTCCGAAATTATTTAAATATACCATTTTTATTCCAATTTAATTTTCCAGGTCCTTACATTCTCCCCATCAAGAAAAATTTTCGTCCTCGAAAATTGGGTTACAAGGAAGGAGGTAAGGATATGCTTCTCTCATGGTTTCTTCAAATTCCCATGGTGAATCACCCGATCTTCACGTTGTCCACTCCCAACACGTGAGTGGGGTCTGCAAGGGACTTCCTTAGCTATGATACGTGGAATACATTATGTAGACTTGCTAATTGGGGAGGTGGGGCGATCTCATAAGCCACTAGACTTATCCTCCTTAAGATCCGATATGGCCCAACAAACTTAGGGGACAGCTTCTTTGATCTGATCGCCTACCCTACACCCTTGGCTGGTGTCCCCCTTCATAAAGACATGACCCCAGCAGCAACCTCCAAAGGTCTTCTCCTCTGCTCTGCCTAGGACATTTGCTGACCTTAAGAAACTTTTATTCTGTCCTGTATCAAATTCACCCTCTCGGTGATCTATTGAACCAACTCTTCCTACCTCAATACTTCATCAAAATCCATTTTACATCCCTGTACATGGGATATGCTGTCCCATAGAGTGCCAACTCCAGCATTCACACTCTACTTCCAACCTTGAAGACTTTGTTGAACAAGTCTAGAACTAGGTCCTTAACGTAACCAGGACTAGCCCCTTTAGAGAAAGCGGGCAAGATCCCTTCATTGGGAGGAAAGGGGGCAGCTGTCCACAACTCATGCCACCCCCTAGCGAACTCAAACTAGGGTCCGAAGTGTCCTTCTAGGAATCAACTCCTGCATCTTGATCAAATCATTCACCGACTTCTCAACTGCTGATCAAATTCCCACGCTCCCAAAAGGGACACTTTTTATTCATTACTCCGCTGCATAATTCTGTACCTTACAAAGACAAGGTTTCTGTTGCTGTTACCTTCCAAATTATTATTATGACCCCTTTTGCCAACTCGACTTCCTGTTCCCATTACGACCTTCTTCTTCAATGTATACGTTGGATGCATTGACGTCGGTTTCAGGTGCCTATCCAGAAGGCATACGAGAACGAACGCACCTCTGCCTCCAGAATCTCTTGCCTAAGGATAACTCTATTCTCCTTCTGTCCCAGATACCACAGGCTATTTCCACTCACAATCCCTTCCACACCCATCATTCTGAAATTTACTACATCTCTAGAAAGACTCAACATCATCATAACACGGCCTACCCTCATTTTTATCCACAGCCATATCCTCCTTCCCTTCTACATTCACAGGTCGATCTACATCTTATTTGCCAAAAACTTCGGAGGCTTACATTTTCGGAAGCCTTTTATCTCAACCCACCATTTCCATAATCCTCTTTCAAATCCCGGTCAGCCAAACAGCATCCATTCTGCGTGAAGCCTAAGCTAGAACCATCTCATGCTGTTTCATTGACATGAGCATCTTCTACGCTTCAAAAGAAAATTCCTTCCTTGGAATTTAACTCTGGTACTTCCCATGGTTACACATGCTTAAGCTTTAAACCCCCAGCCTCTTGCTTATTTACTCTCCATGACTTATACGTAACTGGGACTAAACCTTGGTACTGCCAAATCTAACTCACACTTGTTCCTTTCATTCCATCTACTATCACTGGGCATTCAGAGCAACCTAGGGAGGTCAAAACCTGTTTTTGAAGCAGGTGCAGAGGCCAATCGTTCAAACGACAGCTCCTCCACTATATGGCCCAAGCTCGGTTGCACACCGATTTGACACAAAAGAGTGTGTCTCTCCAGAATCAAACAAAACTATAACGTATCTATCAGCTATAAACAAGTATCTTGTACTAGATTACCTGATTGAGAGGCTTCCGCTCCAGACATGGCAAACACTCTCCCTCCTGTCTGAGGTCTGCTGCCTTCGTTCCTCAACTGCTGTGAATTAACGGGTTGAGTCATCCTTTTTCTGTTGGGACAATCTCTAGAAAGGTGCCCTATCTCTTGGCATGTGAAACACCTGGGTCTCCACGTTTGTTGTTGCTGAAATTGGGACGAAGCTGTTCCCACCCGATGTGGTGGAGATCTCACATATGGCTTGCTGTGTGGGTGCTGCACCTTCGCCTTCCCACTGGAAGAGCCTCCTTGGTGTGACCTGATCACTCGAGGATCACCCCTTTCCAGGGTCTCTACCATCTTTGCCTTCTCTACTAAGGCGTGAAATTCCCTGATGCACATCGGGGCTATGGTCCTCTTCAGTCCATGCTTCAGCCCCTCTTCGAATTTCCTACATCTCCAGGCCTCGGAGGTCGCCTGGGTATAGAACCGGGCGAGGTACTCAAAACGAGCAGCATAGGCGTTTACTGACATATCCCCCTGCTCCAATTTTAAGAACTCGGCTTCCCTCGCAAACTTGGCGCTGTCTGGGAAGTACTTCTCTAAGAACTTCACCCTGAAGCTCTCCCAATCCAGAACATCCTCTCGGGCCTCCATCATTTGCTGAGCTCCCATCCACCAGAACTCAGCTTCTCCTGATAGCAGATACGTGGCAAACAACAGCTTCTTCTCTTCAGGGCAGGAGGTCGCCCTAAAGATTTTCTCCAGCTCCCTGACCCACTGATCTGCCTGATCAGGGGTAGCATTCCCACTGAACTTAGGTGGGTTGTGCCTCATGAACTCAGCCAGTCCCATCTGTTCTTGGGGCTGACCGACGTGGGAGTTTGTTTCAGCCGACCGAGCAGTCTCCCAGTGCTGCATTGTGGCTTGATGGTTCTGAGCCATCGCCGCATTCTGCTGCTGAATGGCAGTCGCCATCATCTCTATGGCCTTGGCGATCTGACTCATCTCTGAGGAAGGTTGAGGTGGGGTAGCAGGTCTACGTGCCATCTTCTGAATCTATTGACTTCTATATTCCCTACAACTATAAGAATGAAATCGATAAGAATCAATTCATTCAAGGGGTAACAGCTAGACCTTACAAAGGTCAGCATCTCAAAGTCATCTAGAATTTGAGTTCATCAACAGAATCACAAGACTTATAATCCCAAACAAAACACCAGAACAGTTACTGGTGTGCAAACATCAATCCAACTACCACCTCAGTCAAATTCAAGAACACTAAAAAATCACACCAGAATTCAATGTAGGCTAAACATCAAACCTTTGGAATTAAGATTAAGAATCATCTTGATCCAGTTATGAGTGTGCACCCTCACCACTTTATCAAGACCTTCTTATTCTTAATACTAAGATTTTCAGTTAGGCATACATTCACCAAAGCACACGCAAGAGTTCAATACAAAAACGTTTGAAAACCTCCCACTATAGTGGTTATTTAAAACTCAAATAAATTTTATGAGCAGAAGAAACACAATGGATCCACAGCCCTCAGGTCATCCTAAGGCGAACTGCTCTGATACCATTAATGTAACATCCCGCCACAATAATACATACATCCATGTATAATTGAAATTAAGTGTAACCAAATAATATTGAAGAGTGCAAAATAATATGTATTTATATATATCAGAAATGAAGTTACTCCTCTTAGGGAGTTTAATACATAACCAAATCAAATGTTTGCAAGATTTTACGAAATTAAAAGAAATGCAGTAAGACAGGCGGTCTCAAAAGAAAACGGCGATCTCCAACTTTAAAACGGCGATCTCTAACAGAAGACCTCAAAACGGGCGATCTTCTATCAGGACACGAAAACCGGCGATCACCCGATGGAGGCATAAACCGGCGATCACCCGGTAGAGACGGAGATAGGCGATCTCCTTCCGGCGACCACTCACTGAGGAGCTCTACTCCCTGGAAGATCATCTGCTCCCGTGTAAAAGACACGATCATCACAGTTTTTAATAGAAAACAGCCACAGAGCAATACAAAATAAAGGGTAAGCTAGATATCTTTAAATAGAGTTTAAATCATGAACATGACAATCAAAGTAAACCAAGTTCCAAATATCCATGTAAAACGTAGAGCTACTCATAGCATTCAGCTGATCGCCCAAAATCACATTTCACAACATTCACCCATAGTCATTCCATTTCACAATACAGCATCAAGTGTCTATCAATATTCAAGTTTCTCATTTCCCTTGTCAGACTTTCCACTGACTCACAACACAAGACACTTGACACTACTTCCGGATTGACTCGTGCGTTGAACTTAGTATCCAGAGACATGCACTTGTCATACCATACCACTGTGAATCCACACAGCATGCGCATATACAATCTCAATGTTACCATTCTCCTGGTATGACAAGGTTAATCCATACAACAGCTCGAGCTCGTTCCCATTTGAACAACTCGCCCATACGTATGAACCTCCTTCGACTCTCACCAACTGAATAACTTCATCTACGTGATTCCATTATCTCAGCAGAGTCAGGATCGTCTCATTAACAGGTTACTCACTGATCAATGCACTTCCTAACCAATCTCAACACGGTATTTCCTTTCCTGAAAATACTATGCCTCGATCCCACATCCAAACACATCATACCATCCAAGTAAATGATTCAAATCACATCGACAAACATTTCAAAGCTTCAGATCTTCGAATATCTCATGTAAATCTCAAGTAGTTTCAAAACAACATCAAAAACAGAGATTTCGCAAAACAGCGCCAAAACCGGCGATCTAGTTCAAAAACATGGTATTTCAAAGGCTATGTTTAAAACCGGCGACCACGTCGCCCAAGCACACAAACCAAGCATTTCACGAAGACAAAAGCGAAAACGGCGACCACGTCGCCCACACTTCAGAAAAAGCTACACTATGGCTTGTATGGAAAAGAGGTCTAGCTTCCCTTACCTGGATTTTGCGCAAATACCAGGGGCTCCGAAATCCAACGAAGCTTGCAGAACCTTGGCTCTGTTCTTGAGTCTGGTTTTGAAGAGCTTGCAGAGAACCACCCAAGTGCTCCAATGGTGGCTGTCGCTCGTCGTATTCCCGCGTGAAGGTGTACTAGAATCGCAGTGCGAAGGAGAGAATGGAGGAGAAGGGAGATAAACGCACCCTTTAGCTCTGGAACCACAGCAACGTTTCTTTCCTTCTCCCTCAGAAATGGGTTTTTGCATCTTAAGCTGACTTCTCCACAAAAACCGCTGCCACCACCCACTCTGCAGGGAGTTTGCGTGTACGCTTCGCTGAACAGTACACCTAAGCGTGCCTCTGCGCAGGCTAACACTCTGAGGTCACTATTCTGAACCACTCTTTTGTCTACGTGGCGCGCATGCAGAACGTCTCATGCTGGATGTCTGGGTCCCACGTTCTCTGTGTATAACTTAACGTAGCGCGATGACCTTTTCACCGATGACCACAGGCGCGAAGACTAACAACCGATGACCTCTCGCGCGAAGGCTAACAACCGATGACCTCTCGCGCGAAGGCTAACAACCGATGACCTCTCGCGCGAAGGTTAACAACCGATGACCTCTCGCGCGAAGGCTAACAACCGATGACCTCTCGCGCGAAGGCTAACAACCGATGACCTCTCGCGCGAAGGTTAACAACCGATGACCTCTCGCGCGAAGGCTAACAACCGATGACCTCTCCCCCTGATGATGCCCGCATGCCCCTCGCGCCCAGGCGATCCTGCATGCCTTGCGCCCTGGCGATGCTCGATGACACATCGCCACGCCTTCCTTGAGGTCCTTCATTCCACTATGTTACGTCTAAGGTATCTTCTCCACATGACTCGGTGACGTCGGTGGCTTCATATTTCCAAGAGTAGATCAGCACTTCTCTTCGTTCTTCCATGCATGCTACACTAAGGGTGATCTCTTTCGCTCAAGCATAGAGTTCGCATGCACAGCGCATCTAAGGTTTAACCCACACCTTGATACGCGTGGCTGTTGAAACCCACTCTGGTTGATCCAGGATGGTGACCACCTACTACGTGCATTTTCGGTGATCATGTACAACCTACTCGACAGGCGATCATGTCCCAGGTCAAGGGCGACGTCCGATGTCTGCCACTACGAAACTTCATTTACCAACTTTGTATTTTAGATAATGACACCTTCCGAAATTATTTAAATATACCATTTTTATTCCAATTTAATTTTCCAGGTCCTTACACTAGTAGATCAAGGAAGCTCGGCCAATGTGATGTTCTGGTCGACATTCGACAAGTTACAGTTGTCTCCTGATCAGCTGCGACCCTACGTTGGCTGCTTGTATGGGTTTGCAGGAGACCAAGTGGAAGTGCGGGGGTACATCGAGCTGAGGACCACTTTCACTGATGGAGTGGCTTCTCGCACAGAGAACATCCGGTACCTCGTAGTGAACGCCCCATCTGCCTACAACATACTGCTGGGCAGACCAGCCCTAAACAGGTTAGGGGCTGTGGTGTCCACAAGGCACATGAAGATGAAGTTGCCTTCGATGGAGGGGATGGTGGTAACCATCAAGTCAGATAAAAAAGAGGCTAAAAGGTGCTATGAGAATAGCCTCAAGACGAAAAGGGGACTCTGCATGGTGACCACCTCACCACCCGGAGGGGGTGTCGATGAAGCAGATATGCCCCGAGGTGACGTCGGGGTCACACGAGTAGAGGTCGCCCGGGCGAGGCGACCCGAACCAGTAGAGGAGGTCGTGGAGAAGGAGATCGGGGGAAAGATGTTCAAGCTGGGTAAGTCTCTGTCTCAGGAGACCCAAGACCAGGTAGCGGGAGTTATAGGAAAGCACTTGGACGCTTTCGCTTGGTCCCCCTCAGACATGCCAGGCATTGACCCTGATTTCCTATGCCATCGCCTGGCACTGAATCCCCAAGTCAGACCAGTCCGCCAAAGGAGAAGGAAGTTCAATGATGAACGAAGACAGGTCGTCAGGGAGGAGACACAGAAGTTGTAACGCCCCTCAAAATATTGTTCATTTTTATATAATAAAATAAAGGTGAAACAATAATATCAAAAATTTAACATAGGTATATACATAATATAATTCATCCATTAATACAAATATGCCTCAGAATAATATCCCTTTTTGAGGAAGTTTTAATACATCTCCATACAGGAGTTTTTGTAAGGACCTAGAAAATTTTATTGGAATGAAAGTGATATATTTTAAGTGAATTCTAAGTATGTTTTTATTTAAAATATAAAGGAAGGAAAGTGTAGCTTAGAAGTCTACGAGATTGCCGTTGTTGAAGGCGGAGGCGATCTCCGACTTCTCTGGTACATAATCGCCTGTCGCCTAAAGTACACATGATCGCCAATCACACTTGGTGTACATGATCGCTGAAAGTGCACTTAGTATGTGGTCAAGATATTGGATCAACCATAGTGGGTTCCAAAAACCACGCGTATCAAGGTGTGGGTTAAGCCTTAGATACGCTGTGCATGCGAAACTCTATGCTTGAGCATAAGAAATCGTCCTTAGTGTTGCATGCATGGGCGCACGAGGAGTAGTGCTGATCTATTCTTGGAAATGTGAAGCTACCGACGTCACCAAGCCATGTGGAGGTGATACCTTGGACGTAACATAGTGGGATGAAGAACCTTCAGCAAGGCGTGGCGATGTGTCATAAGTCATCGCTAGGCGAGAGAGACGCGGGCATCGCCAGGCGAGAGAGACGCGGGCATCGCCAGGGCGAGAGACACGCGGGCATCGCCAGGGCGAGAGACACGCGGGGACCGCCAGGGCGAGTGACAGACGGTCATCGCCAGGATGAGGGACAAATCAGTCATCCTCCAGGGAGAGACATCGGTCGTCTTCCAGGAAGAGACATCGGTCGTCTTCCAGGGAGAGACATCGTTCGTCCGGCAGGATGAGACATCGGTGGATAGTCATCGCGCGAGCAGTCATCGGTGGAAGGTTATCGCGCGATGTCGTGTTTCACACAGATAAGGTGGGACACAGGCTCCCAGCATGAGACGTCTTGCATGTGCAACACGTAGACAGTAAGGGTGTTTCAGAATAGTTAGCGTAAGAGAGTTGGTGTGCGCAGGAACCCACGTGGTCATACTGTTCAAGGAAGTGTGCACGCAAGCTTTCCTGCAGAGTGGGTAGTGGCAGCGGCAATTATGGACAAGTTGGTTTAGATTCAAAAACTTACTTCTGAGAGGAAAAGAACGTTGTTGTGGTTCAAGAGTGACAGAGTGAGTTTACCTTCATCCTTCTCTTTTCTCTCCTTCGCGTTGCGATTCAGGCATCCTCAAGCGCCAGTACGACGAGCGACGACTGCCCTTGGACTCCTGGGAAGTTCTCTGCGAGTTTTCCGATCAGGACGCTAAAACAGAGTTTGAGTATCCTTAAGTTCGGTGGGTTAGAGCTCGTAGTGAGATTTTACGCAAGTCCAGGTAAGGGAAGCTAGCCTTATTTCCAACGAAAACCTTAAGTTAGATGATTTTGATGATGGGGCGACGTGGTCTCCGGTTTTCAACTGTTATTGCATAATCCCCTGTTTTTGGATGTGATCGCCGGTTTTAATGTTGTTTTCGAACTCCCCTGTTTTAGTGTCGCTTTGAACTTGTTGAGATTGAAATGAAAAATGTATATGCTATTCGAAAACCTGAACGGTGGTATGCTTGTTTTTGGTGAGTGGGGTTGTTTAAGAAAAGATTCAAAGTATTCTATGATGGAATTTTTCTTTATGTGTGGTATGATGTATGGAATGTGGTGAATGTGGGATCAAGGCATAGTATTTTCAGGAAAGAAAATACCGTGTAAGATCGTGTAGAGTGTGCATTGACCAGTGATTCGTTTATTATGAGATATCCTGACTCTCCTGATATAATGGAATCATATAGATGAAGTTATTCAGGCGTTGAGAGTCGAAGGAGGTTCATATGTATGGGTGAGTTGTTTGAAAGAGAACGAGCTTGACCCGTTGTATGGATTAACCCTGTCATGCTAGGATAGTGATGATATTGAGATTCATTTATACGCTTGTGAATGTGTGTGATTTCACAGCGACCCTGTGAATGTGTGTGATTTCACAGTGGTGCAGTATGACAGGTGCAGATCTCTGAGTCTAGTCAATGCACGTGTCTTCCGGAAGTAGTGCCAAGTGTCTATGTGTGATGAGTCAGTGGAAATCTGACGTGAGAAATGAGAAACATTGAAATTGATAGACACTTGATGGATTATGTGAATTGAACGACTCTTGAGGAAATTGTGAAATATGTGATTACTTGATGGTCATGTGAAGGGAATGAGAAAGTTGATGGTTTTTACGTGGGTGTCTTAAATTTGTTTTATCTTGATTTTAAAGTTTCATATCTAAATTCTCTTTAAAATATCTAGCTTACCCTGCGTTTTTGTTTTGTGGATGTTTTCTTAAACCTGTGATGATTGTGTATAATTTACACAGGAGCAGATGATGTTGCAGGAAGTAGAGCTCCTCAGTGAGTGGTCGCCGGAAGGAGATCGCCTGTTTTCTGTTTCTATTAGGAGATCGCCTGTTTTCTATTTTGCTGTATTTTGTTTAAGTTTTGGAAACTGACTGGATATGTATTAAACTCCCTGTGATGAGAAATTTCATTATATATATATATATATGTTCACTTCGATATTATTGTTTGACCTTTATTTCATTATATAAATATGAAAAGGATTTGGTGGGATGTTACATTAATGGTATCAGAGCAGTTCGTCCTTAGGATGACCTGAGGGCTGTGGATCCATTGTGTTTCTTCTGTTCATAAAATTTATTTGAGTTTTAAATAAAAAACTATAGTGAAAGGTTTTCAAACGTTTTTGTATTGAAATTTTGTGTGTGCTTTAGTGAATATATGCCCTAACTGAAAATCTTAGTATATGAAAAGATCTTGATAAAGTAGTGAGGGTGCACACTCATAACTGGATCAAGATGATTCTCAATCTTAAATTCTAAAAGTTTGATGTTTAGCATATATTGAATTCTGGTGTGTTTTATTTCAGTTTATTGAGTGTTTTTGTATTGATTGAAAGTGGTCATTTGAATTGATGGTTTTATACCAGTAGCTGTTTTGGTGATGTGCTTGTATAAGTATATTGATCTTGCTGATAAACCCAAATTCTAGATGGATTTGAGATGCTGGCCTTTGTAAGACCTAGTGTGGTCTTCTAAATGAATTGATTCTTTATCAAGTTCATTTTATAGGAATATGAGTAGAGAATAATAGTTTTTTTCCCTAATCTTCTACAGAGAAGAATGGCTCCTAGACAGCCTACCCCTCCCCAACCTTCTGCTGAAATGGGCCAGATCGCCAGGGCCATTGAGATGATGGCGAGTGCCATCCAGCAACAGAATGTGGCGATGTCTCAGAATCACCAAGCTACAATGCAGCATTGGGAGACCGCCAGATCGGCTGCAACAGATCCCAACGTCGGTCAGCCTCAGGAGCAGATGGGACTGACCGAGTTCCTCAGGCACAACCCACCTAAGTTCAGTGGGAATGCTACTCCTGACCAAGCAGATCAATGGGTCAGGGGTTTAGAGAAAATCTTCAGGGCGACCTCCTGCCTTGAAGATAAGAAGCTGGTATTCGCCACATATCTTCTGTCTGGAGAAGCTGAGTTCTGGTGGATGGGAACTCAGCAGATGATGGAGGCCCGAGAGGAAGTGTTGGATTGGGAGAGCTTCAGGGTGAGGTTCCTGGAGAAATACTTCCCAGACAGCGCAAGGTTTGCGAAGGAAGCTGAGTTCCTAAGGTTTGAGCAGGGGGATATGTCTGTGAATGCCTATGCTGCTCGATTTGAGTACCTCGCCCGATTCTATACCCAAGCTACCTCTGAGGCTTGGAGGTGCAGGAAATTTGAAGAAGGACTGAAGCATGAACTAAAGAGGACCATAGCACCTATGTGCATAAGAGAATTTCACGCCTTGGTGGAGAAGGCGAAGATGGTGGAGACTCTAGAAAAGGGTGAGTCTCGGGTGATCAGGTCACGCCCAGGGGATTCTTCCAGTAGGAAGGTCAGGGTGCAGCAACAACAGAATAAGTCTTATGCGAGACCTCCACAGCATAGGGCAAGAGTAGCACCGCCCCAGTCTCAGCAGCAATAACCCTGGAAACTTAAATGTTTCCATTGTGGTGGACCACACACAACCAATGTGTGCCCCAAGAGAGATTCAGAGAGAAGATGTTTTGCTTGCCAGAAGACGGGACACGTTGCTAGACATTGTCCTACCCATAATAGGATGACTCAATCCGGTGGTTCCCAACAGATGAGGAATGAAGGCAGCAGACCTCAGGCAGCAGGGCGAGTGTTTGCCATGATAGGAGCAGAGGCGTCCCAGTCAGGTAACTTGGTGCAAGGTGCTTGTTTTATAGCTGATAGATGCGTTAGAGTTTTGTTTGATTCTGGAGCGACACACTCTTTTGTGTCAAGCCGGTGCCTAGATGTGTTGGGCCTTCTAGTGAAGGAGCTGCCGTTTGAACTGTTGGTCTCCACACCTGCATCAGGACAGGTTTTGACCTCCACAGTTTGCCCTGAATGTCCAGTGATAGTAGAGGGACGCAGGTTCAAAGTAAATTTGGTCTATCTACCTCTACAGGATCTGGATGTTATCCTAGGAATGGATTGGCTATCTGCCAATCATGTTCTCATAGATTATAGTAGCCAGAAGGTGGTGTTCCCCGATCTCCAAGAGTCAGATGTGATATCTGCTCAGCATGTGAGGTCGGAGTTGAAAGAAGGGGCGACGTGTTTTGTGATCCTAGCTAAAGGGGGAGTGAAGAATAAAGAAGAGATGGGCTGTATACATGTGTTTAAGGACTTCATGGATGTATTTCCAGAAGAAATACCTGGACTACCTCCTAAGAGAGAAGTGGAATTCTCTATTGATTTGGTACCTGGAGCTGGACCAGTGTCAATGGCGCCCTACAGAATAGCTCCAGCCGAGTTGGTAGAGTTAAAGAAACAAGTGGAAGAGTTGTTGGAGAAACGATTCATCAGGCCTAGTGTATCTCCATGGGGGTTCAAGTGCTTCTAGTTAAGAAAAAGGATGGAGGGTCTCGGTTATGTGTGGACTACAGGCAGTTGAATAAGCTGACTATCAAGAACAAGTACCCTCTGCCAAGAATTGATGATTTGATGGATCAACTGCATGGAGCCTCAGTGTTCTCAAAGATTGATCTGAGAACGGGATACCACCAAATTTTGGTGAAAGCTAAAGATGTGAAAAAGACGGCATTTAGGTCTTGTTATGGACACTATGAATATCTGGTGATGCCGTTTGGAGTGACAAATGCTCCAGCTCTGTTCATGGACTACATGAATAGGATTTTTCGTCCTTTCTTGGATAAGTTTGTAAGGACCTGTAAAATTGAATTGGAATAAAAAGGGTTATATTTTAAAAGAATTCTATGTATGTTTTATTTAAAATAAAAAGGGAGGAAAAGTTAAGTTTAGAAGGCTATGAGATCGCCGGTCGCCTGCTACACATGAGCGCCAGGTGGACGTCGCCAGGGCGCGAGGCATGCAGGCATCGCGCGGGCGCGAGAGGCATGCGAGCATTGCGCGGGCGCGAGGCATGCGGGCATTGCCAGGGCGCGAGGCATGTGGACGTGGCCAAGGCGCGAGAGGCATGCGGGCTTTGCCAGGGCGCGAGGCATGTGGACGTGGCCAAGGCGCGAGAGGCATGCGGGCATCACCAGGACGCGATGCATGTGGACGTGGCCAGGGCGCGAGAGTTATGAGGGCGTCGCCAGGGAAGACATCGGTCGTCTCCCAGAGGAAGACATCGGTCGTCTTCCAGGGCGAAGGAGACATCGGTCGTTCGCCAGGATGAGTCAACAGTGGAAAGTTATCGCGCGACGTCGAGTTTCACACAGAGTAAAGTGGGACCCAGGCTCCCAGCATGAAACGTCCTGCACACGCGCCACGTAGACAAAAAGGGTGGTTTAGAGTGGTGACATCAGAATGTTGGCATGCGCAGGAGACACTCGCGGTCGTACTGTTCAGAGCAGTGGTTGGCATGCACAAGCGACAACAGCGGTAGTACTGTTCAGAGCAGTGGTTGGCATGCACCAGAGACAACAGTGGTCGTACTGTTCAGGGCAGTGGTTCTCAGGCTTTCCTGCAGAAGGGGTGGCAGCAGCAGCATGCGTGGACAGGTAAGTTGGGATTCAAAAGCCACTGCGGGAAGGCAAAGAACGTTACAGACTCAAGAGTGTTAGAGTGAGTGCAAACTTCCTCCCTCCCTTCTTCCCTTCCTTGCGTTGAGACTCAGGCAACCTCCAGCATCAGTGCGACAAGCGACGTTGCCCTTAGAGCACCTAAGAGGTTCTCTGCAAGTTCTACAGACCAGGCGCTGAAAACAGAGCTAAGGCATCCTTCAGGCTCGGTGGGTTTTGAGCTCGCGGTATTTTTACGCAAGTCCAGGTAAGGGAAGCTAGCCTTCATTTTCAATACAAGCCATAGATTAGCTGTTTCTGAAGTGAGGGCGACGTGGTAGCCGGTTTCGTTTTCATCTTCGTGAATGCTCTGTTTCTATGTGTTTGGGCGACGTGGTCGCCGGTTTTATATACAGACTTCGAAATACCTTGTTTTTGAACCAGATCGCCGGTTTTGGCGTTATTTGCGAACTCCCTGTTTTTGATGTTGCTTTGAAACTGTTTGAGATTTAAATGAGATATTCGAAAATAAGAACCTTGGATTGAGTTTTGCTGTGATTGAAATCATTCCTTTAAGTGTTATGTGATGTGTTGAATGCTGTGAATGTGGGATCGAGGCATAGTATTTTCAGGAAAGGAAATACCGTGTAAGATCGTATGTAATGTGTATTGACCTGGGGCTTGTCTAGAAGGAGATATCCTGACTCTGCTGATATAATGGAATCACGTAGATGAAGTTATTCAGTTGTGGAGAGTCGAAGGAGGTTCATACGTATGGGTGAGTTGTTCAAAAGGGAACGAGCTCGGCCTGTTATATGAATTAACCTTGTCATACCGGGGGAGTTATTGACATTGAGACTATATGCGCATGGCTGTGTGGATTTCACAGCGACCCTGTGTGGATTTCACAGTGGTATGGTATGACAGGTGCAAATCTCTGGGCCTGAGTCAACGCACGAGTCAATCCGGAAGTAGTGTCAAGTGTCTTGTGTGATGAGTCAGTGGAAGTCTGACGTGAGAATGAGAAACTTTGATTTGATAGACACTTGATGAATGTTGAGATTTTAATGACCTTTGAGGAATCGTGCAATATGTGTTTAGTTGATGGTTCACGTGGGTATCTTGAATTTGTTTTACCTTGATTTTAAAGTTCATATCCAACTCTTTTTAAATGTCTAGCTTACCCTGTGTTTTCTTTTGTGTTGTGGCCTCTTCTTAAACCTGTAATGATCGTGTATAATTTACACGGGAGCAGATGATGTTGCAGGTTGTAGAGCTCCTTAGTGAATTGTCACTGGAAGGAGATCGCCTGTTTCCTATTCCCGATAGGCGATCACCCTTTTGCTGCTTTCTGATAGGAGATCACCTTTCTGATAGGAGATCGCCCTCCTAGCAGGAGATCGCCCTTTCTGTCAGGAGATCGCCTGTCTTTCTATTGTATTAAATTTTGTTTATGTTTCTGGAAAATTTGACCGAATTTGTATTAAACTCCCTGTGAGGAGAAACTACATTTCATATATATAATATTTTGTTCACTTCAATCTATTTGTTACCTTTATTTTCATTATATACATTTGTATAGTATTTTGGCGGGATGTTACAAAGTTTGTTGTAGTCTTTATAGACGACATACTTATTTATTCAAGGACTGAGGAAGAACATGAGCAACATCTGAGGACGGTGTTGGGGATCCTAAGGGAGAAGCAACTCTATGCCAAGTTTTCTAAGTGTGAGTTCTACCTGAAGGAAGTTAACTTCTTAGGACATGTGATATCTGCTCGGGGGATCTCAGTGGATCCAGCCAAGGTGGAGGCAGTGCTTCAGTGGGAACGTCCTAAGACAGTCACAGAAATAAGGAGTTTTGTGGGTCTAGCTGGCTACTACCAGCGGTTTATTGAGGACTTTTCCAAGGTAGTGGCTCCTTTAACACAGTTGACCCGCAAGGATCAACCTTTTGCTTGGACCGACCGATGTGAGCAGAGCTTCATGGAACTAAAGGAAAGGTTGACTAGTGCTCCAGTGCTGGTGATCCCAGATGTAGGAACACCTTTTGATGTCTACTTTGATGCTTCACATCAGGGTTTGGGATGTGTTTTGTGTAACATCCCGCCAAAAACCTTTTCTTATTTATATAATAGAATAAAGCGTAGATATTAAATTTATAAAATCAACATATGTATTAGATATTGAAAATACATCATCCCGTACATCGTATTCAAAAAGAGACGTCCCTCTTATAGGGTTTTAATACATTCCATCAATTGTTCCGAAATAAAAACCAAATACAGCATGAAAAGGACAAAACAGGCGATCTCCTATCAGAAGACCCAAAACAGCCGATGTAACATCCCGCCAAATACTTTGGAATAATTATAAAACGAAATAAAGGTAAACAAATATTTTGAAGTGAATATAATTATATATATGTAATGAAGTTTTCTCCTCACAGGGAGTTTAATACATAATCGGTCAAATTTTCCAAAAAAAAACTTAAACTCGAATAAAATACAGTAAAATAGCAAGGCAGGCGATCTCCTATCAGAAGAGGGCGATCTCCTATCAGAGGACAGCAAAAGGGTGATCGCCTAACAGAAGTAGAAACAGGCAATCTCCTTCCGGCGACCACTCACTGAGGAGCTCTGCTTCCTGCAACATCATCTGCTCCCGTGTAAATTATACACGATCATCACAGGTTTAAGAAAGAGCCAAACACAACACCAAAAGAAACACCACAGGGTAAGCTAGACATTTGAAAAAGAGTTTAGATATTATACTTTAAAATCAAGATGAAACAAATTAAAGACACCCACGTAAACCATCAACTAAAACACATAATGCACAATTCCTCAAAGGTCGCTAAAATCACAAAATTCATCAAGTGTCTATCAATACAATGTTTCTCATTTCACACGTCAGACTTCCACTGACTCATCACACAAGACACTTGACACTACTTCCGGAATACTCGTGCGTTGAACTTAGCATCCAGAGACATGCACCTGTCATACTTCATTTGCTGTAATGTTTCCACAGCCATGCGCATCAACACAAAACTCGTTCTCAATTCATCACTCTCACAGTATGACAGGGTTAATCCATAGAACAGGCCGAGCTCGTTCTTTTTCACACGACTCACCCATTCATATGAACCTCCTTCGACTCTCACCAACTGGATAACTTCCTCTATGTGATTCCATTATCTCAGCAGAGTCAGGATCGCCTCATTCACAGGATACTCACAGATCAATACACTTCATAACCAAATCTCAACACGGTATTTCCTTTCCTAAAAATACTATGTCTTGATCCCACATTCACGACATTCCACACATCATATAACACTTAAATGAATAATTCCAATCACAACAACAATCATTTCATGGTTCATATTTCCGAATTTCACATTTAGATCTCAAACAGCTTCAAAACAACACAAAACAGGGGAGTTCGAAAAACAACGCCAAAACCGGCGATCTCGTTCAAAAACAGAGGATTGTACAATAACAGTTGAAAAACCGGCGACCACGTCGCCCCCATCATCTTAATCATCGAATATAAGGATTTTCGTTGGCAATAAGGCTAGCTTCCCTTACCTGGACTTGCGCAAAACACTAAGAGCCCCAAAACCCACCGAAGCTTAAAGGTGCCTTAGCTCTGTTTTTGCGTCTGGTTTGTAGAACTTGCAGAGAACCTTCCAGGTGCTAAGGGCAGTCGCCGCTCGTCGCACTGGTGCTTGAGGATGCCTGAATCGCAGCGCGAAGGAGAGAAAAGAGAAGGATGAAGGTGAGCTCACTCTTTCCCTCTTGAACCACTGAAAACGTTCTTTTTCCTCTCAGAAGTGGGTTTTTGTATCTTAAACCAACTTGCCCCCAAAAGCCGCTGCCACCACCCACTCTGCAGGGAAGTTTGCGTGTACGCTTCCCTGAACAGTACGACTATGCGTGCTTCTGCGCAGGCTAACACTCTGAGGTCACTATTCAAAACTACCCTTTTTGTCTACGTGTCGCGCGTGCAGTACGTCTCCTGTTGAGAGCCTGGGTCCCACCTCATCTGTGTGAAACTCGACATCGCGCGATAACCTTCCACCGATGACCTCTCACGCGATGACTATCCACTGATGTCTCATACTGGCGGACGACCGATGTCTCTCCCTGGAAGACGACCGATGTCTCTCTCTGGGAGACGACCGATGTCTATCTATGGCGACGCCCGCATGCCTCTCGCGCCCTGGTGATGCCTGCATGCCTCTCGCGCCCTAGCGACGTCCACATGCCTCGTGCCCTGGCGATGCCTGCATGCCTCTCGCGCCCTGGTCATGCCTGCATGCCTCTCGCGCCCTGGCGACGTCCACCTGCCTCGCGCCCTGGCGATTATGTGTGGTAGGCGACCGGCGATTATGTACTAACCAGGAAATCTTATAGTCTTCTAAGCTACACTTTCCCTCCTTTTTATTTTAAATAAAAACATACTTAGAATTCAATTAAAAGATATTCCTTTTATTCCAATTTAATTTTACAGGTCCTTACATTCTCCCCAACAAGAAAAATTTTCGTCCTCGAAAATAGAATTACAAGGAAAAGAGGTATGGATAGGCTTCTCTCATGGGTTCTTCTAACTCCCAAGTTGAATCACCCGATCTCTCATCCCACACCACTTTCACCCTGTTGATGGTCTTGCCTCTGAGCTGTTTACTTTGCTGATCGTCAATCCTGACTGGTGTCGCTTCAAAGGATAAGTCATCCCTGATCTGCACATCGTCCACTTCCAGCACATGACTAGGATCAGCCATGTACTTTCTCAGCTGTGATACGTGAAAGACATTGTGCAGATTCGCTAAATGGGGAGGTAGGGCGATCTCATAAGCCACTGGACCAATTCTCCTTAAGATCTGATATGGTCTCACGAACTTAGGGGACAACTTCTTTGATCTGATCGCCCGTCCTACACCCTTGGTTGGTGTTACTCTCATGAACACATGGTCTCCAGCAGCAAACTCCAAAGGCTTTCTCCTCTGATCTGCATAGGACTTCTGCCTACTTTGAGAAGCTCTCATTCTGCTTTGTATCTGTTTCACCTTCTCGGTCGTCTGCTGAATCAACTCTGGTCCAACCAATACTGTTTCGCCCTCCTGGTACCAGCACAATGGAGTTCTGCATTTCCTTCCATACAAGGCTTCGTATGGTGCTATCCCTATGCTGGCGTGATAACTGTTATTATAGGTAAACTCCACCAGCGGCAACACTTCATCCCGACTTCCCAATTGATCCAAGACACACGTCCTCAGTAGATCTTCCAAGGACTAGATCGCTCTCTCTGACTGTCCATCTGTTTGGGGATGATATGCAGAGCTCATCTTCAACTTAGTTCCCAAGCAATCTTGTAAAGTCTGCCAAAACCGTGAAGTGAACCTGGGATCTCTATCTGAAACAATGCTGGAAGGTACTCCATGCAACCTCACTATTTCTTGGATGTACAACTGTGCCAACTTGGCCATAGGCATCTTCATATTCATTGGGAGAAAGTGGGCACTCTTCGTCAGCCGATCAGTGATGACCCATATTGCATCATGACCCTTTATCGATCTGGGTAAATGGGTAACAAAATCCATGGCAATGCTGTCCCATTTCCACTCAGGGATATCCAGTGGCTGTAACAACCCACCAGGTCTTTGATGCTCTATCTTCGCCTTCTGACATGTTAAGCAGGTTGTAACATACTGGGCGATGTCTCTCTTCATGCCCGACCACCAAAATGACTCCTTCAAGTCATGGTACATCTTGTTCATGCCTGGATGTAGGCTAAGGCGACTCTTGTGACCTTCCTCTAGGATCATCTTCTTCAACTCTTCATTTGCAGGTACGCAAATTCTGCCATTAAATCTCAAGATCCCATCATCGCCCATCACAAAGTCTCTAGCCTGGTCGGTCCCTAGTGACTCCACAGTACGTTTCAGACTAGGGTCCTCCAACTGCTTATCCCTTATCATTCCAAGGAAGTCATTAGTTATAGCCAGCTTACTACAACTAATGTGATTTACGTGAAATTCTACCCCAAGGTTTAAGTCTCTGAACTGCTCGATCAGTTTCTGCTCTTCCATCATCATGGCGGCTACTTGTATTGATTTTCTACTCAAAGCATCTGCCACTACATTGGCCTTCCCTGGATGATACATGAGTTGAAAATCGTAGTCCTTTAGAAACTCCATCCTGTAAGGACCTGAAATTTATTGGAATGAAAGAGTATGTTTTAAGTAAATTCTAAGTATGTTTTATCTAAGTTAAAAAGGAAGGAAAGTGTAGTCTAGAAAAAACTATAAGAGTTCCTTGTTTATACATCATCGCCGGTCGCCTGCTACACATGAGCGCCAGGTGGACGTCGCGCGGGCGCGAGAGGCATGCAGGCGTCGCGCGGGCGTTAGAGGCATGCAGGCATCGCGCGGGCGCGAGAGGCATGCAGGCATCGCGCGGGCGCGAGAAGCATGCAGGCATCGCGCGGGTGCGAGAGGCATGCAGGCATCGCGCGGGCGCGAGGCATGTGGACGTGGCCAAGGCGCGAGAGTTATGAGGGCGTCGCCAGGGAAGACATCGGTCGTCTCCCAGAGGAAGACATCGGTCGTCTTCCAGGGCGAAGGAGACATCGGTCGTTCGCCAGGATGAGTCAGCAGTGGAAAGTTATCGCACGACGTCGAGTTTCACACCTTGAAGGTAAGACCCAGACTCCCAGCATGAAGCGTAGTGCACGCACGCCACGTAGACAAAAAGGGTGGTTCAGAATAGTGACATCAGAATGTTGGCATGCGCGGGAGACACCCACGGTCGTACTGTTCAGAGCAGTGGCTGGCATGCACAAGCGACAAACAGTGGCAGTACTGTTCAGAGCAGTGGTTGGCATGCACCAGAGACAACAGTGGTCGTACTGTTCAGGGCAGTGGTTCTCAGACTTCTCTGCAGAGTGGGTGGTGACAGCTGCTTTTGGTGGATAAGTTGGTTTAAGATGCAGAAGACCCACTGCTGAGAGAAACAAGAAACGTCGCAGCCTTCAAAGAGAGAAAGAGTGAGTTACCTCCCTTCTCCTCCAGTTACCTCCTCCGCGTTGCGATTTCAGCATCTCCACACAAGAGTACGACGAGAAGCAACACCATTGGAACCCCTGGGAAAGTTTTCTGCAACTCCTTCAAAACCAGACGCAAAAACAGAGCCAAGGTATTCTGCAAGCTTCGTTGGATTTCGAAGCTCCTGGTGGTTGCGCAAGTCCAGGTAAGGGAAGCTAGCCTTCATCTTTAATACGAACCATCGTTTAGCCTTTTCTGAAGGGTGGGCGACGTGGTCGCCGTTTTCGCTTTCGTCTTCATGAAATGCTTTGTGTTATGTGTTTGGGCGACGTGGTCGCCGGTTTTAAACATAGTCTTTGAAAACGCTCTGTGGCTGAACTAGATCGCCGGTTTTGGCGCTGTTTTACGAAATCTCTGTTTTTGATGTTGTTTTGAAACTACTTGAGATTTACATGAGATATTCGAAGATCTGAAGCTTTGAAATGTGTGTGGATGTGATTTGAATCATTTACTTGAATGGTAGGATGTGTTTGAATGCCGTGAATGTGGGATCGAGGCATAGTATTTTCAGGAAAGGAAATACCGTGTAAGATCTGTATAGGTGTATTGACTAGGGGCTTGTCTAGAAGGAGATATCCTGACTCTGCTGAGATAATGAAATCACGTAGATGAAGTTATTCAGTTGGTGAGAGTCGAAGGAGGTTCGTATGAATGGGCGAGTTGTTCAAACGAGCTCGGCCTGTTATACGAATTAACCTTGTCATACCGAGAGAATGGTAACAATGAGATGGTATATGCACATGCTGTGTGGATTCACAGTGGTAGGTATGACAGGTGCAAATCTCTGGGCCTGAGTCAACACACGAGTCAAATTGGAAGTAGTGTCATGTGTCTATGCATGGTGGGTCAGTGGAAAGTCTGACATGTGAAATTAGAAACTGGAATATTGATAGACACTTGATGCTGTGTTGTGATAATGGAATGACTATGGGAAATGTAGTGAATTTGTGATTTTGGGCGATCAGCTGAATGCTAATTGTAGTTCTACGTTTTACATGGATAATTTGGAACTTGGTTTACTTGGATTTTCATGTTCATGAGTTAAACTTCTTTTAAATTATCTAGCTTACCCTTTTATCTGTTATTGTGGTTGTTTTCTCAAAACTGTGATGATCGTGTAATTGTACACGGGAACAGATGATCTTCCAGGGAGTAGAGCTCCTCAGTGAGTGGTCGCCGGAAGGAGATCGCCTATCTCCGTCTCTATCGGGTGATCGCCGGTTTATGCCTCCATCGGGTGATCGCCGGTTTTCGTGTCCTGATAGAAGATCGCCCGTTTTGAGGTCTTCTGTTAGAGATCGCCGTTTTAAAGTTGGAGATCGCCGTTTTCTTTTGAGACCGCCTGCCTTACTGCATTTCTTTTAATTTCGTAAAATCTTGCAAACATTTGATTTGGTTATGTATTAAACTCCCTAAGAGGAGTAACTTCATTTCTGATATATATATATATATATACATTTTATTTTGCACTCTTCAATATTATTTGGTTACACTTAATTTCAATTATACATGTATGTATGTATTATTTTGGTGGGATGTTACATTAATGGTATCAGAGCAGTTCGCCTTAGGATGACCTGAGGGCTGTGGATCCATTGTGTTTCTTCTGCTCATAAAATTTATTTGAGTTTTAAATAACCACCATAGTGGAAGGTTTTCAAACGTTTTAGTTTTGAACTCTTGCGTGTGCTTGGGTGAACGTGTGCCTAACTGAAAATCTTAGTATTAAGAATAAGAAGGTCTTGATAAAGTGGTGAGGGTGCACACTCATAACTGGATCAAGATAATTCTTAATCTTAATTCCAAAGGTTTGATGTTTAGCCTACATTGAATCCTGGTGTGATTTTGAGTGTTCTTGAATTTGACTGAGGTGGTAGTTTGGACTGATGTTTGCACACCAGTAAGTGTTCTGGTGTTTTGTGTGAAGTTATAAGTGTTATGATTCTGTTGATGAACTCAAATTCTAGATGACTTTGAGATGCTGACCTTTGTAAGGTCTAGCTGTTACCCCTTGAATGAATTGATTCTTATCGATTTCATTCTCATAGTTGTAGGGAATATAGAAGTCAATAGATTCAGAAGATGGCACGTAGACCTGCTACCCCACCCCAACCTTCCTCAGAGATGAGTCAGATCGCCAAGGCCATCGAGATGATGGCGACTGCCATTCAGCAGCAGAATGCGGCGATGGCTCAGAACCATCAAGCTACAATGCACCACTGGGAGACTGCTCGGTCGGCTGAAACAAACTCCCACGTCGGTCAGCCCCAAGAACAGATGGGACTGGCCGAGTTCATGAGGCACAACCCACCTAAGTTCAGTGGGAATGCTACCCCTGACCAGGCAGATCAGTGGGTCAGGAGGTGGAGAAAATCTTTAGGGCGACCACCTGCCCTGAAGAGAAGAAGCTGTTGTTTGCCACGTATCTGCTATCAGGAGAAGCTGAGTTCTGGTGGATGGGAGCTCAGCAGATGATGGAGGCCCGAGAGGATGTTCTGGATTGGGAGAGCTTCAGAGCGAAGTTCTTGGAAAAATACTTCCCAGACAGCGCCAAGTTTGCAAGGGAAGCTGAGTTCTTAAAGTTGGAGCAGGGGGACATGTCAGTAAACGCCTATGCTGCCCGTTTTGAGTACCTCGCCCGGTTCTATACCCAGGCGACCTCCGAGGCCTGGAGGTGTAGGAAGTTCGAGGAAGGGCTGAAGCATGGGCTGAAGAAGACTATAGCCCCGATGTGCATCAGGGAGTTCCACGCCTTAGTGGAGAAGGCGAAGATGGTGGAGACCCTGGAAAAGGGTGAGTCTCGGGTGATCAGGTCACACCCAGGAGGTCCTTCCAGTGGGAGAGCTAAGGCACAGCACCCACAAAGCAAGCCCTATGCGAGACCCCCATCACATCGGGCAGGAGCAGCACCTCCCCAGTTCCAGCAGCAGCAATCTTGGAAACCCAAGTGCTTCAATTGTGGTGGACCACACGCCTCCAACGCATGCCCCAAGAAGAGTTCGGAGAGAAGGTGCTACATCTGCCAAAAGGCGGGGCATTTTGCTAGAGAATGCCCTAACCAGAATGGGGCGACCCAGCCCAGTGGCTCTCAGCAGATGAGAAACGAGGGCAGAAGACCTCAAGCAGCAGGGAGGGTGTTCGCCATGTCTGGGGCAGAGGCAGCTCAGTCAGGTAACCTCATCCAAGGTGTTTGTTTTATTGCTGGTAGAGGTGTAAGGGCTTTGTTTGATTCTGGAGCGACACACTCCTTTGTGTCAAGCCTGTGTGTAACTGAGTTGGGTCTCCTAGTGAAGGAGTTACCTTTTGAGCTGTTGGTCTCTACACCTGCGTCAGAACAGGTGTCGACCTCTACAGTGTGCCCTGAATGTCCAGTGATTGTAGAAGGACGCAGATTCAAGGTGAACTTGATCTGCCTACCTCTTCAGGACCTGGATGTCATCCTGGGAATGGATTGGTTAGCTGCCAATCACGTTCTCATAGACTGTGGTAGGCAGAAGGTAGCGTTTCCAGACCCCCATGAAGCGGATGTGTTAACAGTTCAATAAGGGCGATCAGCGTTGGAAGAAGGGGCGAGGTGTTTCGTGGTGCTCGCCCGGTTGGGAGTAGAGAATAAAGGGGACG
Organism: Phaseolus lunatus; assembly: GCA_013389735.1. Classification (NCBI taxonomy): domain Eukaryota; kingdom Viridiplantae; phylum Streptophyta; class Magnoliopsida; order Fabales; family Fabaceae; genus Phaseolus; species Phaseolus lunatus. Next base: position 18,235,833 of record CM023867.1, read on the forward strand.
TAAACAAGATACAAGTGGTGAGAGATTTCACCGATGTGTTCCCAGAGGAGGTGCCTGGATTACCCCCTAAGAGAGAAGTGGAATTCTCTATTGACTTGGTACCTGGAGCTGGACCAGTGTCAATGGCACCTTACAGGATGGCACCAGCCGAGTTAGTGGAGTTAAAGAAGCAAGTGGAAGAGTTGCTGGAGAAGCAGTTCATCAGACCCAGCGTATCTCCATGGGGAGCTCCAGTGCTCCTAGTCAAGAAGAAGGATGGGGGGTCTCGGCTGTGTATAGACTACAGGCAATTGAACAAATTGACCATCAAGAACAAGTACCCCCTACCTCGGATTGATGATTTGATGGACCAAATTCATGGGGCCTCGGTGTTCTCCAAGATTGACCTGAGATCGGGGTATCACCAAATCTTGGTAAAAGCTGAAGATGTTCAGAAGACAGCTTTTAGGTCTAGATATGGGCACTACGAGTATGTAGTGATGCCATTTGGAGTCACCAATGCTCCAGCTCTATTCATGGACTATATGAATAGGATCTTTCGCCCTTTCTTGGATAAGTTTGTAGTGGTCTTCATAGATGACATCCTCATTTATTCAAGGACCGAGGAAGAGCATGAGGAACACCTGAGGACAGTATTGGAAATACTGAGGGAGAAGCAGCTCTATGCCAAGTTCTCTAAGTGTGAGTTCTGGCTAAGGGAAGTCAACTTCTTAGGACACGTGATATCTGCCCAGGGGATCTCGGTAGATCCAGCCAAGGTAGAGGCAGTGCTGCAATGGGAACGTCCTAAGACAGTGACTGAGATACGGAGCTTTGTGGGGTTGGCGGGCTACTATCGGAGGTTTATTGAGGATTTTTCCAAAGTAGTGGCTCCTTTAACACAACTGACCCGCAAGGACCAACCCTTTGCTTGGACCGACCGATGTGAGCAGAGCTTCAGGGAACTAAAGGAGAGGTTGACCAGTGCTCCAGTGCTGGTGATTCCAGAAGTAGGAAGACCTTTTGATGTCTTCTGTGATGCCTCACATCAAGGCTTGGGATGCGTCTTGATGCAAGAGAAGAGGGTGGTTGCATATGCTTCAAGGCAACTCAAGGTGCATGAGAAAAACTACCCTACTCATGATTTGGAGTTGGCAGCGGTAGTGTTTGCCTTGAAGATCTGGAGGCATTATCTGTATGGAGCTCGGTTCCAGGTGTTCAGTGACCACAAGAGCTTGAAGTACCTGTTCGATCAGAAGGAACTAAACATGAGACAAAGAAGGTGGATGGAATTCCTAAAGGACTACGACTTTCAACTCATGTATCACCCAGGGAAGGCCAATGTAGTGGCAGATGCCTTGAGTAGGAAGTCTATACAAGTCGCCACCATGATGATGGAAGAGCAGAAACTGATCGAGCAGTTCAGAGACTTAAACCTTGGAGTGGAATTTCACGTGAATCACATTAGTTGTAGTAAGCTGACTATAACTAATGACTTCCTTGGGATGTTGAAGGATAAACAATTGGAGGACCCTAGCCTGAAGCGCACTGTGGAGTCACTAGGGACAGATCAGGCGAGAGGCTTTGAGATGGGCGATGATGGGATCTTGAGGTTTGATGGCAGGATTTGCATACCTGCAAATGATGAGTTGAAGAAGATGATCCTAGAGGAAGGTCACAAGAGTCGCCTTAACCTCCACCCAGGCATGAACAAGATGTACCATGACTTGAAGGAGTCATTTTGGTGGTCAGGCATGAAGAGGGACGTCGCCCAGTACGTGGCAACCTGCTTAACGTGTCAAAAGGCGAAGGTAGAGCATCAAAGGCCTGGCGGGCTATTGCAGCAACTGGATATCCCCGAGTGGAAGTGGGACAGCATTGCCATGGATTTTGTCACCCATTTACCCAGATCGGTAAAGGGTCATGATGCAATCTGGGTCATCATTGATAGGCTGACGAAGAGTGCCCACTTCCTCCCAGTAAATATGAAGATGCCCATGGCCAAGTTGGCACAGCTGTACATCAAGGAGGTTGTGAGGTTGCATGGAGTGCCTTCCAGCATCATTTCAGATAGAGATCCCAGGTTCACTTCACGGTTTTGGCAGACCTTGCAAGAGTGTTTGGGAACCAAGTTGAGGATGAGCTCTGCATATCATCCCCAAACAGATGGTCAGTCAGAGAGGACGATCCAATCTTTGGAAGATCTGCTGAGGGCATGCGTTTTGGATCAATTGGGAGGTTGGGAGGAGGTGTTGCCACTAGTGGAGTTTACCTATAACAATAGCTACCACGCCAGCATTGGGATGGCACCATATGAAGCCCTGTATGGGAGGAAATGCAGAACTCCCTTATGTTGGTACCAGGAGGGCGAGGCAGTCTTGGTTGGGCCAGAGTTGATTCAGCAGACGACCGAGAAGGTGAAGCAGATACAAAGCAGAATGAAAGCCTCTCAGAGTAGGCAGAAGTCCTATGCAGATCAGAGGAGAAAGCCTTTGGAGTTTGCTGCTGGAGATCACGTGTTCATGAAAGTGACACCAACCAAGGGTGTAGGGCGGGCGATCAGGTCAAAGAAGTTGTCCCCTAAGTTCGTGGGACCATATCAGATCTTAAGAAGGATTGGCCCAGTGGCGTATGAGATCGCCCTACCTCCCCATCTGGCGAATCTGCACAATGTGTTTCACGTGTCACAGCTGAGGAAGTACATGGCAGACCCTAGTCATGTGCTGGATGTAGACGACGTGCAGATTAGGGATGACTTGTCCTTTGAAGCCAAACCAGTCAGGATTGACGATCGGCAATGTAAACAGCTCAGGGGCAAGACCATCGACATGGTGAAAGTGGTGTGGGATGAGAAATCGGGGGATTCTACTTGGGAGTTAGAAGAACCCATGAGGGAGGCTTATCCATACCTCTTTTCCTTGTAATCCAATTTTCGAGGACGAAAATTTTTGTTGTTGGGGAGAATGTAAGGACCTGAAATTTATTGGAATGAAAGAGTATGTTTTAAGTAAATTCTAAGTATGTTTTATCTAAGTTAAAAAGGAAGGAAAGTGTAGTCTAGAAAAAACTATAAGAGTTCCTTGTTTATACATCATCGCCGGTCGCCTGCTACACATGAGCGCCAGGTGGACGTCGCGCGGGCGCGAGAGGCATGCAGGCGTCGCGCGGGCGTTAGAGGCATGCAGGCATCGCGCGGGCGCGAGAGGCATGCAGGCATCGCGCGGGCGCGAGAAGCATGCAGGCATCGCGCGGGTGCGAGAGGCATGCAGGCATCGCGCGGGCGCGAGGCATGTGGACGTGGCCAAGGCGCGAGAGTTATGAGGGCGTCGCCAGGGAAGACATCGGTCGTCTCCCAGAGGAAGACATCGGTCGTCTTCCAGGGCGAAGGAGACATCGGTCGTTCGCCAGGATGAGTCAGCAGTGGAAAGTTATCGCACGACGTCGAGTTTCACACCTTGAAGGTAAGACCCAGACTCCCAGCATGAAGCGTAGTGCACGCACGCCACGTAGACAAAAAGGGTGGTTCAGAATAGTGACATCAGAATGTTGGCATGCGCGGGAGACACCCACGGTCGTACTGTTCAGAGCAGTGGCTGGCATGCACAAGCGACAAACAGTGGCAGTACTGTTCAGAGCAGTGGTTGGCATGCACCAGAGACAACAGTGGTCGTACTGTTCAGGGCAGTGGTTCTCAGACTTCTCTGCAGAGTGGGTGGTGACAGCTGCTTTTGGTGGATAAGTTGGTTTAAGATGCAGAAGACCCACTGCTGAGAGAAACAAGAAACGTCGCAGCCTTCAAAGAGAGAAAGAGTGAGTTACCTCCCTTCTCCTCCAGTTACCTCCTCCGCGTTGCGATTTCAGCATCTCCACACAAGAGTACGACGAGAAGCAACACCATTGGAACCCCTGGGAAAGTTTTCTGCAACTCCTTCAAAACCAGACGCAAAAACAAAGCCAAGGTATTCTGCAAGCTTCGTTGGATTTCGAAGCTCCTGGTGGTTGCGCAAGTCCAGGTAAGGGAAGCTAGCCTTCATCTTTAATACGAACCATCGTTTAGCCTTTTCTGAAGGGTGGGCGACGTGGTCGCCGTTTTCGCTTTCGTCTTCATGAAATGCTTTGTGTTATGTGTTTGGGCGACGTGGTCGCCGGTTTTAAACATAGTCTTTGAAAACGCTCTGTGGCTGAACTAGATCGCCGGTTTTGGCGCTGTTTTACGAAATCTCTGTTTTTGATGTTGTTTTGAAACTACTTGAGATTTACATGAGATATTCGAAGATCTGAAGCTTTGAAATGTGTGTGGATGTGATTTGAATCATTTACTTGAATGGTAGGATGTGTTTGAATGCCGTGAATGTGGGATCGAGGCATAGTATTTTCAGGAAAGGAAATACCGTGTAAGATCTGTATAGGTGTATTGACTAGGGGCTTGTCTAGAAGGAGATATCCTGACTCTGCTGAGATAATGAAATCACGTAGATGAAGTTATTCAGTTGGTGAGAGTCGAAGGAGGTTCGTATGAATGGGCGAGTTGTTCAAATGGGAACGAGCTCGGCCTGTTATACGAATTAACCTTGTCATACCGAGAGAATGGTAACAATGAGATGGTATATGCGCATGCTGTGTGGATTCACAGTGGTAGGTATGACAGGTGCAAATCTCTGGGCCTGAGTCAACACACGAGTCAAATTGGAAGTAGTGTCATGTGTCTATGCATGGTGGGTCAGTGGAAAGTCTGACATGTGAAATGAGAAACTGGAATATTGATAGACACTTGATGCTGTGTTGTGATAATGGAATGACTATGGGAAATGTAGTGAATTTGTGATTTTGGGCGATCAGCTGAATGCTAATTGTAGTTCTACGTTTTACATGGATAATTTGGAACTTGGTTTACTTGGATTTTCATGTTCATGAGTTAAACTTCTTTTAAATTATCTAGCTTACCCTTTTATCTGTTATTGTGGTTGTTTTCTCAAAACTGTGATGATCGTGTAATTGTACACGGGAACAGATGATCTTCCAGGGAGTAGAGCTCCTCAGTGAGTGGTCGCCGAAAGGAGATCGCCTATCTCCGTCTCTATCGGGTGATCGCCGGTTTATGCCTCCATCGGGTGATCGCCGGTTTTCGTGTCCTGATAGAAGATCGCCCGTTTTGAGGTCTTCTGTTAGAGATCGCCGTTTTAAAGTTGGAGATCGCCGTTTTCTTTTGAGACCGCCTGCCTTACTGCATTTCTTTTAATTTCGTAAAATCTTGCAAACATTTGATTTGGTTATGTATTAAACTCCCTAAGAGGAGTAACTTCATTTCTGATATATATATATATACATTTTATTTTGCACTCTTCAATATTATTTGGTTACACTTAATTTCAATTATACATGTATGTATGTATTATTTTGGTGGGATGTTACACATCCACCTTCTTTGTCTCATGTTTAGTTCCTTCTGATCGAACAGGTATTTTAGGCTCTTATGGTTACTGAACACCTGGAACCGAGCTCCATATAAATAGTGCCTCCAAATCTTCAAGGCAAACACCACAGCCGCCAACTCCAAATCATGAGTAGGGTAGTTCCTCTCATGAACCTTGAGTTGCCTTGAAGCATATGCAACCACTCTTTTCTCTTGCATCAAAACACATCCCAATCCCTGATGTGAAGCGTCACAGTAGACATCAAAAGGTCTTCCTACCTCTGGGATCACCAGCACTGGAGCACTAGTCAACCTCTCCTTTAGTTCCATGAAGCTCTGCTCACATCGGTCGGTCCAAGCAAAAGGTTGGTTCTTGCGGGTCAGCTGTGTTAAAGGAGCCACTAACTTGGAAAAGTCCTCAATAAACCTTCGATAGTAGCCAACTAAACCCACAAAGCTCCTTATCTCAGTGACTGTCTTAGGACGTTCCCACTGAAGCACTGCCTCCACTTTGGCTGGATCCACCGAGATCCCCTGGGCAGATATCACGTGTCCTAAGAAGTTGACTTCCTTCAGCCAGAACTCACACTTAGAGAACTTGGCATAGAGTTGCTTCTCCCTCAGAATCTCCAACACTGTCCTCAGATGTTCTTCATGTTCTTCCTCGGTCCTTGAATAAATGAGTATGTCATCTATGAAGACTACCACAAACTTATCCAAGAAAGGGCGAAAAATCCTATTCATGTAGTCCATGAACAGAGCTGGAGCATTGGTTACTCCAAACGGCATCACCACATACTCATAATGCCCATACCGAGACCTAAAAGCTGTCTTTTGAACATCTTCAGCTTTTACCAAAATTTGGTGGTACCCCGATCTCAGGTCAATCTTGGAGAACACCGAGGCCCCATGTATTTGATCCATCAAATCGTCAATTCTAGGTAGGGGGTACTTGTTCTTGATGGTCAACTTGTTCAACTGCCTGTAATCTATACACAGCCGAGACCCTCCATCCTTCTCCTTAACTAGGAGCACTGGAGCCCCCAATGGAGATACACTGGGTCTGATGAATTTTTTCTCCAACAACTCTTCCACTTGCTTCTTTAATTCTACCAACTCGGCTGGTGCAATCCTGTAAGGTGCCATTGACACTGGCCAGCTCCAGGTACCAAATCAATGGAGAATTCCACTTCTCTCTTAGGGGGTAACCCAGGTACCTCTTCTGGAAATACCTCTGTGAAGTCTTTCACCACATGTATTCTGCTTACGTCCCCTTCATTCTTCACTTCCAACCGAGCTAGCATCACGAAGCACCTCGCCCCTTTTTCCAACTCCGACCACCCGTGCTGAGCTGATATCACCTCTGACCCTTGAAGGTCTGGAAACGTTATCTTCTGACTACCACAGTCTATGAGAACGTGATTGGCAGCTAGCCAATCCATTCCCAGGATAACATCCAGGTCCTGAAGAGGTAGACAGATCAAGTTCACTTTGAATCTGCGTCCCTCTACTATCACTGGACATTCGGGGCAAACTGTAGAGGTCAACACCTGTCCTGACGCAGGTGTAGAGACCATCAGTTCGAAGGGTAACTCCTTCACTAGAAGGCCCAACTCGGCTACACACAGGCTTGACACAAAGGAGTGTGTCGCTCCAGAATCAAACAAGGCTTTTACACCTCTACCAGCTATAAAACAAACACCTTGCACGAGGTTACCTGACTGGGACGCTTCTGCTCCTGACATGGCAAACACTCTCCCTGTTGCCTGAGGTCTGCTACCTTCGTTTCTCAACTGCTGAGAACCACTGGGTTGAGTCGCCCCATTCCTGCTTGGGCAATCCCTAGAAATGTGCCCCATCTTTTGGCACGTGAAGCATCTGGGTTTCCAAGGTTGTTGCTGCTGAAACTGGGGTAACGCTGCTCCCGCCCGACGTGGTGGAGGTCTCGCATAAGGCTTGCTTTGTGGGTGCTGCACCTTAGCCTTCCCACTGGAAGAACTCCCTGGGTGTGACCTGATCACCCGAGAATCACCCTTTTCCAGGGTCTCCACCATCTTCGCCTTCTCTACCAAGGCGTGAAATTCCCTGATGCACATCGGGGCTATGGTCCTCTTCAGCCCATGCTTCAGCCCCTCTTCGAACTTCCTACACCTCCAGGCCTCAGAGGTCGCCTGGGTGTAGAATCGGGCGAGATACTCAAACCGAGCAGCATAAGCATTCACTGACATTTCCCCCTGCTCCAATCTGAGGAATTCAGCTTCCCTCGCAAACCTTGCGCTATCTGGGAAATATTTTTCCAAAAACCTCACCCTGAAGCTCTCCCAGTCTAACACTTCAGCTCTGGCCTCCATCATCTGCTGAGCTCCCATCCACCAGAACTTAGCTTCTCCAGACAGCAGATAGGTGGCGAACACCAACTTCTTCTCTTCAAGGTAGGAGGTCGCCCTAAAGATTTTCTCCAACTCTCTGACCCACTGATCTGCCTGATCAGGGGTAGCATTCCCACTAAACTTGGGTGGGTTGTGCCTCATGAACTCAGTCAGTCCCATCTGTTCTTGGGGCTGACCGACGTGGGAATTTGTTTCAGCAGACCGAGCAGCTTCCCAATGGTGCATTGTAGCTTGATGGTTCTGAGCCATCGCTGCATTCTGTTGTTGGATGGCAGTTGCCATCATCTCAATAGCCTTGGCAATCTGGCTCATCTCTGAAGAAGGTTGAGGAGGGGTAGGAGGTCTACGTGCCATCTTCTTCGTTTCAGATTTTGAAACTATGGGTTTCTATATTCCCTACAGCTACAAGAATGAGATCGATAAGAAATCAATTCATTCAGGGGGTAACATCTAGACCTTACAAAGGTCAGCATCTCAAAGTCATTAAGAATTTGAGTTTATCAACAGAATCATAATACTTATAACCTCAAGCAAAACACCAGAACAGCTACTGGTATACAACCATCAATTCAAACAACCACTTTCAATCAATTACAAAAACACTCAATAAAATGACATAAATCACACCAGAATTCAATGTATGCTAAACATCAAACCTTTGGAATTAAGATTGAGAATCATCTCGATCCAGTTATGAGTGTGCACCCTCACCACTTTATCAAGACCCTCTCATTCTTAGTACTAAGATTTTCAGTTAGGGCATATATTCACTAAAGCACACACAAAATTTCAATACAAAAACGTTTGAAAACCTTTCACTATAGTTGTTATTTAAAACTCAAATAAATTTTATGAGCAGAAGAAACACAATGGATCCACAGCCCTCAGGTCATCCTAAGGACGAACTGCTCTGATACCATTAATGTAACATCCCGCCAAATACTTTGGAATAATTATAAAACGAAATAAAGGTAAACAAATATTTTGAAGTGAATATTATTATATATATGTAATGAAGTTTTCTCCTCACAGGGAGTTTAATACATAATCGGTCAAATTTTCAAAAAAAAAACTTAAACTCGAATAAAATACAGTAAAATAGCAAGGCAGGCGATCTCCTATCAGAAGAGGGCGATCTCCTATCAGAGGACATCAAAAGGGTGATCGCCTAACAGAAGTAGAAACAGGCGATCTCCTTCCGGCGACCACTCACTGAGGAGCTCTGCTTCCTGCAACATCATCTGCTCCCGTGTAAATTATACATGATCATCACAGGTTTAAGAAAGAGCCAAACACAACACCAAAAGAAACACCACAGGGTAAGCTAGACATTTGAAAAAGAGTTTAGATATTATACTTTAAAATCAAGATGAAACAAATTAAAGACACCCACGTAAACCATCAACTAAAACACATAATGCACAATTCCTCAAAGGTCGCTAAAATCACAAAATTCATCAAGTGTCTATCAATACAATGTTTCTCATTTCACACGTCAGACTTCCACTGACTCATCACACAAGACACTTGACACTACTTCCGGAATACTCGTGCGTTGAACTTAGCATCCAGAGACATGCACCTGTCATACTTCATTTGCTGTAATGTTTCCACAGCCATGCGCATCAACACAAAACTCGTTCTCAATTCATCACTCTCACAGTATGACAGGGTTAATCCATAGAACAGGCCGAGCTCGTTCTTTTTCACACGACTCACCCATTCATATGAACCTCCTTCGACTCTCACCAACTGGATAACTTCCTCTATGTGATTCCATTATCTCAGCAGAGTCAGGATCGCCTCATTCACAGGATACTCACAGATCAATACACTTCATAACCAAATCTCAACACGGTATTTCCTTTCCTGAAAATACTATGTCTTGATCCCACATTCACGACATTCCACACATCATATAACACTTAAATGAATAATTCCAATCACAACAACAATCATTTCATGGTTCATATTTCCGAATATCACATTTAGATCTCAAACAGCTTCAAAACAACACAAAACAGGGGAGTTCGAAAAACAACGCCAAAACCGGCGATCTCGTTCAAAAACAGAGGATTGTACAATAACAGTTGAAAAACCGGCGACCACGTCGCCCCCATCATCTTAATCATCGAATATAAAGATTTTCGTTGGCAATAAGGCTAGCTTCCCTTACCTGGACTTGCGCAAAACACTAAGAGCCCCAAAACCCACCGAAGCTTAAAGGTGCCTTAGCTCTGTTTTTGCGTCTGGTTTGTAGAACTTGCAGAGAACCTTCCAGGTGCTAAGTGTAAGGACCTGTAAAATTGAATTGGAATAAAAAGAGATATATTTTAAAAGAATTCTATGTATGTTTTATTTAGAATAGAAAGGGAGGAAAAAGTTAAGTATAGAAGGCTATGAGGTCGCCGGTCGCCTGCTACACCTGAGCGCCAGGTGGACGTCGCGCGGGCGCGAGAGGCATGCAGGCATCGCGCGGGCGCGAGAGGCATGCAGGCGTCGCGCGGGCGCGAGAGGCATGCAGGCATCGCGCGGGCGCGAGAGGCATGCAGGCGTCGCGCGCGCGAGGCATGCAGGCATCGCGCGGGCGCGAGAGGCATGCAGGCATCGCGCGGGCGCGAGAGGCATGCAGGCATCGCGCTGGCGCGAGAGGCATGCAGGCATCGCGCGGGCGCGAGAGGCATGCAGGCATCGCGCGGGCGCGAGAGGCATGCAGGCATCGCGCGGGCGCGAGAGGCATTCAGGCAACGCGCGGGCCCGAGAGGCATGCAGGCATCGCGCGGGCGCGAGGCATGTGGGCATTGCCAGGGCGCGAGGCATGTGGACGTGGCCAAGGCGCGAGAGTTATGAGGGCGTCACCAGGGAAGACATCGGTCGTCTCCCAGAGGAAGTCATCGGTCGTCTTCTAGGGCGAAGGAGACATCGGTCGTTCGCCAGGATGAGTCAGCGTTGGAAAGTTGTCGCGATGGCGAGCCTCACACAGATAAAGTGGGACCCAGACTCTCAGCATGAAACGTCCTGCACGCGCGCCACGTAGACAAAAAGGATGATTCAGAGTGGTGACATCAGAATGTTGGCATGCGCAAGAGACACTGGCGGTCGTACTGTTCAGAGCAGTGGGTGGCATGCACAAACGACAACAGTGGTCGTACTGTTCAGAGCAGTGGTTGGCATGCATAAACGACAGCAGTGGTCGTACTGTTCAGGGCAGTGGTTCTCAGACTTTCCTGCAGGAGGGGTGGCAGCAGCAGCAAACGTGGACAGGTAAGCTGGGATTCAAAAGCCACTGCGGGAAGGCAAAGAGTGTTACAGACTCAAGAGTGTTAGAGTGAGTGCAAACTTCCTCCCTCCCTTCTTCCCTTCCTTGCGTTGAGACTCAGGCAGCCTCCAGCATCAGTGCGACACGCGACGTTGCCCTTAGAGCACCTAAGAGGTTCTCTGCAAGTTCTACAGACCAGGCGCTGAAAACAGAGACAAGGCGGGGTTCAAGCCTCGGTGGGTTTTGAGCTCGCGGTATTTTACGCAAGTCCAGGTAAGGGAAGCTAGACCTCTTTTCCATACAAGCCATAGTGTAGCTATCTCTGAAGTGAGGGCGACGTGGTCGCCATTTTTGTTTTCATCTGCGTAAAGTGCTCTGTTTGTGTGCTTGGGCGACGTGGTCGCCGGTTTTATATACAGTTTTCGAAACACCCTGTTTTTGAACTAGATCGCCGGTTTTGGCGCTGTTTTGCGAACTCCTTGTGTTTGATGTTGTTTTGAGAACTGCTTGAGATTTACATGAGATATTCGAAAATATGAATCCTTTGAAATGGCTATTGCTGTGATTGAAATCATTCTTTTAAGTGTGGCATGATGTCTTTGAATGCTGTGAATGTGGGATCGAGGCATAGTATTTTCAGGAAAGAAAATACCGTGTAAGATCTTGTGGTAGGTGCATTGATCGGTGATTCCTAAGGGGATATCCTGACTCTGCTGAGGTAATGGAATCACGTAGAGGAAGTTACTCAGTTGTTGAGAGTCGAAGGAGGTCTATATGATGGGCGTCTCGTGTGAAAAAGAACGAGCTCCGTCTGTCCTATGGATTAACCCTGTCATACCAGGAGAACTATGGTAACATTGAGATGATATATGCGCATGCTGTGTGGATTCACAGCGACCCTGTGTGGATTTCACAGTGGTGTGGTATGACAGGTGCAGATCTCTGAGTCTAATCAACGCACGAGTCAATCCGGAAGTAGTGTCAAGTGTCTTGTGTGGTGAGTCAGTGGAAAGTCTGACATGTGAAATGAGAAACTTGAATATTGATAGACACTTGATGCTGTATTGTGAAATGGAATGACTATGGGTGAATGTTGTGAAATGTGATTTTGGGCGATCAGCTGAATGCTATGAGCAGCTCTACGTTTTACATGGATATTTTGGAACTTGGTTTACTTGGATTTTCATGTTCTTGATTTAAACTTCTTTTAAATTATCTAGCTTACCCTTTTATCTGTTATTGTGGTTGTTTTCTCAAAACTGTGATGATCGTGTAATTGTTACACGGGAGCAGATGATCTTCCAGGAAGAAGAGCCCTCTAGTGAGTGATCGCCGAGGAGGAGATCGCCGGTTTTCTGTCTCTATCGGGTGATCGCCTGTGTCTGCCTCCATCGGGTGATCGCCTGTTTTTTTTCTGTCTTGATAGGAGATCGGTCTCGTCCGATAGGAGATCGGTTTCTTCCGATAGGAGATCGCCTGCTTTGTTTTTTTTTTGTATTTTGTTTATGTTTCTGGAAAATTTGACCGAATTTGTATTAAACTCCCTAAGAGGAGCAACTTCATTTCATATATATAATATTTTGTTCATAGAATCTATTTGTTACCTTTATTTTCATTATATACATTTGTATAGTATTTTGGCGGGATGTTACACTAAGGGTAGTCGCCGCTCGTCGCACTGGTTCTTGAGGATGCCTGAATCGCAGCGCGAAGGAGAGAAAAGAGAAGGATGAAGGTGAGCTCACTCTTTCCCTCTTGAACCACTGAAAACGTTCTTTTTCCTCTCAGAAGTGGGTTTTTGTATCTTAAACCAACTTGCCCCCAAAAGCCGCTGCCACCACCCACTCTGCAGGGAAGTTTGCGTGTACGCTTCCCTGAACAGTACGACTACGCGTGCTTCTGCGCAGGCTAACACTCTGAGGTCACTATTCTGAACCACCCTTTTTGTCTACGTGTCACGCGTGCAGTACGTCTCCTGTTGAGAGCCTGGGTCCCACCTCATCTGTGTGAAACTCGACATCGCGCGATAACCTTCCACCGATGACCTCTCACGCGATGACTATCCACTGATGTCTCATACTGGCGGACGACCGATGTCTCTCCCTGGAAGACGACCTATGTCTCTCTCTGGGAGACGACCGATGTCTATCTCTGGCGACGCCCGCATGCCTCTCGCGCCCTGGTGATGCCTGCATGCCTCTCGCGCCCTGGCGACGTCCACATGCCTCGCGCCCTGGCGATGCCTGCATGCCTCTCGCGCCCTGGTGATGCCTGCATGCCTCTCGCGCCCTGGCGACGTCCACCTGCCTCGCGCCCTGGCGATTATGTGTGGTAGGCGACCGGCGATTATGTACTAACCAGGAAATCTTATAGTCTTCTAAGCTACACTTTCCCTCCTTTTTATTTTAAATAAAAACATACTTAGAATTCAATTAAAATATATTCCTTTTATTCCAATTTAATTTTACAGGTCCTTACAGCCGATCTGCTATCAGAACAGAAAACAGGCGATCACCACGTAGAGACAGAGACAGGCGATCTTCTCCCGGCGACCACTCACTGAGGAGATCTACTCCCTGGAAGATCATCTGCTCCCGTGTAAAATACATGATCATCACAGTTTTAAGAGGAAACAGCCACATAACAATACAAAGGGTAAGCTAGATATTTTTAAACTTTAAATTATGAACTGGACAACGAACGTAGATCAGCCTTTTTAAACATTCACAAAAGTCCATCACTTTCTCATTCATATCACACAGCCATCAAGAAATCACATATTTCACAATTCCTCAAAAGTCTTTCAATTCACATAATGCATCAAGTGTCTATCAATTTCAATGTTCCTCATTTCTCACGTCAGACTTCCATTGACTCATCACACAAGACACTTGACACTACTTCCGGAAGACTCATGCGTTGAACTTAGCATCCAGAGACATGCACCTGTCATACTGACCCACTGTGAAATCACACACATTCACAGGGTCGCCGTGAAATCACACACATTCACAAGCGTATAAATGAATCTCAATATCATCACTATCCTACCATGACAGGGTTAATTCATATAACAGGCCGAGCTCGTTCTTTTTCACACGACTCACCCATTTATATGAACCTCCTTCGACTCTCACCAACTGAATAACTTCCTCTATGTAATTCCATTATCTCAGCAGAGACAGGATCGCCTCATTCACAGGATACTCACAGATCAATACACTTCATAACCAAATCTCAACACGGTATTTCCTTTCCTGAAAATACTATGTCTTGATCCCACATTCACGACATTCCACACATCATATAACACTTAAATGAATGATTCCAATCACAAAAACAATCATTCCATGGTTCATATTTTCGAATATCACATTTAAATCTCAAACAGTTTCAAACAACACAAAAACAGGGGAGTTCGAAAAACAACGCCAAAACCGACGATCTCGTCCAAAAACAGGGGATTTCGAAATCTGTATTTAAAACCGGCGATCACGTCGCCCAAACACATAAGAACAGAACATCATGAAAAAGAATATGAAACCGGCGACCACATCGCCCTCACTTCAGAAACAGCAAATCTACGGCTTTTATTGAAAATAAAGCTAGCTTCCCTTACCTGGACTTGCGCAAAACACCAAGAGCTTCAAAACCCACCGAGCTTAAAGGATGCCTTGGCTCTGTTTTAGCGTCTGGTTTGTGGAACTTGCAAAGAACCTCCCAGGTGCTCCAAGGGCAGTCGTCGCTCGTCGCACTGGTGCTTGAGGATGCCTGAATCGCAGCGCGAAGGAGAGAAAAGAGAAGGATGAAGATGCACTCCCTCTTTCACTCTTGAGTCACTGCAACGTCCTTTGCCTCCTCGCAGTGGGTTTTTGAATCCAAGCCTACTTGTCTACGCATGTTACTGACACCACCCCCTCTGCAAGAAATCCAGAGTGTACGTTTCACTGAACAGTACGGCCACGGTTGTCTTCTTGTGCATGCCAACCACTTCCCTGAACAGTACGACCGCGAGTGTCTCTTGCGCATGCCAACTTTTTGATGTCACTATTCTGAACCACCCTTTTTGTCTACGTGTCGCGCATGCAGTACGTCTGATGCTGCGGGCCTGGGTCCCACATTATCTGCGTGAAACTCGACATCGCGCGATAACCTTCCACCGATGACCGCTCGCGCGATGACTATCCATCGAGGCCACATCCTCGAGGACGACCGATGTCTCTCCCTGGGAGACGACCGATGTGTCACCCTGGAGGACCACCGATGTCTCACACTGGCAGACAACCGATGTCCACCCTGGAGGACCACCGATGTCTCACACTGGCAGACAACAGATGTCCCACCCTGGAGGATCACCGATGTCTCACCCTGGCAGACCACCGATGTCCCTCCCATCCTGGTTGATGACCGATGTTCCTCTCATGCTGTTGGCGATCTCTTATCGCCCTTGTGTGTGACGAGAACACATCGCCTTACTCTGCTCAGCGATGTCACATCGTCACACCTTGCTGAAGGTTCATCCTCCCATCATGTTACGTCCAAGGTATCACCTCCAGATGACTTGGTGACGTCGGTAGCTTCACATTTCCAAGAGTAGATCAGCAGTACTCCTCGTGCTCCCATGCATGCAACACTAAGGATGACTTCTTATGCTCAAGCATAGAGCTTTGCATGCACAGCGTATCTAAGGCTTAACCCACACCTTGATACGTGTGGTTTTGTGGAACCCACACTGGTTGATCCAGTATCTTGACTAGGTACTACGTGCACTCCCGTCGATCACGTACACCATAGGCGATTGGTGGTCATGACTCCTCTAGGAGACAGGCGATTATGTCCTAGAGAAGTCGGAGATCGCCTCCGTCTTCAATAATGGCGATCTCGTAGAAGACTTCTTAACTACACTTTTCTTCCTTTACTCTTCTTGATCCACACGTCATCCGACCGACCTCTACCAGCTGACCCCAGATCTTGGGCGACGTCCGAGGTCCGACTACTACGAAACTTCAATTACCAACTCTTTGTATTTTAAATAATAACATCTTCTGAAATTATTTAAATATAATACTTTTATTCCAATTAAAGTTTCTAGGTCCTTACATTTTGATGCAAGAGAAAAGAGTGGTTGCATATGCTTCAAGGCAACTCAAGGTTCATGAGAGAAACTATCCTACTCATGATTTGGGGTTGGCGGCTGTGGTGTTTGCCTTGAAGATTTGGAGGCACTATTTATATGGAGCTCGGTTCCAGGTGTTCAGTGACCATAAGAGCCTGAAATACCTGTTTGATCAGAAGGAACTAAACATGAGACAAAAAAGGTGGATGGAGTTTCTAAAGGACTATGATTTTCAACTCATGTATCATCCAGGGAAGGCCAATGTAGTGGCAGATGCTTTGAGTAGAAAATCAATACAAGTAGCCACCATGATGATGGAAGAGCAGAAACTGATCGAGCAATTCAGAGACTTAAACGTTGGGGTAGAATTTCATGTTAATCACATTAGTTGTAGTAAGCTGGCTATAACTAGTGACTTCTTTGGAATGATAAAGGACAAGCAATTAAAGGACCCTGACCTGAGGCATACTGTGGAGTTGCTAGGAACCGATCAGGCTAAAGACTTTGTGATGGGAGATGATGGGATCTTGAGATTTAATGGCAGGATTTGCATACCTGCAAATGAAGAGTTGAAGAAGATGATCCTAGAGGAAGGTCACCGGAGGCGCCTTAGCCTACATCCAGGCATGAACAAGATGTACCATGACTTGAAGGAGTCATTTTGGTGGTCGGGCATGAAGAAAGACATCGCCCAGTATGTTACAACCTGCTTGACATGTCAGAAGGCGAAGATAGAGCATCAAAGACCTGGCAGGTTGTTACAGCAACTGGATATCCCTGAGTGGAAATGGGACAGCATTGCAATGGATTTTGTTACCCATTTACCTAGATCGGTAAGGGGCCATGACGCAATCTGGGTCATCATTGATCGGCTGACGAAGAGTGCTCACTTTCTTCCAGTGAATATGAGGATGCCTATGGCCAAGTTGGCACAGTTGTACATCAAAGAAATAGTGAGGTTGCATGGAGTGCCTTCCAGCATTGTTTCAGATAGAGATCCCAGGTTCACCTCACGGTTTTGGCAGACTCTCCAAGATTCTTTGGGAACTAAGTTGAGGATGAGCTCTGCATATCATCCTCAAACAGATGGGCAGTCTGAGAGAACAATTCAGTCCTTGGAAGATCTGCTGAGGACGTGTGTTTCGGACCAATTGGGAGGCTGGGATGAGATGTTGCCACTGGTGGAGTTTACCTATAATAACAGTTGTCACGCCAGCATAGGGATGGCGCCATACGAAGCCTTGTATGGAAGGAAATGCAGAACTCCATTGTGCTGGTACCAGGAGGGTGAAGCAGTATTGGTTGGACTAGAGTTGATTCAGCAGACGACCGAGAAGGTGCAACAGATAAAAGACAGAATGAGAGCATCTCAAAGTAGGCAGAAATCCTATGCAGATCAGAGGAGAAAACCTTTGGAGTTTGCTGCTGGAGACCATGTGTTCATGAGAGTGACACCAACCAAGGGTGTAGGACGGGCAATCAGATCAAAGAAGTTGTCCCCTAAGTTCGTGGGACCATATCAGATCTTAAGGAGGATTGGTCCAGTGGCTTATGAGATCGCCCTACCTCCTCATTTAGCGAATCTGCATAATGTCTTTCACGTATCACATCTGAGGAAGTACATGGCAGACCCTAGTCATGTGTTGGAAGTGGACGATGTGCAGATCAAGGGTGACTTGTCTTTTGAAGCCAAACCAGTTAGGATTGACGATCGACAGAGTAAACAGCTCAGAGGCAAGACCATTAACATGGTGAAAATGGTGTGGGATGACAGATCGGGTGATTCAACTTGGGAGTTAGAAGAACCCATGAGAGAAGCCTATCCATACCTCTTTTCCTTGTAATTCAATTTTCGAGGTTTAAAATTTTTCTTGTTGGGGAGAATGTAAGGACCTAGAAAATTTTATTGGAATGAAAGTGATATATTTTAAGTGAATTCTAAGTATGTTTCTATTTAAAATATAAAGGAAGGAAAGTGTAGCTTAGAAGTCTACGAGATCGCCGTTGTTGAAGGCGGAGGCGATCTCCGACTTCTCTGGTACATAATCGCCTGTCGCCTGGAGTACACATGATCGCCAATCACACTTGGTGTACATGATCGCCGAAAGTGCACTTAGTATGTGGTCAAGATACTGGATCAACCATAGTGGGTTCCAAAAACCACGCGTATCAAGGTGTGGGTTAAGCCTTAGATACGCTGTGCATGCGAAACTCTATGCTTGAGCATAAGAAATCGTCCTTAGTGTTGCATGCATGGGCACACGAGGAGTAGTGCTGATCTATTCTTGGAAATGTGAAGCTACCGACATCACCAAGCCATGTGGAGGTGATACCTTGGACGTAACATAGTGGGATGAAGAACCTTCAGCAAGGCGTGGCGATGTGTCATAAGTCATCGCCAGGCGAGAGAGACGCGGGCATCGCCAGGGTGAGAGACACGCGGGGACCGCCAGGGCAAGTGACAGACGGTCATCGCCAGGATGAGGGACAAATCGGTCGTCCTCCAGGGAGAGACATCGGTCGTCTTCCAGGGAGAGACATTGGTCGTCTTCCAGGGAGATACATCGGTCGTCTTTGTAACATCCCGCCAAATCCTTTTCATATTTATATAATGAAATAAGGGTAAAACAAAAATATCGAAGTGAACATATATATATATATATATAATGAAATTTCTCCTCACAGGGAGTTTAATACATATCCAGTCAGTTTTCAAAACTTAAACAAAATACAGCAAAATAGAAAACAGGAAATCTCCTAACAGAAACAAAAAACAGGCGATCTCCTTCCGGCGACCACTCACTGAGGAGCTCTACTTCCTGCAACATCATCTGCTCCCGTGTAAATTATACACGATCATCACAGGTTTAAGAAAACATCCACAAAACAAAAATGCAGGGTAAGCTAGATATTTTAAAGAGAATTTAGATATGAAACTTTAAAATCAAGATAAAACAAATTTAAGACACCCACGTAAAAACCATCAACTTTCTCATTCCCTTCATATGACCATCGAGTAATCACATATTTCCAAATTTCCTCAAGAGTCGTTCAATTCACATAATCCATCAAGTGTCTATCAATTTCAATGTTTCTCATTTCTCACGTCAGACTTCCACTGACTCATCACACATAGACACTTGACACTACTTCCGGAAGACACGTGCATTGACTAGACTCAGAGATCTGCACCTGTCATACTGCACCACTGTGAAATCACACACATTCACAGGGTCGCTGTGAAATCACACACATTCACAAGCGTATAAATGAATCTCAATATCATCACTATCCTAGCATGACAGGGTTAATCCATACAACGGGTCAAGCTCGTTCTCTTTGAAACAACTCACCCATACATATGAACCTCCTTCGACTCTCAACGCCTGAATAACTTCATCTATATGATTCCATTATATCAGGAGAGTCAGGATATCTCATAATAAATGAATCACCGGTCAATGCACACTCTACACGATCTTACACGGTATTTTCTTTCCTGAAAATACTATGCCTTGATACCACATTCACCACATTCCATACATCATACCACACATAAAGAACAATTCCATCACATAATACTTTGAATCTTTTCTTAAACAACCCCACTCACCACAAACAAGCATACCACCGTTCAGGTTTTCGAATAGCATATACATTTTTCATTTCAATCTCAACAAGTTCAAAGCGACACTAAAACAGGGGAGTTCGAAAACAACATTAAAACCGGCGATCACATCCAAAAACAGGGGATTATGTAATAACAGTTGAAAACCGGCGACCACGTCGCCCCATCATCAAAATCATCTAACTTAAGGTTTTTGTTGGAAATAAGGCTAGCTTCCCTTACCTGGACTTGCATAGAATCTCACTACGAGCTCTAACCCATCGAACTTAAGGATACCCGAACTCTGTTTTAGCGTCTTGATCGGAAAACTCGCAGAGAACTTCCCAGGAGTCCAAGGGCAGTCGTCGCTCGTCGTACTGGTGCTTGAGGATGCCTGAATCGCAGCGCGAAGGAGAGAAAAGAGAAGGATGAAGGTAAACTCACTCTGTCACTCTTGAACCACAGCAACGTTCTTTGCCTCTCAGAAGTGAGTTTTTCAATCTAAACCAACTTGTCCACAATTGCCGCTGCCACTACCCACTCTACAGGAAAGCTTGCGTGCACACTTCCTTGAACAGTATGACCACGTGGGTTCTGCGCACACCAACTCTCTGACGCTAACTATTCTGAAACACCCTTTCTGTCTACGTGTTGCGCATGCAGGACGTCTCATGCTGGGAGCCTGGGTCCCACCTTATTTGTGTGAAACACGACATCGCGCGATAACCTTCCACCGATGACTTCTCGCGCGATGACTATCTACCGATGTCTCATCCTGGCGGACGACCGATGTCTCTCCCTGTAGGACGACCGATGTCTCTCCCTGGAGGACGACTGATGTCTATCCCTGGAGATGACCGCATGTCTCTCGCCTTGGCGATGCCCGCATGTCTCTCGCCCTGGCGATGCCCGTATGTCTCTCGCCCTGGCGATGCTCGCATGTCTCTCGCCCTGGCGATGACTGATGACACATCGCCAGGCCTTGCTGAAGGTTCTTCATCCCACTATGTTACGTCCAAGGTATCACCTCCACATGACTTGGTGACGTCGGTAGCTTCACATTTCCAAGAATAGATCAGCACTACTCCTCGTGCGCCCATGCATGCAACACTAAGGACGATTTCTTATGCTCAAGCATAGAGCTTCGCATGCACAGCATATCTAAGGCTTAACCCACACCTTGATACGCGTGGTTTTTGGAACCCGCTATGGTTGATCCAGTATCTTGACCACATACTAAGTGCACTTTCGGCGATCAGGTACACCATAGGCGATTGGCGATCATGTACACTACAGGCGATTGACGTTCATGTGTAGTCTAGGCGACAGGCGATTATGTACTAACCAAGCGATCTCATAGTCTTCTAAGCTACACTTTCCTTCCTTTTTATTTTAAATAAAAACATACTTAGAATTCATTTAAAATATATTCCTTTTATTTCAATTTAATTTTACAGGTCCTTACATTCTCCCCAACAAGAAAAATTTTCGTCCTCGAAAATTGAATTACAAGGAAAAGAGGTATGGATAGGCTTCTCTCATGGTTTCCTCTAATTCCCAAGTTGAATCACCCAATCTGTCATCCCACACCACTTTCACCATATTGATGGTCTTGCCTCTGAGCTATTTACTTTGCCGATCGTCAATCCTAACTGGTTTTGCTTCAAAGGACAAGTCATCCTTGATCTGCACATCGTCCACTTCCAGCACATGACTAGGGTCTGCCATGTAGTTCCTTAGTTGTGATACATGAAAGACATTATGCAGATTCGCTAAATGGGGAGGTAGGGTGTAACATCCCGCCAAAGTAATACATACATACAGGTATAATGAAATTAAATGTAACCAAATAATATTGAAGAGAAATAACATGATAATATATATATTTGAAATGAAGTTGCTCCTCTTAGGGAGTTTAATACATAACCAAATCAAATGTTTGCAAGATTTTACGAAAATAAAAGAAATGCAGTAAGACAGGCGGTCTCAAAAGAAAACGGCGATCTCCAACTTCAAAACGGCGATCACCAGAAGTCCCCAAAAATGGGCGACTTGCTAGCCAGACATAAAATCGGCGATCTCATAACAGGCGACCTCAAAACAGGCGATCTGATAGTAGGGCAAAATCCGGCGATCACCACCGAGAGGTGGAAATGGGCGATCTCTGCCCTCGGCGACCACCCCTTTAGGGAGCTCTTCTTCCTGGAAGGTCTTCTGCTCCCGCGTAACAATTACACGATCATCACAGTTTTGAGAAGGCAACCAAAATGACAGATAAAAGGGTAAGCTAGATAATATGAAAGGAGTTTAAATCATGCATATGAAAAAACCCAAGTAAACCAAGTTTCCAAAATATCCAAGTAAACGTAGAGCTACTCATAGCATTCAACTAATCGCCCAAATTCACAAATTCACAAACATTTCCCATAGTCATTCCATTTCACACCACAGCATCAAGTGTCTATCAGTATTCCAGTTTCTCATTTCACACCATTTCACATGTCAGACTTTCCACTGACTCACCACACAAGACACTTGACACTACTTCCGGATTGACTCATGCATTGATTAGACTCGGAGATTTGCACCTGTCACACTGCCCACTGTGGAATCTCGCACATCCACATGGTCGCCGTGAAATCTCACACATTCACAGGCATATGATGAATCTCAACACATCACCATACAGTATGACAAGGTAAATCCACGCAATACAGGTCGGTATGTTCTCTTTCAAACAACCCACCCATACAGGTGAACCTCCTTCGACTCTCCCAACTGAGTAACTTCCTCTATGTGATTCCATTATCAGCAGAGTCAGGATATCTCGTTCATAATCACCGATCAATGCACATCTAACATGGTCTTACACGGTATTTCCTTTCCTGAAAATACTATGCCTCGACCCCACATTCACAACATTCAACACATCATACCATACTCAAAGAAATGATTTCAATCACAGCAATAGCCATTTCAAAGGATTCATATTTTCGAATATCTCATGTAAATCTCAAGCAGTTCTCAAAACAACATCAAACACAAGGAGTTCGCAAAACAGCGCCAAAACCGGCGACCTGGTTCAAAAACAAGGTATTTCGAAAACTGTATATAAAACCGGCGACCTCGTCGCCCAAGCACACAAACAGAGCATTTTACGCAGATGAAAACGAAAATGGCGACCACGTCGCCCTCACTTCAGAAGATAGTTAAACTATGGCTCGTATGGAAAAGAGGTCTAGCTTCCCTTACCTGGACTTGCGCAAACACCAGGAGCTTCGAAATCCAACGAAGCTTGAAGAATGCCTTGGCTCTGTTTTGAAGATCTTGCAGAGAACTGCTCAAGTGCTCCAATGGTGTTCCTTCTCGTCGTACTCTTGTGTGGAGATGCTGAAATCGCAACGCGGAGGAGGAAACTCACTCTTTCTCTCTTCGAGTACAACAATGCTTTCTTTCTCTCAGGTGTGGATTTCTGCAACTTAAACCCCTTTTATCCCTCCAAAAGCAGCTGCCACCACCCACTCTGCAGGGAAGTTTGCGTGTACGCTTCCCTGCACAGTACTACTGAGCGTGCCTCTGCGCAGGCTACGCTATGAGGTCACTATTCTGAACCACCTTTTGTCTACGTGGCGCGCGTGCAGAACGTCTCTTGCTGGGAGTCTGGGTCCCACGTTCTCTGTGTATAACTTAACGTAGCGCGATGACCTTTTCACCGATGACCACAGGCGCGAAGGCTAACAACCGATGACCTCTCGCGCGAAGGCTAACAACCGATGAGCTATCGCGCGATGACAACCCGCGGATGAGCTATCGCGCGATGACAACCCGCGGATGAGCTATCGCGCGATGACACCCACTGATGAGCTATCGCGCGATGACAACCCGCTGATGAGCTATCGCGCGATGACAACCCGCTGATGAGCTATCGCGCGATGACAACCCGCTGATGAGCTATCGCGCGATGACAACCCGCTGATGAGCTATCGCGCGATGACAACCCGCTGATGAGCTATCGCGCGATGACAACCCGCTGATGACCTCTCGCGCGAGCGACCGATGTCTCTCTTCTCTGGTGACGCCTGCATGCCTCGCGCCCAGGCGATGACGTGTGGTCTAGGCGACCGGCGATGATGTATAAACAAGAAACTCTTATCGTTTTTCCTAGACTACACTTTCCTTCCTTTTTAACTTAGATAAAACATACATAGAATTTACTTAACATACTCATTCATTTCAATAAATCTCAGGTCCTTACATTCTCCCCAACAACAAAAATTTTCGTCCTCGAAAATTGGATTACAAGGAAAAGAGGTATGGATAAGCCTCCCTCATGGGTTCTTCTAATTCCCAAGTAGAATCCCCCGACTTCTCATCCCACACCACTTTCACCATGTTGATGGTCTTGCCCCTGAGCTGTTTACACTGCCGATCGTCAATCCTAACTGGTTTGGCTTCAAAGGACAAGTCATCCCTAATCTGCACGTCGTCTACATCCAGCACATGACTAGGGTCTGCCATGTACTTCCTCAGCTGTGACACGTGAAACACATTGTGCAGATTTGCCAGATGGGGAGGTAGGGCGATTTCATACGCCACAGGGCCAATCCTTCTCAAGATCTGATATGGTCCCACGAATTTGGGGGACAACTTCTTTGGCCTGATCGCCCGCCCTACACCCTTGGTTGGTGTCACTTTCATGAACACGTGATCTCCAGCAGCAAACTCCAAAGGCTTCCTCCTCTGATCTGCATAGGACTTCTGCCTACTCTGAGAGGCTTTCATCCTGCTTTGTATCAGCTTCACCTTCTCGGTCGTCTGCTGAATCAACTCTGGTCCAACCAAGACTGCCTCGCCCTCCTGGTACCAACATAATGGAGTTCTGCATTTCCTCCCATACAGGGCTTCATATGGCGCCATCCCAATGCTGGCGTGGTAGCTATTGTTATAGGTGAACTCCACTAGTGGCAACACCTCCGTCCAACCTCCCAATTGATCTAAAACGCATGCCCTCAGCAGATCTTCCAAAGATTGGATTGTCCTCTCTGACTGACCATCTGTTTGGGGATGATATGCAGAGCTCATCCTCAACTTGGTTCCCAAACACTCTTGCAAGGTCTGCCAAAACCGTGAAGTGAACCTGGGATCCCTATCTGAAATGATGCTGGAAGGCACTCCATGCAACCTCACAACCTCCTTGATGTACAGCTGTGCCAACTTGGCCATGGGCATCTTCATATTTACTGGGAGGAAGTGGGCACTCTTCGTCAGTCTATCAATGATGACCCAGATTGCATCATGACCCTTTACTGATCTGGGTAAATGGGTGACAAAATCCATGGCGATGCTGTCCCATTTCCACTCAGGGATATCCAGTTGCTGCAACAGCCCGCCAGGTCTTTGGTGTTCCACCTTCGCCTTTTGACACGTTAAGCAGGTTGCCACGTACTGGGCGACGTCCCTCTTCATGCCTGACCACCAAAATGACTCCTTCAAGTCATGGTACATCTTGTTCATGCCTGGGTGGAGGTTAAGGCGACTCTTATGGCCTTCCTCTAGGATCATCTCCTTCAACTCGTCATTTGTAGGTATGCAGATCCTGCCATCAAACCTCAAGATCCCATCCTCGCCCATCTCAAAGCCTCTCGCCTGATCTGTCCCTAGTGACTCCATAGTGCGCTTCAGGCTAGGGTCCTCCAATTGTTTGTCCTTCAACATCACAAGGAAGTCATTAGTTATAGTCAGCTTACTACAACTAATGTGATTCACGTGGAACTCTACTCCCAGGTTTAAGTCCCTGAACTGCTCGATCAGCTTCTGCTCTTCCATCATCATGGTGGCGACTTGTATAGACTTCCTACTCAAGGCATCTGCCACTACATTGGCCTTCCCTGGGTGATACATGAGTTGAAAGTCGTAGTCCTTTAGGAATTCCATCCACCTTCTTTGTCTCATGTTTAGCTCCCTCTGATCGAACAGGTACTTCAAGCTCTTGTGGTCACTGAACACCTGGAACCGAGCTCCATATAGATAATGCCTCCAGATCTTCAAGGCAAACACTACCGCTGCCAACTCCAAATCATGAGTAGGGTAGTTTCTCTCATGCACCTTGAGTTGCCTTGAAGCATATGCAACCACCCTCTTCTCTTGCATCAAGACGCATCCCAAGCCTTGATGTGAGGCATCACAGAAGACGTCAAAAGGTCTTCCTATCTCGGGGATCACCAGCACTGGAGCACTGGTCAACCTCTCCTTTAGCTCCCTGAAGCTCTGCTCACATCGGTCGGTCCAAGCAAAGGGTTGGTCCTTGCGAGTCAGCTGTGTCAAAGGAGCCACTACCTTGGAAAAATCCTCAATAAACCTCCGATAGTAGCCCGCCAACCCCACAAAGCTCCTTATCTCAGTCACTGTCTTAGGACGTTCCCATTGTAGCACTGCCTCTACCTTGGCTGGATCTACCGAGATCCCTTGGGCAGATATCACGTGTCCTAAGAAGTTGACTTCCCTTAGCCAGAACTCACACTTGGAGAACTTGGCATAGAGCTGCTTCTCCCTCAGTATTTCCAATACTGCCCTTAGGTGTTCCTCATGCTCTTCCTCGGTCTTTGAATAAATGAGGATGTCATCTATGAAGACCACCACAAACTTATCCAAGAAAGGGCGAAAGATCCTATTCATATAGTCCATGAATAGAGCTGGAGCATTGGTGACTCCAAATGGCATCACTACATACTCGTAGTGCCCATATCTAGACCTAAAAGCTGTCTTCTGAACATCTTCAGCTTTTACCAAGATTTGGTGATACCCCGATCTCAGGTCAATCTTGGAGAACACCGAGGCCCCATGAATTTGGTCCATCAAATCATCAATCCGAGGTAGGGGGGTACTTGTTCTTGATGGTCAATTTGTTCAATTGCCTGTAGTCTATGCACAACCGAGACCCTCCATCCTTCTTCTTGACTAGGAGCACTGGAGCTCCCCATGGAGATACGCTGGGTCTGATGAACTGCTTCTCCAGCAACTCTTCCAATTGCTTCTTTAACTCCTCCAACTCGGCTGGTGCCATCCTGTAAGGTGCCATTGACACTGGTCCAGCTCCAGGTACCAAGTCAATAGAGAATTCCACTTCTCTCTTAGGGGGTAATCCAGGCACCTCCTCTGGGAACACATCGGTGAAGTCTCTCACCACTTGGATCTCGTTTACGTCCCCTTTATTCTCCACTTCCAACCGGGCGAGCACCACGAAGCACCTCGCCCCTTCTTCCAATGCTGATCGCCCTTGTTGAACTGTTAACACATCCGCTTCATGGGGGTCTGGAAACGCTACCTTCTGCCTACCACAGTCTATGAGGACGTGATTGGCAGTTAACCAATCCATTCCTAGGATGACATCCAGGTCCTGAAGAGGTAGGCAGATCAAGTTCACCTTGAATCTACGTCCTTCTACAATCACTGGACATTCAGGGCACACTGTAGAGGTCGACACCTGTCCTGACGCAGGTGTAGAGACCAACAGCTCAAAAGGTAACTCCTTCACTAGGAGACCCAACTCAGCTACACACAGGCTTGACACAAAGGAGTGTGTCGCTCCAGAATCAAACAAAGCCCTTACACCTCTACCAGCAATAAAACAAACACCTTGGATGAGGTTACCTGACTGAGTTGCCTCTGCTCCAGACATGGCGAACACCCTCCCTGCTGCCTGAGGTCTGCTGCCCTCGTTCCTCGTCTGCTGAGAGCCACTGGGCTGGGTCGCCCTATTCTGGTTAGGGCATTCTCTAGCAAAATGCCCCGTCTTTTGGCAGACAAAACATCTCCTCTCTGGATCCCTCTTGGGGCACACGCTGGCTGTATGGGGTCCACCGCAATGGAAACATTTAAGTTTCCCAGGTTGTTGCTGTTGGAACCGGGATGAAGCTGTTCCCACCCGATGTGGTGAAGGCCTAGCATATGGCTTGCTTTGTGGGTGCTGTGCCTTAGCTCTCCCACTGGAAGGACCTCCTGGGTGTGACCTGATCACCCTAGACTCACCCTTTTCCAGGGTCTCCACCATCTTTGCCTTCTCCACTAAGGCGTGGAACTCCCTGATGCACATCGGTGCTATGGTCTTCTTCAGCCCATGCTTCAGTCCTTCCTCGAACTTCCTACACCTCCAGGCCTCGGAGGTCGCCTGGGTATAAAACCGGGCGAGGTACTCGAAACGGGCAGCATATGCGTTTATAGTCATGTCCCCCTGCTCCAACTTCAGGAACTCAGCCTCTCTTGCAAACTTGGCGCTGTCTGGGAAGTACTTCTCTAAGAACTTCACCCTGAAGCTCTCCCAATCCAGAACATCCTCCCGTGCCTCCATCATTTGCTGAGCTCCCATCCACCAGAACTCTGCTTCTCCTGATAGCAGATAAGTGGCGAACAGCAGCTTCTTCTCTTCAGGGCAGGAGGTCGCCCTAAAGATTTTCTCCAACTCCCTGACCCACTGATCTGCCTGGTCAGGGGTAGCGTTCCCACTGAACTTAGGTGGGTTGTGCCTCATGAACTCAGCTAATCCCATCTGTTCCTGGGGCTGACCAACGTGGGAGTTTGTCTCAGCAGATCGGGCAGTTTCCCAGTGCTGCATTGTGGCTTGATGGTTCTGGGCCATTGCGGCGTTCTGCTGCTGAATGGCAGTCGCCATCATCTCAATGGCCTTGGCGATTTGACTCATTTCTGAGGAAGGTTGGGGTGGGGTAGCAGGTCTACGTGCCATCTTCTTCGCTCTGAATTCTGAATCTATAGGCTTCTATAATCCCTACAACTATAAGAATGAAACCGATAAGAATCAATTCATTCAAGGGGGGTAACAGCTAGACCTTACAAAGGTCAGCATCTCAAAATCATAAAGAATTTGAGTTTATCAACATACTCGTAATACTTAGAATCTCAAGCAAGGTATTAGAACAGCTACTGATATCATCACCATCAGATCAAACAACCATTTTCAGTCAATTGCAAAAACACTCAATAAGCTAAACTAGATCACACCAGCGTTCAATGTATACTAAACATCAAATCTTTGGAATTAAGATTGAGAATCATCTCGATCCAGTTATGAGTGTGCACCCTCATTACTTCATCAAGATCTTCTCACCCTTAATACTAAGATTTTCAGCTAAAGCATACGTTCACTAAAGCACAGAAGCACACACAAACTTTTCAATGCAAAACGTTTGAAAACCTTTCACTATAGTTGTTATTTAAAAACTCAAATAACTTTTATGAGCAGAAGAAACACAATGGATCCACAGCCCTCAGGTCATCCTAAGGACGAACCAGGCTCTGATACCATTAATGTAACATCCCGCCAAAGTAATACATACATACAGGTATAATGAAATTAAATGTAACCAAATAATATTGAAGAGAAATAACATGATAATATATATATTTGAAATGAAGTTGCTCCTCTTAGGGAGTTTAATACATAACCAAATCAAATGTTTGCAAGATTTTACGAAAATAAAAGAAATGCAGTAAGACAGGCGGTCTCAAAAGAAAACGGCGATCTCCAACTTCAAAACGGCGATCACCAGAAGTCCCCAAAAATGGGCGACTTGCTAGCCAGACATAAAATCGGCGATCTCATAACAGGCGACCTCAAAACAGGCGATCTGATAGTAGGGCAAAATCCGGCGATCACCACCGAGAGGTGGAAATGGGCGATCTCTGCCCTCGGCGACCACCCCTTTAGGGAGCTCTTCTTCCTGGAAGGTCTTCTGCTCCCGCGTAACAATTACACGATCATCACAGTTTTGAGAAGGCAACCAAAATGACAGATAAAAGGGTAAGCTAGATAATATGAAAGGAGTTTAAATCATGCATATGAAAAAACCCAAGTAAACCAAGTTTCCAAAATATCCAAGTAAACGTAGAGCTACTCATAGCATTCAACTAATCGCCCAAATTCACAAATTCACAAACATTTCCCATAGTCATTCCATTTCACACCACAGCATCAAGTGTCTATCAGTATTCCAGTTTCTCATTTCACCATTTCACATGTCAGACTTTCCACTGACTCACCACACAAGACACTTGACACTACTTCCGGATTGACTCATGCATTGATTAGACTCGGAGATTTGCACCTGTCACACTGCCCACTGTGGAATCTCGCACATCCACATGGTCGCCGTGAAATCTCACACATTCACAGGCATATGATGAATCTCAACACATCACCATACAGTATGACAAGGTAAATCCACGCAATACAGGTCGGTATGTTCTCTTTCAAACAACCCACCCATACAGGTGAACCTCCTTCGACTCTCCCAACTGAGTAACTTCCTCTATGTGATTCCATTATCAGCAGAGTCAGGATATCTCGTTCATAATCACCGATCAATGCACATCTAACATGGTCTTACACGGTATTTCCTTTCCTGAAAATACTATGCCTCGACCCCACATTCACAACATTCAACACATCATACCATACTCAAAGAAATGATTTCAATCACAGCAATAGCCATTTCAAAGGATTCATATTTTCGAATATCTCATGTAAATCTCAAGCAGTTCTCAAAACAACATCAAACACAAGGAGTTCGCAAAACAGCGCCAAAACCGGCGACCTGGTTCAAAAACAAGGTATTTCGAAAACTGTATATAAAACCGGCGACCTCGTCGCCCAAGCACACAAACAGAGCATTTTACGCAGATGAAAACGAAAATGGCGACCACGTCGCCCTCACTTCAGAAGATAGTTAAACTATGGCTCGTATGGAAAAGAGGTCTAGCTTCCCTTACCTGGACTTGCGCAAACACCAGGAGCTTCGAAATCCAACGAAGCTTGAAGAATGCCTTGGCTCTGTTTTGAAGATCTTGCAGAGAACTGCTCAAGTGCTCCAATGGTGTTCCTTCTCGTCGTACTCTTGTGTGGAGATGCTGAAATCGCAACGCGGAGGAGGAAACTCACTCTTTCTCTCTTCGAGTACAACAATGCTTTCTTTCTCTCAGGTGTGGATTTCTGCAACTTAAACCCCTTTTATCCCTCCAAAAGCAGCTGCCACCACCCACTCTGCAGGGAAGTTTGCGTGTACGCTTCCCTGCACAGTACTACTGAGCGTGCCTCTGCGCAGGCTACGCTATGAGGTCACTATTCTGAACCACCTTTTGTCTACGTGGCGCGCGTGCAGAACGTCTCTTGCTGGGAGTCTGGGTCCCACGTTCTCTGTGTATAACTTAACGTAGCGCGATGACCTTTTCACCGATGACCACAGGCGCGAAGGCTAACAACCGATGACCTCTCGCGCGAAGGCTAACAACCGATGAGCTATCGCGCGATGACAACCCGCGGATGAGCTATCGCGCGATGACAACCCGCGGATGAGCTATCGCGCGATGACACCCACTGATGAGCTATCGCGCGATGACAACCCGCTGATGAGCTATCGCGCGATGACAACCCGCTGATGAGCTATCGCGCGATGACAACCCGCTGATGAGCTATCGCGCGATGACAACCCGCTGATGAGCTATCGCGCGATGACAACCCGCTGATGAGCTATCGCGCGATGACAACCCGCTGATGACCTCTCGCGCGAGCGACCGATGTCTCTCTTCTCTGGTGACGCCTGCATGCCTCGCGCCCAGGCGATGACGTGTGGTCTAGGCGACCGGCGATGATGTATAAACAAGAAACTCTTATCGTTTTTCCTAGACTACACTTTCCTTCCTTTTTAACTTAGATAAAACATACATAGAATTTACTTAACATACTCATTCATTTCAATAAATCTCAGGTCCTTACATAGGGCGATCTCATAAGCCACTGGACCAATCCTCCTTAAGATCTAATATGGTCCCACAAACTTAGGGGACAACTTCTTTGATCTGATCGCCCGTCCTACACCCTTGGTTGGTGTCACTCTCATGAACACATGGTCTCCAGCAACAAACTCCAAAGGTTTTCTCCTCTGATCTGCATAGGATTTCTGCCTACTTTGAGATGCTCTCATTCTGTCTTTTATCTGTTGCACCTTCTCGATCGTTTGCTGAATCAACTCTGGTCCAACCAATACTGTTTCGCCCTCCTGGTACCAGCATAATGGAGTTCTGCATTTCCTTCCATACAAGGCTTCGTATGGCGCCATCCCTATGCTGGCATGATAACTGTTATTATAAGTAAACTCCACCAGCGGCAACACCTCATCCCAACTTCCCAATTGATCCAAGACACACGTCCTCAGCAGATCTTCCAAGGACTGGATCGTTCTCTCTGACTGCCCATCTGTTTGAGGATGATATGCAGAGCTCATCCTCAACTTAGTTCCCAAAGAATCTTGGAGAGTCTGCCAAAACCGTGAGGTGAACCTGGGATCTCTATCTGAAACAATGCTGGAAGGCACTCCATGCAACCTCACTATTTCTTTGATGTACAACTGTGCCAACTTGGCCATAGGCATCCTCATATTCACTGGAAGAAAGTGGGCACTCTTCGTCAGCCAATCTACTATGACCCAGATTGCGTCATGGCCCCTTACCGATCTAGGTAAATGGGTAACAAAATCCATTGCAATGCTGTCCCATTTCCATTCAGGGATATCCAATTGCTGTAACAACCCGCCAGGTCTTTGATGCTCTATCTTCGCCTTCTGACAGTTAAGCAGGTTGTAACATACTGGGCGATGTCTTTCTTCATGCCCGACCACCAAAATGACTCCTTCAAGTCATGGTACATCTTGTTCATGCCTGGATGTAGGCTAAGGCGACTCTTGTGACCTTCCTCTAGGATCATCTTCTTCAACTCTTCATTTGCAAGTATGCAGATTCTGCCATTAAATCTCAAGATCCCATCATCTCCCATCACAAAGTCTTTAGCCTGATCGGTTCCTAACAACTCCACAGTACGCCTCAGGTCAGGGTCCTTTAATTGCTTATCCTTTATCATTCCAAAGAAGTCATTAGTTATAGCCAGCTTACAACAACTAATGTGATTAACATGAAATTCTACCCCAAGGTTTAAGTCTCTGAATTGCTCGATCAGTTTCTGCTCTTCCATCATCATGGTGGCTACTTGTATTGATTTTCTACTCAAAGCATCTACCACTACATTGGCCTTCCCTGGATGATACATGAGTTGAAAATCATAGTCCTTTAGAAACTCCATCCACCTTCTTTGTCTCATGTTTAGTTCCTTCTGATCAAACAGGTATTTCAGGCTCTTATGGTCACTGAACACCTGGAACCGAGCTCTATATAAATAGTGCCTCCAAATCTTCAAGGCAAACACCACAGCCGCCAACTCCAAATCATGAGTAGGATAGTTTCTCTCATGAAGCTTGAGTTGCCTTGAAGCATATGCAACCACTCTTTTCTCTTGCATCAAAACACATCCCAAACCCTGATGTGAAGCATCACAGTAGACATCAAAAGGTTTTCCTACATCTGGGATCACCAGCACTGGAGCACTAGTCAACCTTTCCTTTAGTTCCATGAAGCTCTGCTCACATCGGTCGGTCCAAGCAAAAGGTTGATCCTTGCGGGTCAACTGTGTTAATTTTTTTTTATTTGACTTTGTATTTCTAATTTTACTTTTTATTTTTATAGTTTGAATAGGTTTTATGCATTGATTCAAAATATGACTGATTCACTATTCAACATTCAACCGGTTTCTGGGCATCATTATAGAGGAGAGATGGTCGAGTGGTTCAAGGCGTAGCATTGGAACTGCTATGTAGGCTTTTTGTTTACCGGGGGTTCGAATCCCACTCTTTCCGAATCTTTACCAAATTAATCAATATTACTCATCCCAATGCATACTATTATTTCAAATTTGTTGATATGGATTCTCTATTCCTAATTTTTTGGTAATACAAAAAATAGTGGATAACGGGTGGGCAAGGAATATCAATTTTTCCATATCCATGTCTATGATATATGAATAACAGAAAATCCTCGTAAAAAAAAACTCTTGTTATTTTAGTTAGGTTTAAGTTTGACGAGAATAATATTCTACAACCAGTAATTCATTGATTTTCAAACCAACCCATTTATTATCTATTATTTGATTAATTAAACCTTTATATTGGAAAGGATGAACAATCAAATGATTTGGCAATTTCTCACGGGGGGCTGAATCAAGATAATTTTGAATCAGAGTTTTCGATTTTTGTTCATCCTTCGCTGTAATAATATCTTGAGGTTTGCAACGATAACTTGGTATATCTACTATACGACCATTAACTAAAACATGTCTATGGTTTATGAATTGGCGGGCTTGAGGAATAGTCGCAACCAT
Source organism: Phaseolus lunatus (assembly GCA_013389735.1). Lineage (NCBI taxonomy): Eukaryota > Viridiplantae > Streptophyta > Magnoliopsida > Fabales > Fabaceae > Phaseolus > Phaseolus lunatus. Next base: position 18,269,872 of record CM023867.1, read on the forward strand.
ACCCAATCGAAAAGGTATGTTATCCAAGCGCATTTCAAGTAGTTGTAATAAAACCTGACCAGTTGATCCTTTAGCTTTTCCGGAGATACGAACGTATTTAAGCAATTGTCGTTCTGTAAGACCATAATGAAAACGCAATTTTTGTTTTTCTTCTAAATGAATACGATATTGAGATTTTTTACTGACTGTCTTAGGACGTTCCCACTGAAGCACTGCCTCCACCTTGGCTGGATCCACTGAGATCCCCCGAGCAGATATCACATGTCCTAAGAAGTTAACTTCCTTCAGGCAGAACTCACACTTAGAGAACTTGGCATAGAGTTGCTTCTCCCTCAGGATCCCCAACACCGTCCTCAGATGTTGCTCATGTTCTTCCTCAGTGCTTGAATAAATAAGTATGTCGTCTATAAAGACTACAACAAACTTATCCAAGAAAGGACGAAAAATCCTATTCATGTAGTCCATGAACAGAGCTGGAGCATTTGTCACTCCAAACGGCATCACCACATATTCACAGTGTCCATAACGAGACCTAAATGCCATCTTTTGCACATCTTCAGCTTTCACCAAAATTTGGTGGTATCCCGTTCTCAGATCAATCTTTGAGAACACTGAGGCTCCATGCAGTTGATCCATCAAATCATCAATTCTTGGCAGAGGGTACTTGTTCTTGATAGTCAGCTTATTCAACTGCCTGTAGTCCACACATAACCGAGACCCTCCATCCTTTTTCTTAACTAGAAGCACTGGAGCCCCCCATGGAGATACACTTGGCCTGATGAATCGTTTCTCCAACAATTCTTCCACTTGTTTCTTTAACTCTACCAACTCAGCTGGAGCCATTCTGTAGGGCGCCATTGACACTGTTCCAGCTCCAGGTACCAAATCAATAGAGAATTCCACTTCTCTCTTAGGAGGTAGTCCAGGTATTTCTTCTGGAAATACATCCATGAAGTCCTTAACCACATGTATACAGCCCATCTCTTCTTCATTCTTCACTCCCCCTTTAGCTAGGATCACAAAACACGTCGCCCCTTCTTTCAACTCCGACCTCACATGCTGAGCAAATATCACATCTGACTCTTGGAGATCGGGGAACACCACCTTCTGGCTACCGCAATCTATGAGAATGTGATTGGCAGATAGCCAATCCATTCCTAGGATAACATCCAGATCCTGTAGAGGTAGACAGACCAAATTTACTTTGAACTTGCGTCCCTCTACTATCACTGGACATTCTGGGCAAACTGTGGAGGTCAAAACCTGTCCTGATGCAGGTGTGGAGACCAACAGTTCAAACGGCAGCTCCTTCACTAGAAGGCCCAACACATCTACGCACAGGCTTGACACAAAAGAGTGTGTCGCTCCAGAATCAAACAAAACTCTAACGCATCTATCAGCTATAAAACAAGCACCTTGCACCAAGTTACCTGACTGGGACGCCTCTGCTCCTGTCATGGAAAACACTCTCCCTGCTGCCTGAGGTCTGCTGCCTGAGGTCTGCTGCCTTCATTCCTCATCTGTTGGGAACCACCGGATTGAGTCATCCTATTCTGGGTAGGACAATCTCTAGCAACGTGTCCCGTCTTCTGGCAGGCAAAACATCTTCTCTCTGAATCTCTCTTGGGGCACACATTGGCTGTGTGTGGTCCACCACAATGGAAACATTTGAGTTTCTAGGGTTGTTGCTGCTGAGATTGGGGCGGTGCTGCTCTTGCCCTATGCTGTGGAGGTCTCGCATAAGACTTATTCTGTTGTTGCTGCACCCTGGCCTTCCTACTGGAAGAATCCCCTGGGCGTGACCTAATCACCTGAGACTCACCCTTTTCTAGAGTCTCCACGATCTTCGCCTTCTCCACCAAGGCGTGAAATTCTCTTATGCACATAGGTGCTATGGTCCTCTTTAGTTCATGCTTCAGTCCTTCTTCAAATTTCCTGCACCTCCAAGCCTCAGAGGTAGCTTGGGTATAGAATCGGGCGAGGTACTCAAATCGAGCAGCATAGGCGTTCACAGACATATCCCCCTGCTCAAACCTTAGGAACTCAGCTTCCTTCGCAAACCTTGCGCTGTCTGGGAAGTATTTCTCCAGGAACCTCACCCTGAAGCTCTCCCAATCCAACACTTCCTCTCGGGCCTCCATCATCTGCTGAGTTCCCATCCACCAGAACTCAGCTTCACCAGAACTCAGCTTCTCCAGACAGAAGATATGTGGCGAATACCAGCTTCTTATCTTCAGGGCAGGAGGTCACCCTAAAGATTTTCTCTAAACGCCTGACCCATTGATCTGCTTGGTCAGGAGTAGCATTCCCACTGAACTTAGGTGGGTTGTGCCTGAGGAACTCGGTCAGTCCCATCTGCTCCTGAGGCTGACCGACGTTGGGAGCTGTTGCAGCCGATCTGGCGGTCTCCCAATGCTGCATTGTAGCTTGGTGATTCTGAGACATCGCCGCATTCTGCTGCTGGATGGCACTCGCCATCATCTCAATGGCCCTGGCGATCTAGCCCATTTTAGCAGAAGGTTGGGGAGGGGTAGGCTGTCTAGGAGCCATTCTTCTCTGTAGAAGATTAGGGAAAAAAACTATTATTCTCTACTCATATTCCTATAAAATGAACTTGATAAAGAATCAATTCATTTAGAAGACCACACTAGGTCTTACAAAGGCCAGCATCTCAAATCCATCTAGAATTTGAGTTTATCAGCAAGATCAATATACTTATACAAGCACATCACCAAAACAGCTACTGGTATAAAACCATCAATTCAAACGACCACTTTCAATCAATACAAAAACACTCAATAAACTGATATAAAACACACCAGATCTCAATATATGCTAAACATCAAACTTTCAGAATTTAAGATTGAGAATCATCTTGATCCAGTTATGAGTGTGCACCCTCACTACTTTATCAAGATCCTTTCATTCTTAATACTAAGATTTTCAGTTAGGGCATATATTCACTAAAGCACACACAAAATTTCAATACAAAAACGTTTGAAAACCTTTCACTATAGTTTTTATTTAAAACTCAAATAAATTTTATGAGCAGAAGAAACACAATGGATCCACAGCCCTCAGGTCATCCTAAGGACGAACTGCTCTGATACCATTAATGTAACATCCCGCCAAATCCTTTTCATATTTATATAATGAAATAAGGGTAAAACAAAAATATCGAAGTGAACATATATATATATATATATATATATATATATATATATAATGAAATTTCTCCTCACAGGGAGTTTAATACATATCCAGTCAGTTTCCTAAACTTAAACAAAATACAGCAAAATAGAAAACAGGCGATCTCCTAACAGAAACAGAAAACAGGCGATTTCCTTCCGGCGACCACTCACTGAGGAGCTCTACTTCCTGCAACATCATCTGCTCCCGTGTAAATTATACACGATCATCACAGGTTTAAGAAAGCATCCACAAAACAAAAACGCAGGGTAAGCTAGATATTTTAAAGAGAATTTAGATATGAAACTTTAAAATCAAGATAAAACAAATTTAAGACACCCACATAAAAACCATCAACTTTCTCACTCCCTTCACATGACCATCAAGTAATCACATATTTCACAATTTCCTCAAGAGTCGTTCAATTCACATAATCCATCAAGTGTCTATCAATTTCAATGTTTCTCATTTCTCACGTCAGACTTCCACTGACTCATCACACATAGACACTTGGCACTACTTCCGGAAGACACGTGCATTGACTAGACTCAGAGATCTGCACCTGTCATACTGCACCACTGTGAAATCACACACATTCACAGGGTCGCTGTGAAATCACACACATTCACAAGCGTATAAATGAATCTCAATATCATCACTATCCTAGCATGACAGGGTTAATCCATACAACGGGTCAAGCTCGTTCTCTTTCAAACAACTCACCCATACATATGAACCTCCTTCAACTCTCAACGCCTGAATAACTTCATCTATATGATTCCATTATATCAGGAGAGTCAGGATATCTCATAATAAACGAATCACCGGTCAATGCACACTCTACACGATCTTGCACGGTATTTTCTTTCCTGAAAATACTATGCCTTGATCCCACATTCACCACATTCCATACATCATACCACACATAAAGAACAATTCCATCACAGAATACTTTGAATCTTTTCTTAAACAACCCCACTCACCAAAAACAAGCATACCACCGTTCAGGTTTTCGAATAGCATATACATTTTTCATTTCAATCTCAACAAGTTCAAAGCAACACTAAAACAGGGGAGTTCGAAAACAACATTAAAACCGGCGATTAAATCCAAAAACAGGGGATTATGCAATAACTGTTGAAAACCGGAGACCACGTCGCCCCATCATCAAAATCATCTAACTTAAGGTTTTCGTTGGAAATAAGGCTAGCTTCCCTTACCTGGACTTGCGTAGAATCTCACTACAAGCTCTAACCCACCGAACTTAAGGATACTCAAACTCTGTTTTAGCGTCCTGATCGGAAAACTCGCAGAGAACTTCCCAGGAGTCCAAGGGCAGTCGTCGCTCGTCGTACTGGTGCTTGAGGATGCCTGAACCGCAGCGCGAAGGAGAGAAAAGAGAAGGATGAAGGTAAACTCACTCTGTCACTCTTGAACCACAGCAACGTTCTTTGCCTCTCAGAAGTGAGTTTTTCAATCTAAACCAACTTGTCCATAATTACCGCTGCCACTACCCACTCTGCAGGAAAGCTTGCGTGCACACTTCCATGAACAGTATGACCACGTGGGTTCTACGCACACCAACTCTCTGACGCTAACTATTCTGAAGCACCCTTTCTGTCTACGTGTTGCGCATGCAGGACGTCTCATGCTGGGAGCCTGGGTCCCACCTTATCTGTGTGAAACACGACATCGCGCGATAACCTTCCACAGATGACTTCTCGCGCGATGACTATCCACCGATGTCTCATCCTGGCGAACGACCGATGTCTCTCCCTGGAGGACGACCGATGTCTCTCCCTGGAGGACGACCAATGTCTATCCCTGGCGATGACCGCATGTCTCTCGCCCTGGCGATGCCCGCATGTCTCTCGCCCTGGCGATGCCCGCATGTCTCTCGCCCTGGCGATGCCCGCATGTCTCTCGCCCTGGCGATGCCCGCATGTCTCTCCCCCTGGCGATGCCCGCATGTCTCTCGCCTTGGCGATGCTCGCATGTCTCTCGCCCTGGTGATGCCCGCATGTCTCTCGCCCTGGCGATGCCTGCATGTCTCTCGCCCTGGCGATGACTGATGACACATCACCACGCCTTGCTGAAGGTTCTTCATCCCACTATGTTACGTCCAAGGTATCACCTCCACATGACTTGGTGACGTCGGTAGCTTCACATTTCCAAGAATAGATCAGCACTATTCCTCGTGCGCCCATGCATGCAACACTAAGGACGATTTCTTATGCTCAAGCATAGAGCTTCGCATGCACAACGTATCTAAGGCTTAACCCACACCTTGATACGCGTGGTTTTTGGAACCCACTATGGTTGATCCAGTATCTTGACCACATACTAAGTGCACTTTCGGCGATCAAGTACACCATAGGCGATTGGCGATCATGTACACTACAGGCGATTGGCGTTCATGTGTAGTCTAGGCGACAGGCGATTATGTACTAACCAGGCGATCTCATAGTCTTCTAAGCTACACTTTCCTTCATTTTTATTTTAAATAAAAACATACTTAGAATTCATTTAAAATATATTCCTTTTATTCCAATTTAATTTTACAGGTCCTTACAGTCTTCCATGGAGAGACATCGTTCGTCCGCCAGGATAAGACATCAGTGGATACTCATCGCGCGAGCAGTCATCGGTGGAAGGTTATCGCGCGATGTCGTGTTTCACACAGATAAGGTGGGACCTAGGCTCCCAGCATGAGACGTCTTGCATGCACAACACGTAGACAGTAAGGGTGTTTCAGAATAGTTAGCATCAGAGAGTTGGTGTGCGCAGGAACCCACGTGGTCATACTGTTCAAGGAAGTGTGCACGCAAGCTTTCCTGCAGAGTGGGTAGTGGCAGCGGCAATTGTGGACAAGTTGGTTTAGATTCAAAAACTTACTTCTGAGAGGAAAAGAACGTTGCTGTGGTTCAAGAGTGACAGAGTGAGTTTACCTTCATCCTTCTCTTTTCTCTCCTTCGCGCTGCGATTCAGGCATCCTCAAGCGCCAGTATGACGAGCGACGACTGCCCTTGTACTCCTGGGAAGTTCTCTGCGAGTTTTTCGATCAGGACGCTAAAACAGAGTTCGAGTATCCTTAAGTTTGGTGGGTTAGAGCTCGTAGTGAGATTTTACGCAAGTCCAGGTAAGGGAAGCTAGCCTTATTTCCAATGAAAACCTTAAGTTAGATGATTTTGATGATGGGGCGACGTGGTCGCCGGTTTTCAACTGTTATTGCATAATCCCCTGTTTTTGGATGTGATCGCCGATTTTAATGTTGTTTTCGAACTCCCCTGTTTTAGTGTCGCTTTGAACTTGTTGAGATTGAAATGAAAAATGTATATGCTATTCGAAAACCTGAACGGTGGTATGCTTGTTTTTTGGTGAGTGGGGTTGTTTAAGAAAAGATTCAAAGTATTCTATGATGGAATTGTTCTTTATGTGTGGTATGATGTATGGAATGTGGTGAATGTGGGATCAAGGCATAGTATTTTCAGGAAAGAAGATACCGTGTAAGATCGTGTAGAGTGTGCATTGACCGGTGATTCGTTTATTATGAGATATCCTGACTCTCCTGATATAATGGAATCATATAGATGAAGTTATTCAGGCGTTGAGAGTCGAAGGAGGTTCATATGTATGGGTGAGTTGTTTGAAAGAGAACGAGCTTGACCCGTTGTATGGATTAACCCTATCATGCTAGGATAGTGATGATATTGAGATTCATTTATACGCTTGTGAATGTGTGTGATTTCACAGTGACCCTGTGAATGTGTGTGATTTCACAGTGGTGCAGTATGACAGGTGCAGATCTCTGAGTCTAGTCAATGCACGTGTCTTCCGGAAGTAGTGTCAAGTGTCTATGTATGATGAGTTAGTGGAAGTCTGACGTGAGAAATGAGAAACATTGAAATTGATAAACACTTGATGGATTATGTGAATTGAACCACTCTTGAGGAAATATGTGATTACTTGATGGTCATGTGAAGGGAATGAGAAAGTTGATGGTTTTTACGTGGGTGTCTTAAAGTTGTTTTATCTTGATTTTAAAGTTTCATATCTAAATTCTCTTTAAAATATCTAGCATACCCTGCGTTTTTGTTTTGTGGATGTTTTCTTAAACCTGTGATGATCGTGTATAATTTACACGGGAGCAGATGATGTTGCAGGAAGTAGAGCTCCTCAGTGAGTGGTCACCGGAAGGAGATCGCCTGTTTTCTGTTTCTGTTAGGAGATCACCTGTTTTCTATTTTGCTGTATTTTGTTTAAGTTTTGGAAACTGACTGGATATGTATTAAACTCCCTGTGATGAGAAATTTCATTATATATATATATATATGTTCACTTCGATATTATTGTTTTACCTTTATTTCATTATATAAATATGAAAAGGATTTGGTGGGATGTTACAGTTTTCAAAATAAAACAAAACAACAGCATTCAAAAACCGGCGATCTCCTCCAGAAATGCTCACTGAGGAGCTCTACCACCTGCAACCTCATCTGCTCCCGTGCAAATATACACGATCATCACAGGTTTAAGAAAAAACAACCACGATACAAAACAAAGGGTAAGCTAGATATTTTTTAAAAACTTTAAATATGAAACTTTATATCAATAGAAAGCATAAATCTTCACACCATTCATAATCTATATCAATTTCAACCATCGATATCCCCATATTCCACAAACTCGTCAAGTGTCTATTCAATACATTCAATACTCATGGTTCACATGTCAGACTTCCCACTGACTCATAACACATAGACACATGACTCTACTTCCGGAAGACTCGTGCGTTGAACTTAGCATCCAGAGACCTGCACCTGTCATACTACATTGCTGTAAAGTTCCCACAGCTATGCGCATAAACATAATCTCAATCTCAATATCGTCACTCTCTCAGTATGACAGGGTTAATCCATATAACAGGTCAAGTCAGTTATCTTTCAAACGACTTACCCATACATATGGACCTCCATCGACTCTCACCAACTGAATGACATCATCTATGTGATTCCATCATATCAGCAGAGTCAGGATCGCCTCATTCACAGGATACTCACAGATCAATACACCCTCATAAAATCTCCACACGGTATTTTCTTTCCTGAAAATACTATGCTTTGATCACTCTTTCACATTCATCCAACACATCATACCACACGTAAAAGCACAATTCCATCATATAATATTTTGAATCTTTTTTTTTTTTAACAATCCCAATCACAGAAAACAATCATACCAAAGTTCAGATTTTCGAATATCATATGCATTTCACCTTTCAATCTCAAACAATTTCAAAACGACACTAAAACAGAGGATTTCTAAATTTGCATTAAAACTGGCGATCACGTCGCCCCACACATAAAAACAGAGCATCGTGAAATAGAATATGAAACCGGAGACCACGTCGCCCTCACTTCAGAACCTACTCGCCTAAAGTTTTTATAAATGAAAATGCTAGCTTCCCTTACCTGGACTTGCGTAGAATCTCACTACGAGCTCTAACCCACCGACTTAAGGATGCCTTAACCTGCACCATGGAGCCTTAGTCATAAAACTAACGACATTACCCATATTCTGCGTTAACAGAGGCTAATTCTGAACCTAAAAGAGTTGAATGCAAAGCCCATGCAGAAGCAACTCTCTCACGTTCAGAAACAACTCCAAAAACAGAGCACGAAGAACTTACTCTGTTTCACGGCTTTGATCAGAAAACTTGCAGAGCACAACGTCAGGAATCCAGGGGCAGTCGCCGATCTTCAACTGGTTCGCTAGGACGTCTGAACGCAGGGAGAAGGAGAGGAAAGGAACAGGGAACCAACGCTAACTCACTTAATCACTCTCGAACCACAGCAACATCCACTGCCTCTCAGGAGTGAGTTTTGAATCTAAACCAACTTGCCCAGAAATGCCGCTGCCACCACCCACTCTGCAGGAAAGCTTGCGTGCACACTTCCTTGAACAGTATGACCACGTGGGTTTCTGCGCATACCAACTCTCTGATGCTAACTATTCTGAAACACCCTTTCTGTCTACGTGTCGCGCATGCAGAACGTTCATGCTGGGAGCCTGGGTCCCACCTTATCTGTGTGAAACACAACATCACGCGATAACCATCCACCGATGACTGCTCGCGCGATGACCATGCCTCTCATACTGGCGATGACTGATTCCTCTTCCTGACGGACGACCGATGTCTCACCCTGGCAGACAACCGATGTCTCACCCTGGCAGACAACCGATGTCTCACCCTGGCAGACAACCGATGTCTCCCCTTGGCAGACAACCGATGTGTCTCCCATCCTGGTTGATGATCGATGTTCCTCTCATCCTGTTGGCGATCTCTTATCGCCCTTGTGTGTGACGAGGACACATCGCCCCACTCGGGTCACCGATGTCACATCGTCACACCTTGCTGAAGGTTCATCCTCCCATTCCTCTAGGTCTGTGTTATTACGGTTCACACTACTACTCATGGTGGCAGACATGCCACCTATCTTCTATATCACTCATCTTCTGTATTTAGACCACATACTAAGTGCTTACCAAGTCTTCTCGAATACATGGCGATGTGCTCTTTTCGGCGATCATGTACACCATAGGCGATTGGCGATTTCATACGGGGGAAGTCGGAGGTCGCCGCCTTCTTCAAAAACGGCGATCTCCTTGACTTCTAAGCTACACCTTCCTTTCTCTTACCCTTCTTGATTCACGTGCCTCCCCCTTTTCAAGCACGCCCACATGATTACCTCACGATGAAGTCATCGCACCTGACTACTTGGTTAGTACACTGGTCAACCGACCGACCTCTACCAGCTGACCCCAGACCTTAGGCGACGTCCGAGGTCTGACCACTATGAGATTTTCTATTTTCATGTCCTTTTTATTTTAAATAATAACATACTCAGAAATTATTTAGAATTTATCACTTCTATTCCAAATAAATTTATAGGTCCTTACAGAAGTTGCTGAAAGCAGGCCACATACGGGAAATACAATATCCTAAGTGGCTTGCAAATGTCGTTCTGGTAAAAAAGGCCAATGGGAAGTGGAGGATGTGTGTAGACTTCACAGATCTCAACAAGGCCTGTCCGAAAGACTCCTACCCTCTGCCCAACATAGATGTGCTAGTAGACAGTGCCTCGGGCTGCAAGTTACTTAGCTTCTTGGACGCATTCTTTGGGTACAACCAGATCAAGATGCACCCGATGGACGAGAACAAGACTGCGTTCATGACAGAGCTGTCTTGCTACTGCTACACAGTCATGCCATTTGGGCTGAAGAACGTGGGTGCCACGTATCAGAGGCTGATGGACAAGGTCCTTGCCCCCATGCTGGGACGCAATGTGCAGGCCTATGTAGATGACATGGTGGTGACGTCCCAGGCACGAGATCAGCATGTTGACGACTTGGAGGAGCTATTTAATACGATAGCGAAGTACAGGCTGAAGTTGAATCCAGAGAAGTGCGTCTTTGGGGTGGAAGCAGGCAAGTTCCTTGGGTTTTTGCTTACGGAAAGAGGGATTGAGGCCAACCCAGACAAGTGTGCAACGATCATAGCCATGAAGAGCCCGACATCGGTCAAAGAAGTGCAACAATTGACAGGTCGAATGGCTGCACTCTCCAGGTTCGTGTCAGCCGGAGGAGACAAAGGCCACCCTTATTTCCAATGCCTTAGAAGGAATAGCAGATTCACCTGGACTGCAGAATGTGAGCAGGCCTTCCTCAAGCTTAAAGAGTATCTGGCCAGCCCGCCAGTCTTGTGCAAGCCTCAGCTCGGAACACTCCTGTGGCTGTACTTTGCGGTTACGGATAGAGCGGTGAGTTCTGTTTTGGTTCAAGAGCAGGAACAGAGCCAGAAGCCCATTTATTTTGTCAGTAAAGTTTTGCAGGGGCTTGAGACGAGATACCAAGCCATAGAAAGGGCAGCATTAGCAGTGGTGTTCTCAGCCAGGAGACTTCGCCACTATTTTCAGAGCTTCACAGTGGTGGTGATGACAGATTTACCGATATGCAAGGTCCTGCAGAAGCCTGATGTGGCGGGAAGAATGGTGCGTTGGGCAGTCGAGTTGTCAGAATTCGACATCCAGTATGAACCCAGGGGCCCGATCAAAGGACAGGTCTACGCTGACTTTGTGGCCGAGATGTCCTCAACCGAGGCCCAGCAGGAGGGGCCCAGCTTCAAGTGGGTATTGTCAGTGTAACATCCCGCCAAAATACTATACAAATGTATATAATGAAAATAAAGGTAACAAATAGATTCTATGAACAAAGTATGATATATATGAAATGTAGTTTCTCCTCACAGGGAGTTTAATACAAATTCGGTCAAATTTTTCCAGAAACATAAACAAAATACAGTAAAAAAAACGAAGCAGGCGGTCTCCTATCGAAAGAGACCGATCTCCTATCGGAAGAGACCGATCTCCTATCGGACGAGGCCGATCGCCCATCGGGGGACCCAAAAACAGCCGATCTCCTTCCGGCGACCACTTCACTAAGGAGCTCTACTTCCTGGAAGATCATCTGCTCCCGTGTAAGTTATACACGATCATCACAGTTTTAAGAGAACAGCCACAGAACCAAAACACGCAGGGTAAGCTAGATATTTTAAAGAGAGTTTAAATAAGAACATTAAAATCAGAGTAAGCAATTTTCAAGATATTCACGTAAAGCTATAGATTTTCTCAATGCCCTTCACCTGATCGCCCAAAATCACACATTTCACAATATTCTCAAGAGTCATTCATTTTCACAATACTGCATCAAGTGTCTATAATTTCAAGTTCCTCATTTCACATGTCAGACCACCACTGACTCAGCACACAAGACACTTGACACTACTTCCGGAAGACTCGTGCATTGACTAGACTCAGGGATTCTGCACCTGTCATACAAGCTGTAATGTTTACCAGCTATGCGCATCAACACAATCTCAATCTCAAGTTCACCATTCTCACAGTATGACAGGGTTAATCCATATGACAGGTCGAGCTCGTTCTGTTTCACACGACTCACCCATGCATATGAATCTCCTTCGACTCTCAACGCCTGAATAACCTCATCTATATGAATCCATTATCTCAGGAGAGTCAGGATAATCCCATTATAGACATCACCGATCAATGCACATCCTAACGATCTTACACGGTATTTTCTTTCCTGAAAATACTATGCCTCGATCCCACATTCACAGCATTCAAGACATCAACCCACACTCAAATAAATGATTCAAATTACAGCAACAATCATTTCAAGGTTCAGATTTTCGAATATCTCATTTAAATCTCAAACAGTTTCAAAGCAACACCAAAAACAGAGAGTTTCGCAAACAACGCCAAAACCGGCGACCTGGTTCAAAAACAGGGTATTTCGAAGTCTGCATTTAAAACCGGCGACCACGTCGCCCAACACATAGCACAGAGCATTTTACAAGGATGAAAACGAAAACCGGCGACCACGTCGCCCTCACTTCAGAAAATAGCTAAACTATGGCTTGTATTGAAAATAAAGTCTAGCTTCCCTTACCTGGACTTGCGTAAAATACCGCGAGCTCAAAACCCACCGAGGCTTGAACCCCGCCTTGTCTCTGTTTTCAGCGCCTGGTCTGTAGAACTTGCAGAGAACCTCTTAGGTGCTCTAAGGGCAACGTCGCGTGTCGCACTGATGCTGGAGGTTGCCTGAGTCTCAACGCAAGGAAGGGAAGAAGGGAGGGAGGAAGTTTGCACTCACTCTAACATTCTTGAGTCTGTAACACTCTTTGCCTTCCCGCAGTGGCTTTTGAATCCCAGCTTACCTGTCCACGTTTGCTGCTGCTGCCACCCCTTCTGCAGGAGGTCTGAGAACCACTGCCCTGAACAGTACGACCACTGCTGTCGTTTAAGCATGCCAACCACTGCTCTGAACAGTACGACCACTGTTGTCGTTTGTGCATGCCAACCACTGCTCTGAACAGTACGACCGCGAGTGTCTCTTGCGCATGCCAACATTCTGATGTCACCACTCTGAATCATCCTTTTTGTCTACGTGGCGCGCGTGCAGGACGTTTCATGCTGAGAGTCTGGGTCCCACTTTATCTGTGTGAGGCTCGCCATCGCGACAACTTTCCAACGCTGACTCATCCTGGCGAACGACCGATGTCTCCTTCGCCCTAGAAGACGACCGATGTCTTCCTCTGGGAGACGACCGATGTCTTCCCTGGCGACGCCCTCATAACTCTCGCGCCTTGGCCACGTCCACATGCCTCGCGCCCTGGCAATGCCCACATGCCTCGCGCCCGCGCGATGCCTGCATGCCTCTCGGGCCCGCGCGTTGCCTGCATGCCTCTCGCGCCCGCGCGATGCCTGCATGCCTCTCGCGCCCGCGCGATGCCTGCATGCCTCTCGCGCCCGCGCGATGTCCACCTGGCGCTCATGTGTAGCAGGCGACCGGCGACCTCATAGCCTTCTATACTTAACTTTTTCCTCCCTTTCTATTCTAAATAAACATACATAGAATTCTTTTAAAATATATCTCTTTTTATTCCACTTCAATTTTACAGGTCCTTACAGTCAGTAGACGGGTCCTCAAATCAGCAAGGTAGCGGAGCGGGGGTAATCCTGGAAGGACCCAAGGGGTTGTTGATAGAGCAGGCCCTGCGGTTCACTTTCAAAGCTAGCAATAACCAAGCATAGTATGAGGCTTTGATCGCTGGGATGTTGTTGGCTAAGGAAATGGGAGCGCAGAGCCTTATGGCCAAGAGTGACTCACTGTTGGTCACTGGTCAAGTGGCTGGAGAGTACCAGGCCAAAGGCCCACAGATGGCCTCTTACCTGGAGTATGTCCAAAGATTCAAGAGTTCGTTTGAATCATTTGAGCTAGTACACGTGCCCAGGGAACAGAATGCCAGAGCTAACTTGTTAGCCAAACTCGCCAGCTCAGGCAAGGGGGCCAGACAGAGGACAGTCATCCAGGAGACTCTGAGGACGCCTCGTACTTATACAACTGATAACTTGGTGGGAGTCCATCAGATCATCCGGTCGGATGGGGAGAAGAGGAGTCATCGCTCGTTGACTCAAGAAACTTTGAAGAAACCACGAGTCAACGCATGCATGCTAATGGAGGTAGAGTCATCGTAAGTCTGCCTGCTACAGAGTGGAAAGACATGGATGACGCCCTATAAGCATTACATAGCGGATGGAATGCTCCCAGTAGAGTCGACGGAGGCAAGGAGGATAAAGAAAAACTCGTCCAAGTACACGCTCATTGAAGGCGAGTTGTACAGACATGGGTTTACCCACCCCATCTTAGTCTGCGTGCATGGCGAGCAGTGTGAGAATAATGGCAGAGCTCCATGAAGGCATCTGTGGTAGTCATATCGGAGGTCGAGCTTTGGCCTCTAAGGCCATTCGAGCAGGGTACTACTGGCCGACAATGAGGGAAGATTGCACTAGGTATGCGCAGCTGTGCAAGCAATGCTAGTTGTATGCTGATTGGCCTAAGGCACCACCAAAAGAGCTCAGGTCGATATATAGCCCTTGGCCATTTCACACATGGGGAATCGACATCTTGGGGCCTTTCCCTTTGGCGATACGACAGATGAAGTACCTCGTGGTCGCCATAGAATATTTCACGAAGTGGATCGAGGTCGAGCCAGTAGCACAGATCACAGCACAGAAGATCCAACACTTCATGTGGAAGAATATAGTATGACGCTTCGGGGTGCCCAAACGTTTACTGTCTGACAATGGCACGCAGTTTGCAAGCCAACAATTGGGGAAGCTATGTACAGAGTTGGGGATCAAGCAGGTGTTTGCATCAGTCGAACACCCACAGACCAATGGGCAGGTCGAGTCGGCCAACCGAGTCCTCCTCAGAGGACTGAAGAGAAGGCTGGAGAAAGCAAAGGGAAGGTGGGCTGAAGAGGTTCCCAGAATAGTATGGGCCTACCATACTACTCCCCAGTCCACTACCAAGGAGACTCCTTTTAGTTTGGTGTATGGTTCAGATGCCATGATCCCTGTGGAGATCCAGGAGAACTCGCCACGTTTCCAGAACTTTGTGGCTGAGGAGTCCAATGAAGAGAGGAAGGTGAATCTTGATCTTTTGGATGAAGCCAGGGAAGAAGCAGGAATCAAGGCTGAGGCGCTGAAGAGGAGAGTTGAGCTCAAACACAGTTCTAAGTTGAGAGCTCGACAGTTCCACGCGGCAAACCTCGTCATGCGCAAGGCGTCTCCATACCAGATAGAGAACAAGCTATCCCCTAAGTGGACTGGTCCTTTCAGAGTGACAGAGACCCTAGGGAATGGAGCATATAGGCTTGAGACTTTAGAAGGAGGTCCGATTCCTCGAACATGGAATGTTACCCACCTGAAGTTTTATTTCACTTAAAGCCATGTAATCTTGTACACTACACAATACAGGGGACACTTTTTTTTCCCTTTCTAAGGGTTTTTAATGAGGTCACCCAATAAAATTCAGTTAAAGATATATATTTTTAATGTGTTTGTACAATGTTATTAGAACCTGTCACTTGGAGTTAGAGGTCTCGTAAGTGGAGAGGTAGGTTCGTAGAGAACACCTCCATTTCGAGTAAGAACTTCCAATGTGAAAGAAGGGTTCACCCAGAGAAATCCTCCTCGCCTGTGAGCGATGTAAGGTCAGTTAGAACCTGTCACTTGGAGTTAGAGGTCTCGTAAGTGGAGAGGTAGGTTCGTAGAGAACACCTCCATTTCGAGTGAGAACTTCCAATGTGAAAGAAGGGTTCGCCCAGAGAAATCCTCCTCGCCTGTGACCGATGTGAGGTCAGTTAGAATCTATCACTTGGGGTTAGAGGTCTCGTAAGTGGAGAGGTAGGTTCGTAGAGAACACCTCCACTTCGAGTGAGAACTTCCAATGTGAAAGGGTTCACCCAGTTAAATCCTCCCTCGCCCATGGGCGATGAGAGGTTAGTTAGAACCTACTAGTTGGGGTTAGAGGTCTCGTGAGTGGTGAGGGAGTTCGCAAGGAACACCTTCCCCTCCGAGTGAGAACTCCCAGATTAAAATAAGGGTTTGTTAGTGAAATCAGCAGAAATCGTGCTACCTAAAATTCATTTTGACAGGTGCGTTATTTGTGATCGTGAGTTCCACAAAATATAAAGCATGTCAAACAGATGAACAAGCAGCAGAAATACAAAGGCAAGCAAAGTGCTGTATAAAGCAAAGAAGATTGAAAGAAAGGTAATTACATTACATAGGAGGGTAATTACAAGATGTTCAGCCACTAGATACAATTACTCAGAAGACCTATCTGGGCACTATTTGCCCGTCAACTACCTGCATGGTTGCAGAGTATGGTGAGAGGTCCATCTCAGGATGCACGCAGGCAACCTGAGCAAGGGCATCACCAAAGCCTTCCCCATAGGCGTCGGCGGCGTCTTCAGTAAGCTCAGTCTCGGTCTTCTTCAGCAATTCAATTTGTTGGGCAAGTTCCTCCTCAACCTTGCCCAGTTGAACTTCTCGGTTGGTAGCTCTTTCCTCTAGCTTGGTCATTTTGGCTTGAGCCCCCTCCGCTTACTCTTCTAGTTCGATGATCTTGTTGCGGAGGGGGAGAATCTTGGCTTCAAGCTGGAGGGCCACCTGCCCCTTGGAGAAGAGGAGCTTCTTGGTCTCCTTCTCAGATTGGCGGAGACTACCCAGTTCTTGATTAAGGGCAGTCTCGCGCTTAGCCGCTTGGCGGAGTTGGAGATCCTTCTGCTCCAGCTCTTTCTCCAGTTGGGTGGTCTTCTCGAGCAGTTCAGCCTTAGCGCTACCCTTGACCAGCAAGAAGTTGGAAGGGGCCAGGAACTCCCCAAGACCATGACTAAGGAGGTGCTCGAGGGAATTTCTGTCCATGGCCTCCAAAGCAGCCTGGCCAGGCATCTGCGCAAGGGATCTTTGGAGTAAAGAAGGCAGCTCTGGGGCAGAAGGCATCTGGCCAGTAGGAGGAGCACTCTCCCCACCCCCCTCAAGTGTTAAGATTGGCTTGGGAGGGGATGAAGCGTTGGGAGGGTGCTCCCTAAAGGATGAGGGGTGCCCTTCTGTGGCTGAAGAGACCTCCGCGACAGTCCTCACCCTTTTCCTCTTGAAGACAAGGCCATAACAAGTGTCCTCATCGTTGGAAACCTCTACAGGGGCTGCCCTCTTGGATTTTTCAGCAATGGGTTCCAGGGCAGCACCCGCGGGTGATGAAGGACCTGCAGGGGCTGAGCCGCTAGCATTGCGGTGATTCAGCACCTCGGCTAACCTTCTCTTCTTCTCAGCGCTGAGCACCATGTCTGCATTGGACAACAAGAAAGGGGTGAGGAAGACAAAGATGCAGTATATAAACAGTTAAGTGCAAGACGGAGATGATGTACCAATGCACACGCTGAGTGTCTCGGCGTCATATTCATGCTTAATCAGCTGGGTGGTGTCAAACACCACGCCCCAGCTGGAGATGGCCTGGCAGAGTTCTTGATTAGGTGCAGTCAACTCTTCGAGCCTGCGCGGTTTCTTGAACTTCAACTTCTCCACCCAATATAATGGGAACCCATCGAGCATGGTGGAGTCGTAGGAGCTGCAGCAGACTCGAAAGAACCTTCCTTTGAAGTTCTTGTACGACTGTGAGAAGAGAGTGAGTAGGACTCTTCCTGCCACCCCATTCAGGATCACCCAAAGCCTCTTGCAAGGGCTCTTCACCTCGAAGAAGTAAAGAAACACGTTGATGGAGGGAGTGAACCCTAGGTTATTGCAAAGGACGGAGAACGCCCTGATAAAGGCCCAGCTGTTGGGGTGCAGTTGGGCAGGCGCTACATTCAACTCTGTGAGCAAAGTCCTCTCGAACCCAGTGAAAGGAAGGCGGACTTTGACCCGTTTGAAGATGGTGGCGTAGAAGAAGAAGAAAGGTTCCCCGTTGTTGCAGCGATTATCGGCGCAAACGGGTTAGTTTTCTGTACAGGGTCGCATAGAGACGTACGCGTCAGTTTCCCTGCCAAAGACGCGTCCTTTGATTTCATTCTCATCATCCCTATGCTTGCGAAGATCCTCACAGGATGTGAGTTTGGAGGTCTCAGCAAGGAGATCCTCAGAAGCCCATGGGTAGAGGGCCTTGTAATCAACCGCTACGGTTGGAGGAGGGTTGGAGGTAGTTTTGGTTCTAGCCATCTCGAATCTAAACAAATGAGAGGCAGGAAAAGAAAAAAACTTAGAAGAAAACAATGGTGGACGAAGACTCGAAGGTGGAACGAACCCAGAAAAAAAAAAAAAGAACAAGAACCCTAGAATGCACAAACCACAAATAGGCCCAGAACAGTTACAGCATGCAATATGGATGATCGGGATTATGTTATGAAGGAGGAGAAGACATAAAAATCATACCTTTGGTTGAGCGAGGGCGAAGAAGTTTGAAAAGCCTGGTGAGAGGAGGAGAGTGTGCTCTAGAAGATAGAGTTTACAGAAGGTGAGAATGCAAAGTGATGAAACAGTGAAGTGGCGCGAGGTTTTGAAGAGGTTTAACGTAGCCCTAGGGAGCGCAAACGTTATGAATCTCAGAGCGTTGATGCAGCCACATGTTAGCGGATGAAAGGGGGTTGGTGAAGTGTCCTTTCAGCGCACTGTTCACGTACTAATGCACAGAGCCACGTAGGTCGCCCGAGTCAATGACTTAGTCTCTTCGCTGAAACAAGTTAACAGCTCGAGACTAGGGGGGCTTGTGTACCAATCAGTCCTCACCCATGACTTAGTCTCTTCGCTGAAACAAGTTAACAGCTTGAGACTGGGGGGCTTGTGTACTGACCAGTCCTCGGACGTCAGCTGGGTCCCACAGCATGGGCCAAAGCCACGTGGAATGGACCCCACAGGTGGTATTGATGAGAGGGGTGATTAGCCATCAGCCCACAGAGAGGGTGATTAGTCATCAGCCTTCAGAGAGGGGTGATTAGTCATCAGCCTACAGAGAGGGTGATTAGTCATCAGCCTTCAGAGAGGGGTGATTAGTCATCAGCCTACAGAGTGGGTGATTGGTCATCAGCCTTCAGAGAGGGGTGATTAGTCATCAGCCTACAGAGAGGGTGATTGGTCATCAGCCTTCAGAGAGGGGTGATTAGTCATCAGCCTACAGAGAGAGCGTGATGATCACCAGGAAGGGCTAATGTGTCTTCGTCACTCCACAGGTTGAGGAGTCCTCGGCAACAGAGGGTGACGAGGTGACATCGGTCTTGGGTGATTTCAACAGCGAAACCAGCACAACTAAGATTGGTTCCCAGAGTGGGCCAATGACCAGTTAAATACCCAGAGGTAGGGAGAGGCCTGGATCACGAAGAGCCTATGCGGGTAACAGGGAGAGCACAATTAGGTGTAGAGTCCTGAGGGGACGAGTACTCACCAGAACTAGGGTTTTCCCAGTGAAGCTACATGCATGGCACGTGAACAGTGAAGGCACTCCCAGAACAGGTGGCCCCAGAGACTAGGTGCACAAGGAGGCACCCAGGTGGTCACCCTGTTAAAGTTTGCACTCCAGAGAAGGAAACCTTATGTGCTAGATTACCCTAAGATTGGGTAATAGCGGCGCAAGGGTATTCCAGTAATCCCTAAATATGGCTAGCAGTGCAGTAAACCCTAATTAGGGTTAGCGGCGCAGTAAACCCTAGACTATATAAGGGACAGTAAAATACTTCACAAAGGTACGCAGTTTCTAGACCTAAACACAGAGAGACTCGATACAATTGGTGTTGCTTGCCCACTATTGACTTGAGCGTCGGAGTGCAAACGGCCTCTAGGGCGCCCCTTTCTCTTTTGCAGGTGCAGATTGTTTCGCAAGAATCAAGCACGTATCAACGTGAGGAAGGAGGCGCGTGAGTGTCGTGGAGTCAACTGACAGGCGAGTCAACCGGCAAGAACAATCTTCAACATCCAAGGAGAGCTCAACATGTGAAGGCCATCATCTTCCCCGACCTCATCCAGCAAATCTAAATTCACTCTCATTTCCTCATTGGATTCCTCAACTACAAAGTTCTGAAAGCGAGGCAAGCTCTCCTAGATCTCTATAGGAATCATGGCATCTGACCCATACACCAAGCTAAAGGGTGTTTCTTTGGTAGTGGATTATGGGGTGGTGTGATACGCCCACACAATCCTGGGAACCTCTTCTGCCCACATTCCTTTAGCTTTCTCTAATCTTCTCTTTAAATCCCTGAGCAGGACTTTGTTGGCCGACTTGACCTGTCCGTTAGTCTAGGGCTGCTCGACTGATGTGAATACCTACTTGATATCGAGCTCTATGCACAACTTGCCCAACTGCTGGCTTGCAAACTGGATGCCATTGTCAGACACCAAATGCTTTGGGATCTCGAAACGACAAACTATATTCTTCCACACAAAGTGTTGGACTTTGTGAGCTGTGATTTGTGCCACTGGTTTAGCCTCGATCCACTTAGTGAAATATTCTATAGCCACCACGAGGTACTTCATCTGTCAAATCGCTAGGAGAAATGGCCCTAGGATGTTGATCCCTCAGGAATGGAAAGGCCATGAGCTGGGGAGCGACCTCAATTCCTCTGGTGGCACATTATGCTAGTCAGCGTGCTGCTGGCAGTTCTTGCACCGCTATGCATATCTCGTACAATCTTCTCTCATGGTTTACCAATTGTACCTAGCTCGAATGGCTTTGGACGACAGAGCTCGACCACCGACATGACTTTCGCATATGCCTTCATGGAGTTCAGACATGATACGGGTACACTGCACGCTCCGCTTACACAAGTCAGGATAGGATGGGTGTAGACATGCCTAAACACATTGCCATCTGTACCGACTAGTCCTCGGACACGGAGAACAGCTAATAAAGGTGAGCCGCATCAGCTGGGTCCCACAGGTAGTAGGCACTAATGGGATGATTTTTCATCAGCATGTCGACCACCAGAGTGAACTGGGGTGTCCTCGTCACTCAGCAGGGTGATGAGTCCTCGGTAACTGGGTGTGATGAGGTGACATCGGCCTTGGATGTTTCGAATAACAGAGCTAGAACATCTACAATGGGTCTTAAGGGAAGACCAGTTATCGGTAAAATGCCCAGAAGTAAGGAGAGGCCTATGTCACAAAGTGCCTATGCGTGTGGCAGGGAAAGCACAGTTAGGTGCAGAGTCCCAAGGGGTTGAGTACTCATCAGGATTAGGGTTTCCTAGTGAAGCTACATGCATGGCACGTGAACAGTGAAGGCACCCCTAGGATAGGTGGCCCCAGAGACTAGGTGCACGAGGGGGTACCCCAGGTGGCCATCCTGTTAGAATTTGCACTCCAGTTAAAAACCTTACGTGCTAGATTACCCTAAGTCTGGGTGATAGCGACGCAAGGGTATTCCTGTAAACCCTAAATATGGGTAGCGGCGCAGAGGAAACCCTAGACTATATAAAGGGTAGCGAAATAATTCGCAAAGGTACGCAGTTTCTAGACCTAAACACAGATACTAAATACACTTGGTGTGCTTGCCCTAGCTTTTGACTTGAGCGTTGGAGTGCAAACATCCTCTAGGGCGCCCCTTTCTATCTTACAGGTGCAGGTTGTTTTGAGAGAGCAAAGCATAATTCAAGGTGAGGAAAGGAGGCATGTGATCGTCGTAGAGTCAATCGCCAGGAGAGTTAACCGACAAGAACACCATCAATAAAAGTATAGCAGGCTGAATTCTTCATCACAATTCTAGCCTCCACTGGGTCCATGGGAAGCACTCCGTCAGCCAGGTAGCATCGGTAGGGTGTCATCCAAGTTTCCCCTTCCTCGACCAGTTGAACCTGTGACGATATCTCCTCTAGCGGTCCATATGTGCTTATGCGGGGTGTTTTCAATGTTTCATGGGTTAATTGATGGAAGAGGCCCAAGCTCCAACCCAAGTTCAGGCCCAACACAAGGTCCATGGCCAAGCACATTCATGCCCAAATGAGTCAAGCCACGGATGGGAGGGAGAAGACCTTGTACATGCTACTTGGAGGCCCATTAGTGGTAGCTTAGTAGATTAGTGTAGTGTAGAAAGCAAAACTTGCTCACTTAGGGGTGTGCTATCAAAAAGGTGCCCTTAGCAATAGCAGGAGGGGTGTGCTAGCAAATAGGTGCCTTTAGCAAAAGAAGGAGGGGTGTACTATCAAATGTTGCATTTTTGACCTATCTTCTAGAATATTAGGATGATGGTGTGGTTTGACTAAAGTCAATACCCTAGGCAGCCCCCACTTTTTGTATTTCCATCCCTACCCTTTAAGCTTGCTCACCAAGGCTCCTAAATCTATAAATAAGGAGGCCTACCTCATGTATTAACAAGATTAATTTGACTAAAGTTATGCTGCCAAATTTGTGCCATACTTACTCCCTTGCCTAAATCTCTTGATTTATGGTTTTAATCTTCACTCCTTCACCACCAAAGAGAGCTGGCCAAACCTCTCTCATTTTCATACACTTCATGCACCTTCAAGATCACCATCACTCCTAGGAGGGTCTTGCTCATTTCAACCATTGCTTCCGCACCATCTTCAACATCCAAGGAGAGCTCAACATGTGAAGGCCATCATTTGGTATCATGAGCTATGGTTCTTCAAAGATGAGTGTCTCTTCATTTTATTTTTTTTGAGTTCTTCTTTTCTCCAAGCTGTTTATCTTTATTCCAAGTTGTCTTGCTGTTTTTTGTGTTTTAATATGATTTGAATGCTTGTTTATTCATTTCATTTGGTGGGTTTGTTCAAACTTGTGCTTGAACATCTATTTTCAATTTTGTGTAGGATTCTTGATATATTTGTGTTGCTGTTTTTATTTTTAGGTATTTGAGTCTTGCTTGAAATTTCATTTGGGTCATATGTTGTTCTTGAGTCTTTTCATTTTATGAATCCATAAGTTTTGTCTAAGTCATGTGTTTCCATATTTGTCATCAAATCCTAGTAGTACTCTTTTTGATTTATTTGTTTCTTGTTTTTGGTCTGAATGTTTGATCTGAAATTTGTTTTATGTTGATCCTTTGGTGCATTTTTAATTTTAGTTTGAGTTCTTATTTGTGTGTTAGTTCCACACAAATTCCATCATATTAACTCCATTGTGTTTTTGAGATATATCATTCTGTTTTTGATTCCAGTTTTCTGAACCCCTGTTTTCACATTTCTGTGCTGACTGTTTTGTCTTATGAAAATTACATACATCATCAAAAATTTCTGAGCCTCTGGATTTAAAAAATTTGAGGTGTTAGCAAAAGGACAAAAAAAGAACCATATGAAAAAAAGAAATAGAAAAAAAAAGATAAATATTACAAAAAAAGTGTGCAATCCTGACGTTCCAGCTGGCAGCTCTGAGCACTGATTTTATAAAATTTACCAAAATTAATTGGTACATGCGTTTGGAGTGAAACCAACGCCAAAAGTTTGTTAAGATCTTGTTCTGATTGTGTCTCAATTTTCAGAAGCAAATACAAAAGGGTAAGCTCAGCATAAATCTTTTAAAGATACGCTTTCTGGACCACAACAATTTGTGCTTTTCTGTGGTGCTGTTTTTTGGTTTTTAAATCAAATATAGTGCTATTCCTAGGTTCCTTTTTTTGTGCCATCCATTATTTGAGTACCTTTTATTTGCTTGTCTAATTTCATTTGAACTCTTTCTAGTTGTGTCACATTTAAATTCCATTTGTGTGGTACTGTTTTTCAAATTAATTTGTTTCTTGCTTTCTTTCTTTGGCCTCTAAGCTTGTTGGTGGATTACATATCAATTGGTACTTGTTGAGTGAGAATTTGACTTGAGGAGAGTCTAGCTTGCTTAATAGGTGCTGGATTGAAGATTTTATTGACCTAATTCCAAGAGGAACAAAGGCAAAGGGCAGCAACAAACACCATACTACAAATACACCACACACTTTGGAAGGCCCAACAAGTAGAAAAGCAACAAAAGGGGTGCAACTAGAAGAACAACAAAAGGGGTGCAAATAGTAAAAGCAACAAAGGGAGTGTCATTTAATTTCTTTGCAATCTTGCTTGTGTTAATTACTTGTTAATCACGCAATTAGTCGGTGAGTGTGTCTTCCAGGGCTCCAAGTGTCCAAGAAGCCTCACCTAGGGCCGTCTAGCTTAATTTGTTTTTGTTAATTGCTTTAATTGAACCAACTTGCTTTAATCACTTTGTTAATTTCTTGTTTAATCTTGTTTAAGGCTTTGATAATTTGCTTTATTTGCTAGATAGCTTGCATTGTTTTCTTGCATTAAAAATTTGATTTCTTCATCCTCATTGTGTTCTAAGTGTTTTACCTAAAGAAGGACTTGTGTAAAGGTTTTGGAGGGATAGTTTTTGGCTAAGGCAAGACTTGGTATTTAAGTAGTCCATTGTGACTCACCTCTCTTACCTGGAAAGCTACCTTCATTAACTTTCCTCTTCTTTCTTAAAAGTAAAAAATTTCTATACACAAAGTTCTAGTCATGTCTACTCACTCTTCCAAGTCCATTGAAAGTGATGTAAGGTCCATAAAATCTCTTTTGAAACAACTTGCCAAGGATGTACAACATCTTTCATATAGACAATTGGAAAATGAATCTAAAATCAATGAATTGGCTAGAGCAAGGAAAGAGAAATCACAAAATTCAAAAAAATCTCATTCACATGCATCTCATTCTCAACTCCAAGAGTCTCTAGGAGAGGTAAGCATTAGAAACCATGAGTATTACCAACCACCACCTAGAAGACTTAGGCAAAGAGAGGAAGAAGCCCCAAGGGAAGTAAGGGTAGACCTACCACATTTCTATGGTAAGGACAATGTAGAAGTTTACCTAGATTGGGAAATGAAAGTGGAACAACTCTTTGCTTGTCATAGGGTGAGTGAAGAGAGAAAGGTACCCTTAGCCACCCTTAGTTTTCAAGGAAATGCCATGTATTGGTGGACCTCTCTAGAGAGAGATAGACGTCTTCATAGGGACCCTCCCATAGAGTATTGGAATGACCTTAGGGGAGCCCTAAGACGTCGCCACATACCTTCCTACTACCATAGGGAGCTAATGGACAAGCTCCAAATGTAACATCCCTCCAAAACCTTTTCCTATTTATATAATAGAATAAAGCGTAGATATTAAATTTATAAAATCAACATATGTATTAGATATTGAAAATACATCATCCCGTACATCGTATTCAAAAAGAGACGTCCCTCTTATAGGGTTTTAATACATTCCATCAATTGTTTCGAAATAAAAACCAAATACAGCATGAAAAGGACAAAACAGGTGATCTCCTATCAGAAGACCCAAAACAGCCGATCTGCTATCAGAACAGAAAACAGGCGATCACCACGTAGAGACAGAAACAGGCGATCTCCTCCCGGCGACCACTCACTGAGGAGATCTACTCCCTGGAAGATCATCTGCTCCCGTGTAAAATACACGATCATCACAGTTTTAAGAGAAAACAGCCACATAACAGTACAAAGGGTAAGCTAGATATTTTTTAACTTTAAATTATGAACTGGACAACCAACATAGATCAGCCTTTTTAAATATTCACAAAAGTCCATCACTTTCTCATTCATATCACACAGCCATCAAGAAATCACATATTTCACAATTTCCTCAAGAGTCGTTCTATTCAAATAATGCATCAAGTGTCTATCAATTTCAATGTTCCTCATTTCTCACGTCAGACTTCCACTGACTCATCACACAAGACACTTGACACTACTTCCGGAAGACTCGTGCATTGACTAGACTCAGAGATCTGCACCTGTCATACTAAACTGCTGTAATGTTTCCACAGCTATGCGCATCAACACAATCTCGATCTCAATTTCATCACTCTCACAGTATGACAGGGTTAATCCATATAACAGGCCGAGCTCGTTCTTTTTCACACGACTCACCCATTCATATGAACCTCCTTCGACTCTCACCAACTGAATAACTTCCTCTATGTGATTCCATTATCTCAGTAGAGTCAGGATATCTCATTATAGAAATCACCGATCAATGCACATCCTACACGATCTTACACGGTATTTTCTTTCCTGAAAATACTATGCCTTGATCTCACATTCACAACATTCAACACGTCATACAACACTTAATGAACGATTCCAGTCACAGAAAAAACTCATGCCAAGGTTCAGATTTTCGAATATCACATTTAAATCTCAAACAGTTTCAAACAGCACCAAAAACAGGGGAGTTCGAAAAACAACGCCAAAACCGGCGATCTCGTTCAAAAATAGGGGATTATACAATAACAGTTGAAAACCGGCGACCACGTCGCCCCATCATCTCAAACATCTACTATAAGGTTTTTCGTTGGAAATAAGGCTAGCTTCCCTTACCTGGACTTGCGCAAAACACCAAGAGCTCCAAAACCCACCGAGCTTAAAGGATGCCTTGGCTCTGTTTTAGCGTCTGGTTTGTAGAACTTGCAGAGAACCTCCCAGGTGCTCCAAGGGTAGTCGTTGCTCGTCGCACTGGTGCTTGAGGATGCCTGAATCGCAGTGCGAAGGAGAGAAAAGAGAGGGATGAAGATGCACTCACTCTTTCACTCTTGAGTCACTGCAACGTTCTTTGCCTCCTCGCAGTGGGTTTTTGAATCCAAGCCTACTTGTCCACGCATGCTGCTGCCACCACCCCCTCTGCAAGAAATCCAGAGTGTACGTTTCACTGAACAGTACGGCCACGGTTGTCTCTTGCGCATGCCAACCACTTCCCTGAACAGTACGACCGCGAGTGTCTCTTGCGCATGCCAACTTTCTGATGTCACTATTCTGAACCACCCTTTTTGTCTACGTGTCGCGCATGCAGTACGTCTGATGCTGCGAGCCTGGGTCCCACCTTATCTGCGTGAAACTCGACATCGCGCGATAACCTTCCACCGATGACCGCTCGCGCGATGACTATCCACCGAGGCCTCATCCTGGAGGACGACCGATGTCTCTCCCTGGGAGACGACCGATGTGTCTCTCATACCGGCGATGACTGATGTGCCTCATCCCGGTGATGACTGATTCCTCACACTGGCAGACAACCAATGTCTCACCCTGGCAGACCACCGATGTCTCTCCCTGGCAGACCACCGATGTCTCTCCCATCCTGGTTGATGACCGATGTTCCTCTCATGCTGTTGGCGATCTCTTATCGCCCTTGTGTGTGACGAGAACACATCGCCTTACTCTGGTCACCGATGTCACATCGTCACACCTTGCTGAAGGTTCATCCTCCCATTATGTTACGTCGAAGGTATCACCTCCAGATGACTTGGTGACGTCGGTAGCTTCACATTTCCAAGAGTAGATCAGCACTACTCCTCGTGCTCCTATGCATGCAACACTAAGGATGACTTCTTATGCTCAAGCATAGAGCTTTGCATGCACAGCGTATCTAAGGCTTAACCCACACCTTGATACGTGTGGTTTTGTGGAACCCACTCTGGTTGATCCAGTATCTAGACCACATACTACGTGCACTCCTGTCGATCACGTACGCCATAGGCGATTGGCGGTCATGTCTCCTCTAGGCGACAGGCGATTATGTGCCAGAGAAGTCGGAGATCGCCTCCGTCTTCAATAACGGCGATCTCGTAGGAGACTTCTTAGCTACACTTTTCTTCCTTTACTCTTCTTGATCCACATGTCTTCCTCGAGCACATCCACGTGATTACCTCACGATAAAGTCATCGCACCTGACTACTTGGTTGATACAATGGTCAGCCGACCGACCTCGACCAGCTGACCCCAGATCTTGGGCGACGTCTAAGGTCCGACTACTACGAAACTTCATTTACCAGCTCTTTGTATTTTAAATAATAACATCTTCTGAAATTATTTAAATATAACACTTTTATTCCAATTAAAGTTTCTAGGTCCTTACACCAAAGGCTCCAACAAAAGAACATGAGTGTGGAAGAGTATAGGCAAAAAATGGAGCTATACATGATGAGAGCCTCTATTATTGAGGAAGAGGTCACCACCATATCTCGGTTTTTAAGTGGACTCAACCTTGAGATAAGAGATAAAGTAAAGCTTCTTCCCTACCAAGACTTGAATGATTTGGTTCAACTTTGCATTAAAGTTGAACAACAAAATTTGTGCAAAACTTCAAGTCTCAAAGGGTGGGAATCTACTCTAACTCTTATCCCAAGAGAGAGTATAGAAGAGAAAGGGAGGATAGTTTTTCAAAGGATAAATCCAAAGAAACTCCCAAGAGTGTAGGAAAAGATGTGTCTACCTCACAACCCCGCAGTAGAGACACTCAGTGCTTCAAGTGTTTTGGTAGAGGCCATATAGCATCCCAGTGCCCAAATAGGAGAACCATGATCTTAAGAGGGAGGGATGAGTATAGCAGCCAAGATGAAGAGTCTAGTGGGGAAGAAGAGAAGGAAAGTAGTGAGGGGGCATATCCTTGTGAGGGAGAATTAATGATGATCAGAAGAACCCTCAACAATCAACCTAGTGTGAACCATGAAACACAGAGAGAGAACATCTTTCATACAAGATGTAAAGTTTCAGAAAACATTTGTTCTCTCATTGTGGATAATGGCTCTTGCTGCAATTGTTGTAGCACTAGGATGGTTGAAAAGCTTAATCTACAATTAATACCTCATCCAAAACCTTACAAACTTAAGTGGATAAATGAAGATGGGGAATTAACTGTAGATAAGCGGGTAAAAATCAGTCTTTCTGTGGGGAACTATAAAGATGAGATTTTATGTGATGTAGTACCCATGGAAGCCTGCCACATCTTATTGGGAAGACCATGGCAATTTGACAAGAAAAATGGTCTTACCAACGAGATAACTTTTACCCATAGGGAGAAAAAGTTTGTACTCTATCCTTTAACACCTTCACAAGTGGTAAAGGACCAAGTACAAATGAAAATAAAAAGAGAAAATGAGAAAAAGAAAAAAGAATTAAAGGAAAATCCTTTGTTTGGAGTTGAACCAGGCATTGACTTAAATTCTTCTTCCACAGAAAACCCTTGTGAGAATATGCTTGAAGATAAATCTGTGTCTGGAGCTGAACCAGATATAGATATAAACCTTTCCTCCACAGAAAAGCCAAGTGAGGGGTTGTTTGAAAAAGAAGAAGAGGAATCTAGAAAGAATGAAGAGTATCTTACAACACCTCCTACAAGCATAGTGGGAAAAGAATCCTTAAAGGGGGATTGCAATAATTTTAACTCTCCTTTTCCTTTGAATCATGATGCTTACTCTTATTTTCAAAAATCACAAAAACAACACTTTGTGATGTTGTTGCTTATCTTGGGCAATGAACAACACAAAGGAAGCAAAAATCTTTTTGTAAAGGGCCCTATTTCTTTCCAACAAAACTTTTATAAAAATAGCAAAGGGGCTTATTTCCTTACTATTTTATTTGAATACACTAGTCTTAATTTTCTTATCTCACTTTTCTTTGATGTTTATTGTAGGTTAATATTTGATCCTGGAGGACAAGCATAGTTTTCAAAGCAAGAATAAGGCTGTTGTTTGAGATCAACCCTGTAGATCTGAGGACAGATCCTCTCAAGAAGGAGGGGATGATGGAAGAGGCCCAAGCTCCAACCAAAGTTCAGGCCCAACACAAGGTCCATGGCCAAGCACATTCACGCCCAAATGAGTCAAGCCACGGATGGGAGGGAGAAGACCTTGTACATGCTACTTGGAGGCCCATTAGGGGTAGCTTAGTAGATTAGTGTAGTGTAGAAAGAAAAACTTGCTCACTTAGGGGTGTGCTATCAAAAAGGTGCCCTTAGCAATAGAAGGAGGGGTGTGCTAGCAAATAGGTGCCTTTAGCAAAAGAAGGAGGGGTGTACTATCAAATGTTGCATTTCTGACCTATCTTCTAGAATATTAGGATGATGGTGTGGTTTGACTAAAGTCAATACCCTAGGCAGCCCCCACTTTTTGTATTTCCATTCCTACCCTTTAAGCTTGCTCACCAAGGCTCCTAAATCTATAAATAAGGAGGCCTACCTCATGTATTAACAAGATTAATTTGAGTAAAGTTATGCTGCCAAATTTGTGCCATACTTACTCCCTTGCCTAAATCTCTTGATTTATGGTTTTAATCTTCACTCCTTCACCACCAAAGAGAGCTGGCCAAACCTCTCTCATTTTCATACACTTCAAGCACCTTCAAGATCACCATCACTCCTAGGAGGGTCTTGCTCATTTCAACCATTGCTTCCGCACCATGTTCAACATCCAAGGAGAGCTCAACATGTGAAGGCCATCATTAATGACCTGTGATTTCTCTTTCCTGCTTCTGAAACACTTATCTTCTAGACATCTATCATGCCCTCTGTGGCTGTTCGAGGTGCTCTCAGAGACTCCTGTATGACCGTCCTCTGCTTGCCCCCCTTGCCTAAGCTGGCAAGCTTTGCTAGCAAGTCAGCTCGAACTTTATGAAAGTTCTCTTCAAGAGCTCCACATATTCGAGGTAAGCAGCCATCTGAGGGTCCTTGGCTTGGAACTCACCTGTCACCTACCGTGATATCAGCAGTGAATCACTCTTGGCCAACAGACATTCTGAACCCATCTCCTTGGCTAGCAGCATTCCTGTGATTAAAGCCTCATATTCTACTTGGTTGTTACTGACTTTAAAGGGGAAACGCAGGGCCTGCTCGATCAGGACTCCGCCTGGTCCTTCCAAGATCACTCCAGAATTGCTGCCCTGCTGGTTCGATGACCCATCTACTGATAGTACCCATCTAAAGTCTACCTCTCTCTGTTGTGTGGCTTCTGAGGAGAGCTCTACTACAAAGTCAGCATAAACTTGGTCCTTGATTGGCCCTATGGGTTCAAACTGTACCTCGAATTCAGATAACAGAACCGCCTAGCGAACCATTCTCCCTGGGACATCAGGTTTCTACAGGACCTTGCGAATGGGGAGGTCTGTCATCACAATGAAAGTGAAGCTGTGAAAATAGTGTCGGAGCCTCCGCGCTGAAAATACTACAGCTAACGCTACCTTCTCTATGGCCTGGTAGCGCACCTCAGGTCCCTGCAATACCTTGCTGACAAAATAAATGGGTTTCTGCACCTGGTCTTGTTCCTGGACAAGGACTGAATTGATCGCCCGCTACGTGATGGCAAAGTATAGGCGGAGTGGAGTACCTGGCAACGACTTGCACAACACTGGGGGACTGGCCAGATACTCTTTCAGCTTGAGGAATGATTCCTCACACTCATCAATCCATACGAACCTGTTGTTTCTCTTCAAACACTGGAAGTAAGGATAGCCCCTGTCCCCTCCTGTTGAAACAAACTGGGACAGGGAGGCCATCCAACCTGTCAACTGTTGTACCTCCTTCATTGAGACTAGGCTGCTCAGGGCCATAATTTCTGCGCACTTCTCGGGGTTTACTTCTATTCCACGCTTAATCGGCAAGAACCCCAAGAACTTTCTCACTTTTACCCCAAACACGCATTGTTTAGGGTTCAACTTTAACTTGTACTTGGCTATGGTGTTGAACAGCTCTTATAGCTTAGCTACGTGCTAGTCCTTTTCCTGGGAGGTGACAACCATGTCGTCAACATATGCCTACATTTTTTGTCCTATCATAGGGGCGAGAATCCTGTCCATCAGGCTCTGGTAAGTTGCTTTGGCATTCTTTAGTCCAAAGGGCATCACCATATAACAATAACTGGAGAGCTCTGTCATGAATGTTGTCTTGGATTCATCTCTGGGGTGCATCCAGATCTGGTTGTATCCAGAAAATGCATCCAAAATGCTGAGGAGTTTGCATCCTAATGCGTTGTCCACCAAGGCATCAATGTTGGGAAATGGGTAAGAGTCCTTGGGGTAGGATTTATTCAAATCTATGAAGTCGATGCACATCTACCACTTGTCATTGGTTTTCTTTACTAAGACCACATTAGCCAACCACTCAAGGTATTGAATCTCCCTGACGTGACCGACCTCTAGTAGCTTCTGGGTTTCCTGCCTGATGACCTACTGCCTCTCCTCATTGAACTTTCTCCGTCTTTGGCGTATAGGTCGAACCTGTGGGTCCATGGTGAGATGATGGCACAAGAAATCAGGGTCAATACCTGGCATGTCTGAGGCAGTCCACGTGAAGGCGTCTAGATGTCGGGCCAAGACCTCGGCGACCTAGTCCTGCGCTTCCTGACTCAGGGACTTACCAAGTTTGAATTGTTTGCCACCAATCTCTCACTCCACGACCTCTTCTGTGGGCTCGACTCGTCTTTCAGGGGCGACCTCTACACGGACGTTCCCTTCCTCCCTGGGTGGTCGATTGGTGACAGAGCACACCCCTCTCTTTGTCTTGAGGCTATTCTCGTAGCATTTTCTAGCCGTCTTTTGGTCAGACTTAATGGTGATCACTGTTCCATCAAGGGAGGGCAGCTTCATCTTTATATGTCTTGTTGAGGGTACTACTCCTAATCTGTTCAAAGTTGGCCTGCCCAGAAGAATGTTATAAGTAGAAGGAGCGTTTACCACAAGATACCTTATGTTGACAGTGCGAGACGCATTGCGGTTTGTGAACGTTGTCCTTAACTCGACGTAGTCTCTGACCTCCACTTGGTCTCTCGCAAAACCGTATAGGCAGCCATCGTAAGGCCTCAGCTGGTCAGGTGATCATTACAATTTATTGAAGATTGACCAGAACATCACATCTGTCGAACTTCCTTGGTTGATGAGGACCCAATACACCTTCCTTCCCACTATCACCATTGAGATCACTACTAGGTCGTTGTTGTTAGGAAAGATGGCTTTAAACTAGAGGGGGGGTGAATTGTTTAAAGAGGTTTTCGCAAACTTTTACAAGCTAGAATGAATATCTTTCAGAAATCAAATGATTAAGCAATTCAGTTTGCCAAAACAGCAAGCAAAACAGCACTGCCAGGAAAACAATCGGTTGTTTCTTCGAAACAATCGGTTGTTTATACCAGCAAACAACAAACAAACTGAATTTAAAGAGTAAGGGATAGAGAGATTGTACACAGATGTTTATACTGGTTCACTCCAACCCAGAGCTACATCCAGTCTTCTCAGAACCCTGAGGAAATCCACTAAGCAATCACACCTTGATCACTTACACAACAACCAAGAGAATGACCTTTAAAACCTCAAGACACACACTCTCCTTGGCCAACACTAAGATTGTTGATCTTCAACACTGATGTGAGTTCATTATGAACCTTTCTTGGTTTGGGTTGAGTTGATATAGGTTTCATTGTATTCATGACACTTTCAAGAATTAGGATCAAAATTCTAAAGAACAATTAATAGAGTTTCTACTCAAGAAAACAAAGGTTCATACTAAAAACACATGAATAGGTAACTTGTAGTGTAAGATAACAATGGAATATGAATGGGTAATTCAAGAACAGTACCAAACTTCAAAGGAAACACAAGAACAACATAAGAACACCAAGAACAAATGAAAATACTGATTGAAATTCAATAGGAGTTAGAAAATCACCAAGAAATTCATCAAAGAACAAAAACCCATGGATGGAAAACAAGAACAACACATGTATATGGAAACCCATGGTTTGGACGAAATTAAAACAGCAAGAAAACAAGGAAATAAACCAACAAAGTGCAGAACAATGGCAGCAAATGAAAGGAAACAACTCATGAAAAAGATTGAACCGATTAAAAATGGAAAAACTACAAGAAAACACAAATGGGTATTTTTAGAAGATGAATAGAAATGACTTATGTGGTTGTAGCCTTTTGGAGATGTGATTCACGCCACTTGGAGGGTGGTTCTTCCAAGATGAGTGGGTGGTGCCGCCACTTGAGAGTCCCCAAAGCTCACAAGATAAGACATGAAGGAGAAGAAGAGACAAGTCTGTTCTACTTTTTAAGAAGACTAGTAAGAAGAATTTTAAATGCTTGGGTGGATGACCTCTTCCTCCATTAGTAAAATCCTCTTCCTCTGCTTTATACAGCAAGGTTGAGGCAAGAGAAAGACCTCTTCCTTTGCTTTTTACAGCAAGGTTGAGGCAACAGAGAAAGTCCTCTTCCTCTGCTTTATACAGCAAGGTTGAGACAACAGAGAAAGTCCTCTTCCTCTGCTTTATACAGCAAGGTTGAGGCAAGAGAAAGTCCTCTTCCTCTGCTTTATACAGCGAGGTTGAGGCACGAGGAAGTCCTCCTTGCCTTTGAGAAGGTGTAGGCAACAGAGGAAGACCTCCTTGCCTTTAAGCAAGTGCAGGCGAGACAGAGGAAGACCTCCTTTGCCTTTGAGCAAGTGCAGGCGAGAAAGAGGAAGACCTCCTTGCCCTTGAGCAAGTGCAGGCGAGAAAGAGGAAGACCTCCTTGCCCTTGAGCAAGTGCAGGCGAGAACAGAGGAAGTCCTCCTTGCCCTTGAGCAAGTGCAGGCGAGAACAGAGGAAGTCCTCCTTGCCCTTGAGCAAGTGTAGGCACCAGAGGAAGTCCTCCTTGCCTTTGAGCAAGTGCAGGCACCAGAGGAAGTCCTTGTAACATCCCGCCAAAATACTATTCATGTTTATATAATGAAAATAAAGGTAACAAATAGATTGAGGTGAACAAAATTATATATATGAAATGTAGTTTCTCCTCACAGGGAGTTTAATACAAATTCGGTCACTTTTCCAGAAAACATAAACAAAATACAGTAAAGAAAAACAAAGCAGGCGATCTCCTATCAGAAGAGGGCGATCTCCTATCAAAAGACAGCAAAAGGGTGATCGCCTAACAGAAGTAGAGACAGGCGATCGCCTTCCGGCGACCACTCACTGAGGAGTTCTGCTTCCTGCAACATCATCTGCTCCCGTGTAAATTATACACGATCATCACAGGTTTAAGAAAGAGCCAAACACAACACCAAAAGAAACACCACAGGGTAAGCTAGACGTTTGAAAAAGAGTTTAGATATTATACTTTAAAAATCAAGATGAACAAATTAAAGATACCCACGTAAACCATCAACTAAACACATATTGCACGATTCCTCAAAGGTCATTAAAATCACAACATTTATCAAGTGTCTATCAATACAATGTTTCTCATTCTCACGTCAGACTTCCACTGACTCATCACACAAGACACTTGACACTACTTCCGGAAGACTCGTGCGTTGAACTTAGCATCCAGAGACATGCACCTGTCATACTTCATTGGCTGAAATGTTTCCACAGCCATGCGCATCAACACAATCTCGATCTCAATTCATCACTCTCATAGTATGACAGGGTAAATCCATAAGACAGGCCGAGCTTGTTCTTTTTCACACGACTCACCCATTCATATGAATCTCCTTCGACTCTCACCAACTGGATAACTTCCTCTATGTGATTCCATTATCTCAGCAGAGTTAGGATCGCCTCATTCACAGGATACTTACAGATCAATACATTCATAACCAAATCTCAACACGGTATTTCCTTTCCTGAAAATACTATGTCTTGATCCCACATTCACGACATTCCACACATCATACCACTCAAATGAATGATTCAAATCACAGCAACAGTCATTTCATGGTTCATATTTTCGAATATCACATTTAGATCTCAAACAGCTTAAAAAACAACACAAAACAGGGGAGTTCGAAAAACAACGCCAAAACCGGCGATCTCGTTCAAAAACAGAGGATTGTACAATAACAGTTGAAAAACCGGCGACCACGTCGCCCCCATCATCTCAATCATGAATATAAGGATTTTCGTTGGAAATAAGGCTAGCTTCCCTTACCTAGACTTGCGCAAACACCAAGAGCTCCAAAATCCACCGAGCTTAAAGGATGCCTTAGCTCTGTTTTCAGCGTTTGGTTTGTAGAACTTGCAGAGGACCTCCCAGGTGCTCTAAGGGTAGTCGCCGCACGTCGCACTGGTGCTGGAGGTTGCCTGAGTTGCAGCGCGAAGGAGAGAAAAGAGAGGGATGAAGGTGCAGACACTCTTTCACTCTTGAGCCACTGTAACCTTCTTTGCCTTCCCGCAGTGGGCTTTTGAATCCAAGCCTACCTGTCCACGTATGCTGCTGCTGCCACCCCTTCTGCAGGAAAGCCTGACAACCACTGCCCTGAACAGTACGACCACTGTTGTCTCTTGTGCATGCCAACCACTGCCCTGAACAATACGACCACTGTTGTCTCTTGTGCATGCCAACCACTGTCCTGAACAGTACGACCGCGAGTGTCTCTTGCGCATGCCAACATTCTGATGTCACTATTCTGAACCACCCTTTTTGTCTATGTGGCGCGCGTGCAGGACGTTTCATGCTGGGAGCCTGGGTCCCACTTTATCTGTGTGAAGCTCGACATCGCGCGATAACCTTCCACCGATGACCGCTCGCGCGATGACTATCCACTGAGGTCTCATACTGGCAAACGACCGATGTCTCTCCCTGGAAGACGACCGATGTCTCTCCCTGGGAGACGACCGATGTCTATACCTGGCGATGCCCGCATGCCTCTCGCGACCCGGCGATGCCTGCATGCCTCGCGCCCCGACGACACCCGCATGCCTTTCGCGCCCCAGCGTTGCCTCGCGCCCCGGCGTTGCCCGCATGCCTCGCGCGCCCTGGTGACGTCCACATGCCTCGCACCCTGGCGATGCCCGCATGCCTCTCGCGCCCTTGCGACGTCCACATGCCTCGCGCCCTGGCGATCATGTGTAGTAGACGACCGGCGATTAAGTACTAACTAGGCGATCTCATAGTCTTCTAAGCTACACTTTCCTTCCTTTTTATTTTAAATAAAGACATACTTAGAATTCATTTAAAATATATCTCTTTTTATTCCAATTCAATTTTACAGGTCCTTACATTCTCCCCAACAAGAAAAATTTTCGTCCCCGAAAATTGAATTACAAGGAAAAGAGGTATGGGTAGGCTTCTCTCATGGGTTCTTCTAACTCCCAAGTTGAATCACCCGATCTCTCATCCCACACCACTTTCACCATGCTGATGGTCTTGCCTCTGAGCTGTTTACTTTGCCTATCGTCAATCCTGACTGGTTTCGCTTCAAAGGACAAGTCATCCCTGATCTGCACATCGTCCACTTCCAGCACGTGACTAGGGTCTGCCATGTACTTCCTCAGCTCTGATACGTGAAAGACATTATGCAGATTTGCTAATTGGGGAGGTAGGGCAATTTCATACGCCACTAAACCGATCCTCCTTAAGATCTGATATGGCCCGACTAACTTAGGAGGCAGCTCCTTCGATCTGATAGCTCGTCCTACACCCTTGGTCGGTGTCACTTTCATAAATGCATGATCTCCAACTACAACTCCAAAGGTCTTCTCCTCATTGTCAACATCATCACTGCCTCTACAAGAGTTATTATCCTTGTCCTCATGAGCGACATAGAGTGGCTCCCTCAAAGTTATTCTCTTCATATTTTCCAGATCCACAAGGGTTTCCCAACCAAACGATTCTTGCTCACCTTCTTAGCAACTTCAACTTTGGGGATGGATGATGATTCACTTTCTAAGGTAGAGCAATCCGGCGAAGATCCATCTACTACCGTCATTAGCTGCAGTCACAACACCTTCCCGCCACTCATCATACCACTAGGCATACACTGCTGATTCAAACTCAAGAGGGCGACCTGAATGGTGTTCAGGAGAGCATGGCTTGACTGTTAAGCGGTTTGAACATCGCATACCCAAATTAATCAGTGGTTGCCATTCTAAACGAAGAGACCCATTCCTCTAGTTTCTGCGGTCCCTCTTTATCAAGCAACTCATCGTTGTGGACCTCCAGCAGCCTTGGAGACACACTCCAGGTTTTTCATCTAAATCAGCATTCTGCAACGCCACCATCACGCCAGAGTACCCCTATACTAGCACCGACTTGGAAGAACAGATACAGCTGACAATGCAGCATTGTTTCTAAAATCAGAAACGAAACGCTGACCACCACAACTGCCCATCTAAAGGATTAGCTGCAAATCCCATCCCATTAGAAACACAAGGCACGGAAAGTTCTGCTCCCACCTCCAACTTTCCAAACAATGACTTTTTGGAACTAACCATCATCTTCACCCTCCTCGCACACCTTACGTACATCTCTCCACCACCACGATTGATATTTCAAATGAGCTCGGCTTCTCCCAAGTTCCGAGTCATATTTGGATACAAGAATATCTTTCCATTTCCCTTTCTCATCACTCCTCATCCACCATTTCCATTTCGCCAGAAGAGCAAAGTTAAAATTTCTGGTATCTCTTAAATTCTCCATCTGCTGGTATGCAAATTCTACCATTAATGTAACATCCAATTCATCTCCTACATACTCTGTAAGGACCCAGAAAATTTTATTGGAATAAAAATGGTATATTTAAATAATTTCAGAAGAAGTTATTATTTAAAATACAAAGAGCTGGTAAATGAAGTTTCGTAGTAGCTGGACCTCGGAAGTCGCCCAAGATCTGGGGTCAGCTGGTAGAAGTCGGTCGGATGATGTGTGGATCAAGAAGAGTACAGGAAGAAAAGTTAAGTTTAGAAGGCTATGAGGTCGCCGGACGCCTGCTACACATGAGCGCCAGGTGGACGTCGCCAGGGCGCGAGGCATGCAGGCATCGCGCGGGCGCGAGAGGCATGCAGGCATCGCGCGGGCGCGAGAGGCATGCAGGCATCGCGCGGGCGCGAGAGGCATGCAGGCATCGCGCGGGCGCGAGGCAAGCGGGCATTGCCAGGGCGCGAGGCATGTGGACGTGGCCAAGGCGCGAGAGTTATGAGGGCGTCGCCAGGAAAGACATCGGTCGTCCCCTAGAGGAAGACATCGGTCGTCTCCCAGAGGAAGACCTCGGTCGTCTTCCAGGGCGAAGTTGACATCGGTCGTTTGCCAGGATGAGTCAGCAGCGGAAAGTTATCGCGCGACGTCGAGTTTCACACAGAGAAGGTAAGACCCAGACTCCCAGCATGAAGCGTAGTGCACGCACGCCACGTAGACAAAAAGGATGATTCAGAGTGGTGACATCAGAATGTTGGCATGCGCAGGAGACACTCGCGGTAGTACTGTTCAGAGCAGTGGCTGGCATGCACAAGCGACAACAGTGGCAGTACTGTTCAGAGCAGTGGTTGGCATGCACCAGAGACAACAGTGGTCGTACTGTTCAGGGCAGTGGTTCTCAGACTTCTCTGCAGAGTGGGTGGTGGCAGCTGCTTTTGGTGGATAAGTTGGTTTAAGATGCAGAAAACCCACTGCTGAGAAAAAGAAACGTTGCAGCCTTCAAAGAGAGAAAGAGTGAGTTACCTCCCTTCTCCTCCAGTTGCCTCCTTCGCGCTGCGATTCTAGCACCTTCACACGAGAGTACGACGAGCGACAGCCACCATTAGAGCACCTGGGCAGTTCTCTGCAAGTCCTTCAACCAGACGCAAAAACAGAGCCAAGGCGTTCTTCAAGCTTTGTTGGGTTTCGGAACTCTAGGTGTTTGCGCAAGTCCAGGTAAGGGAAGCTAGACTTCATCTTAAATACAAGCCATAGATTAGCTGTTTCTGAAGTAAGGGCGACGTGGTCGCCGGTTTTCGTTTTCATCTTCGTGAATGCTCTGTTTCTATGTGGTTGGGCGACGTGGTCGCCGGTTTTATATACAGACTTTGAAATACCCCGTTTTGAAACAGATCGCCGGTTTTGGCGTTGTTTGCGAAACTCTCTGTTTTTGGTGTTGCTTTGAAACTGTCTGAGACTTAAATGTGATATTCGAAAATCTGAACCTTTGGAATGATTGTTGCTGTGATTAAATCATTTATTTGAGTGGGATGATGTCTTGAATGCTGTGAATGTGAGACCGAGGCATAGTATTTTCAGGAAAGGAAATACCGTGTAAGATCGTATGTAATGTGTATTGACCTGGGGCTTGTCTAGAAGGAGATATCCTGACTCTGCTGATTTAATGGAATCACGTAGATGAAGTTATTCAGTTGTGGAGAGTCGAAGGAGGTTCATATGTATGGGTGAGTTGTTCAAAAGGGAACGAGCTCGGCCTGTTATATGAATTAACCTTGTCATACCGGGAGAGTTAATGACATTGAGACTTTATGCGCATAGCTGTGTGGATTCACAGCGACCCTGTGTGGATTTCACAGTGGTATGGTATGACAGGTGCAAATCTCTGGGCCTGAGTCAACGCACGAGTAAATCCGGAAGTAGGTCAAGTGTCTTGTGTGCTGGGTCAGTGGTGGTCTGACATGTGAAATGAGGAACTTGAAATTCATAGACACTTGATGCAGTTTTGTGAAAATGAATGACTCTTGTGAATATTGTGAAA
This sequence comes from Phaseolus lunatus, assembly GCA_013389735.1. Lineage (NCBI taxonomy): Eukaryota > Viridiplantae > Streptophyta > Magnoliopsida > Fabales > Fabaceae > Phaseolus > Phaseolus lunatus. The sequence goes on from CM023867.1 coordinate 18,310,223, forward strand.
TGTGTGATTTCTGGGCGATCAGGTGAAGAGTATTGAGAAAATCTATAGCTTTACGTGAATATCTTGAAAATTGCTTACCCTGATTTTAATGTTCTTATTTAAACTCTCTTTAAAATATCTAGCTTACCCTGTGTGTTTTGCTCGCTGGCTGTTTTTCTCTTTAAACTGTGATGATCGTGTATAACTTACACGGGAGCAGATGATTTTCCAGGAAGTAGAGTTCCTTAGTGAGTGGTCGCCGGAAGGTGATCGCCTGATTTTCTGTTCTGGCAGCAGATCGGTTGTTTTGGGTCCCCTGATAGGAGATCGGCCTCGTCCGATAGGAGATCGGTCTCTTCCGAAAGGAGATCGCCTGCTTTGTTTTTTTGCTGTATTTTGTTTATGTTTCTGGAAAATTTGACCGTATTTGTATTAAACTCCCTGTGAGGAGAAACTACATTTCATATATATATAATATTTTGTTCACTTCAATCTATTTGTTACCTTTATTTTCATTATATACATTTGTATAGTATTTTGGCGGGATGTTACATTAATGGTATCAGAGCAGTTCGTCCTTAGGATGACCTGAGGGCTGTGGATCCATTGTGTTTCTTCTGCTCATGAAAGTTATTTGAGTTTAAAATAATAACTATAGTGAAAGGTTTTCAAACGTTTTTGTATTGAAATTTTGTGTGTGCTTTGGTGAATATATGTTCTAACTGAAAATCTTAGTATTAAGAATGAGAAGGTCTTGATAAAGTAGTGAGGGTGCACACTCATAACTGGATCGAGATGAGTCTCAATCTTAATTCCAAAGGTTTGATGTTTAGCATATATTGAATTCTGGTGTGAGCTATTTCATTTTCTTGAGTGTCTTTGTAATGATTGAAAATGGTTGATTGGATTGATGACTGCATACCAGTAGTGTTCTGGTATTATGCTTGATGTTATAAGCATTATGATTCTGTTGATGAGCTCAAATTCTTAATGACTTTGAGATGCTGACCTTTGTAAGGTCTAGATGTTACCTCCTGAATGAATTGATTTTTAATCGATCTCATTCTTGTAGTTGTAGGGAATATAGAAACCCATAGTTTCAAAATCTGAAAACGAGGAAAGATGGCGCGTAAACCTCCTACCCCTCCCCGGCCTTCTTCAGAGATGGGTCAGATCGCCAGGGCCATAGAGATGATGGCAACTGCCATCCAACAGCAGAATACAGTAATGGCCCAGATTCATCAGGCTGTAATGAATCATTTGGAAACTGCTGGATCGGCTGCAACAGCTTCCCATGTCAATCAGCCTCGGGAGCAGGTGGGGATGACCGAGTTCATGAGGCACAACCCAACCCAGTTCCGTGGGAACGTTTCTCAGAACCAACCAGATCAGTGGATCAGGGAGTTCCATGCCTTAGTGGAGAAGGCAAAGAGGGTGGAGACCCTGGAGAGGGGTGGTTCCAGAGTAATCAGATCACAACCAGGGGGTCCCTCCAGTGGGAAGGCCAAGGTGCAGCACCCACAAAGCAAGCCTTATTCGAGACCCCCACAACTTAGGGCAGAAGCAGCACCGCCCCAGTTTCAGCAGTAACAACCCTGGAAACTTAAATGTTTCCACTGTGGTGGACCACACACAGCCAAGGTGTGCCCCAAGAGAGATTCAGAGAGAAGATGTTTTGCTTGTCAAAAGACGGGACACGTTGCTAGAGATTGTCCTACCCAGAATAGGATGACTCAACCCAGTAGATCCCAACAGTTGAGGAATGGAGGCAGTCGACCTCAGGCAGCAGGGAGAGTGTTTGCCATGTCTGGAGCGGAAGCATCTCAGTCAGGTAACTTAGTACAGAGTGTTGCTCTATAGCTGGTAGATGCGTTAGAATTTTGTTTGATCCTGGAGTGACACACTCCTTTGTGTCTAGCCTGTGTGTAGCCGAGTTGGGCCTTCTAGTGAAGGAATTACCGTTTGAACTGTTGGTCTCTACACCTGCGTCAGGACAGGTGTTGACCTCTACAGTTTGCCTCGAATGTCCAGTGATGGTAGAGGGACGCAGATTCAAAGTAAACTTGATCTGCCTACCTCTTCAGGATCTGGATGTTATCCTGGGAATGGATTGGCTAGCTGCCAATCACGTTCTCGTAGTCTGCGGTAATCAGAAGTTAGCGTTTCCAGATCTCCAAGAGCCAGATGGCGAGGTGCTTCGTGATGCTAGCTCGGTTGGAAGTGAAAAAAAAAAAATGAAGAGGACGTAAGCAAGATACCTTGGTGAAAGATTTCATGGATGTATTTCCAGAAGAGATATATGGATTACCTCCTAAGAGAGAGGTGGAACTCTCTATTGTTTTGGTACCTGGAGCTGGACCAGTGTCAATGGCTCCAGCTGAGTTGATGGAATTAAAGAAGGAAGTGTAAGTTAGATTTAGTGTACCAAGGTTTAGTTCCAGCTACATATAAGTGATGGAGAGTATATAAGCAGAATGTTGAGGGTTTAAGGACTTAAGCACGTGTATCCAGGGGAAGTACCGGAGTTAAGTTCCAAGAATGAAAGAATGAATTTTCTTCTATTTGAAGCTTGGGAGATGTATTGTGTCGATGAAACAGCATGAGGTGACGTTAGCTTAACCACAAGCTTAAAAGGAAAGAGGAGATATTGTATTTGTGTCTAAAGTTCTTTTGGCCAGAGGAAGTTGCTGAAGAATACCAAGTAGAGAAGTTACTGGGAGAAGAGAGAAAGCTTCACGCAGAATGGATGCTATTTTGTGGATCGTGATTTGGAAGATGAGTATGGAAATGGTGGATGAGGAGTGATGAGAAAGGGAAATGGAAAGATATTCTTGTATCCAAATATGACTCGGAACTTGAGAGAAGCCGAGCTCATTCGAAATATCAATCGTGGTGGTGGAGAGATGTACGTAGGGTGTGCGAGGAGGGTGAAGATGATGGTTAGTTCCAAAAGTCATTGTTTGGAAAGTTGGAGGCGGAGGGGATGTGAGATTTCAGGAGGATGCGTGGGCCACTAACTTTAACTTTAAAGCAACGTGGCTGGTCTATGTGCTTCAAGTGGATCAGTGTTCTACTTGTTCGACATAAGGATTTGAGGTCCCACCTTGAGAACTTTTACCTTATACGTATGTCATCCAAGTAGAATCAGGTGTGGAAGGGAATGTGGGTGGCAATAGTCTGTTGTATCTTAGAGAAGAGGAGTAGAGTTGTCCTTAAGCAAGAAATCCTGGATGCAGAGGAAATTTTCCAATCGGCTCCACTACATACATGGTTGTGGTTGAGATATATGGTGCGTTCGTTCTTGTATACCTTTTCAGATAGGCACCTGAACCCAAATCAATGCATCCAAGGTATACATTGAACAAGGAGGAAATGATGGGAACAGGAAGCCGAGTGGGCAAAAGAAGTCATGATGATGATTTAGAAAGTAACAGCAACAAGAACTTTGTCTTTATAAGGTGCAGAATTATGTGGTATAGTGGTGAACCAAAGGTGTTCCTTTAGGGGGCGTGAGATTTAGATCAGCAGTTGGGAAGTCGATGGATGGTTTTGATCAAGATGCGGAAGTTGATTCCTAGAAGGATATTTCGGATCCTAGTTTGAATTGGCTGGGGGACATGAGCAGTAGTCAGCGATCCTCTTTCTTTCCGATGAAGGGATCTTGCTCACTTTTCTCTACAGGGGGCTAGTCCTGGTTCTGTTAAGGGCTTAGTTCTGGACTTACTCGATCAAGTCTTCAGAGTTGGAAGTAGAGTGTGAGTGCCGGAGTTGGCGCTCAATGGAGCAGCATATTCCACATGCAGGGATGGAGAATGGAATTTGACGAAGAATTGGAGTAGTAAGGGTTGGTTCAACAGACAACCGAGAAGGTGAAACTGATGCAAGGCAGAATGAAAGCTTCTCAAAGTCGACAGATGTCATATGCAGATCAGAGGAGAAGACCTTTGGGGTTTGCTGCTGGAGATCATGTCCTTATGAGGGTGACACCAGCCAAGGGTGTAGGATGAGCTATCAGATCAAAGAAGCTGCCCCCCTAAGTTTGTTGAGCCATACCAGATCCTGAGGAGGATCGGTCCAATAGCTTGAGATCGCCCCACCTCCCCATTTCGCAAACCTGCATAATGTATTTCACGTATCACAGCTAAGGAAGTATCTTGCGGACCTAGTCACGTATTAAAAAGTGGACGACGTGCGGATCGGGTGACTCAACATGGGAAATAGAAGAAACCACGAGAGAAGCCCATCCATACCTCCTTTCCTTATAATTCAATTTTCGGGGATGAAAATTTTTCTTGTTGGGGAGATTGTAAGGACCCAGAAAATTTTATTGGAATAAAAATGGTATATTTAAATAATTTCAGAAGAAGTTATTATTTAAAATACAAAGAGCTGGTAAATGAAGTTTCGTAGTAGCTGGACCTCGGAAGTCGCCCAAGATCTGGGGTCAGCTGGTAGAAGTCGGTCGGATGATGTGTGGATCAAGAAGAGTACAGGAAGAAAAGTTAAGTTTAGAAGGCTATGAGGTCGCCGGACGCCTGCTACACATGAGCGCCAGGTGGACGTCGCCAGGGCGCGAGGCATGCAGGCATCGCGCGGGCGCGAGAGGCATGCAGGCATCGCGCGGGCGCGAGGCAAGCGGGCATTGCCAGGGCGCGAGGCATGTGGACGTGGCCAAGGCGCGAGAGTTATGAGGGCGTCGCCAGGAAAGACATCGGTCGTCCCCTAGAGGAAGACATCGGTCGTCTCCCAGAGGAAGACCTCGGTCGTCTTCCAGGGCGAAGTTGACATCGGTCGTTTGCCAGGATGAGTCAGCAGCGGAAAGTTATCGTGCGACGTCGAGTTTCACACAGAGAAGGTAAGACCCAGACTCCCAGCATGAAGCGTAGTGCACGCACGCCACGTAGACAAAAAGGATGATTCAGAGTGGTGACATCAGAATGTTGGCATGCGCAGGAGACACTCGCGGTAGTACTGTTCAGAGCAGTGGCTGGCATGCACAAGCGACAACAGTGGCAGTACTGTTCAGAGCAGTGGTTGGCATGCACCAGAGACAACAGTGGTCGTACTGTTCAGGGCAGTGGTTCTCAGACTTCTCTGCAGAGTGGGTGGTGGCAGCTGCTTTTGGTGGATAAGTTGGTTTAAGATGCAGAAAACCCACTGCTGAGAAAAAGAAACGTTGCAGCCTTCAAAGAGAGAAAGAGTGAGTTACCTCCCTTCTCCTCCAGTTGCCTCCTTCGCGCTGCGATTCTAGCACCTTCACACGAGAGTACGACGAGCGACAGCCACCATTAGAGCACCTGGGCAGTTCTCTGCAAGTCCTTCAACCAGACGCAAAAACAGAGCCAAGGCGTTCTTCAAGCTTTGTTGGGTTTCGGAACTCTAGGTGTTTGCGCAAGTCCAGGTAAGGGAAGCTAGACTTCATCTTAAATACAAGCCATAGATTAGCTGTTTCTGAAGTAAGGGCGACGTGGTCGCCGGTTTTCGTTTTCATCTTCGTGAATGCTCTGTTTCTATGTGGTTGGGCGACGTGGTCGCCGGTTTTATATACAGACTTTGAAATACCCCCGTTTTGAAACAGATCGCCGGTTTTGGCGTTGTTTGCGAAACTCTCTGTTTTTGGTGTTGCTTTGAAACTGTCTGAGACTTAAATGTGATATTCGAAAATCTGAACCTTTGGAATGATTGTTGCTGTGATTAAATCATTTATTTGAGTGGGATGATGTCTTGAATGCTGTGAATGTGAGACCGAGGCATAGTATTTTCAGGAAAGGAAATACCGTGTAAGATCGTATGTAATGTGTATTGACCTGGGGCTTGTCTAGAAGGAGATATCCTGACTCTGCTGATTTAATGGAATCACATAGATGAAGTTATTCAGTTGTGGAGAGTCGAAGGAGGTTCATATGTATGGGTGAGTTGTTCAAAAGGGAACGAGCTCGGCCTGTTATATGAATTAACCTTGTCATACCGGGAGAGTTAATGACATTGAGACTTTATGCGCATAGCTGTGTGGATTCACAGCGACCCTGTGTGGATTTCACAGTGGTATGGTATGACAGGTGCAAATCTCTGGGCCTGAGTCAACGCACGAGTAAATCCGGAAGTAGGTCAAGTGTCTTGTGTGCTGGGTCAGTGGTGGTCTGACATGTGAAATGAGGAACTTGAAATTCATAGACACTTGATGCAGTTTTGTGAAAATGAATGACTCTTGTGAATATTGTGAAATGTGTGATTTCTGGGCGATCAGGTGAAGAGTATTGAGAAAATCTATAGCTTTACGTGAATATCTTGAAAATTGCTTACCCTGATTTTAATGTTCTTATTTAAACTCTCTTTAAAATATCTAGCTTACCCTGTGTGTTTTGCTCGCTGGCTGTTTTTCTCTTTAAACTGTGATGATCGTGTATAACTTACACGGGAGCAGATGATTTTCCAGGAAGTAGAGTTCCTTAGTGAGTGGTCGCCGGAAGGTGATCGCCTGATTTTCTGTTCTGGCAGCAGATCGGTTGTTTTGGGTCCCCTGATAGGAGATCGGCCTCGTCCGATAGGAGATCGGTCTCTTCCGAAAGGAGATCGCCTGCTTTGTTTTTTTGCTGTATTTTGTTTATGTTTCTGGAAAATTTGACCGTATTTGTATTAAACTCCCTGTGAGGAGAAACTACATTTCATATATATATAATATTTTGTTCACTTCAATCTATTTGTTACCTTTATTTTCATTATATACATTTGTATAGTATTTTGGCGGGATGTTACATACTCAACATAAACTAGTGTCCAAATTTCGAATCACATACAGCTTTCAAATCCAAATCAATTAAACAACATCCATCCCACGTGAGACTTTCTCTCTCATCCAAGCAATTTCTCCGCCTGTTGCTTTTCAACAATTTTCTTTGCCTAACTGTAACTTTAAACACAATTAAGATATTTCATCTTTCCTCTTTCCCAAAATCATTGATACATCTCAAGATGATATAATCATCTTGTAAACTTATCCTCTACCAAATCTCAAATTTCCATTTTAAGCCTTGTGTCCAGCTAGAGCCATCTTATGTTGTGTTACTGACACTAACACCTTCCAAGCTCCAGATCAAAGAAAATTCCTACTTTCATCTTGGAAATTAACTCCAGTACTTCCCATGGATACACATGCTTAAGTCTTTAAACCCTCAACATTCTGCTTACATACTCTCCATAACTTATATGTAGCTGAAACTAAACCTTGGTACACTAAATCTAACTTACACTTCCTTCTCTAATTCCATCAACTCAGCTGGAGCCGTTGACACTGGTCCAGCTCCAGGTACCAAAACAATAGAGAGTTCCACCTCTCTCTTAGGAGGTAACCCAGGTACTTCTTCTGGAAATACATCTGTACTGACCAGTCCTCGGACATCAGCTGGGTCCCACAGCATGAGTCAAAGCCACGTGGAATAGACCCCACAGGGGGTATGGAACAGAGAGGGGTGACGAGTCATCAGCCTACAGAGAGGGGTGATGAGTCATCAGCCTACAGAGAGGGGTGACGAGTCATCAGCCTACAGAGAGGGGTGACGAGTCATCAGCCTACAGAGAGGGGTGAGGAGTCATCAGTCTACAGAGAGGGGTGACGAGTCATCAGCCTACAGAGAGGGGTGACGAGTCATCAGCCTACAGAGAGGGGTGACGAGTCATCAGCCTACAGAGAGGGGTGACGAGTCGTCAGCACCAGGATGGGCGGAGGTGTCATCGTCACTCAGCAGGTCGAGGAGTCCTCGGCAACAGAGTATGGCGAGGTGACATCGGCCCTGGGTGATTTGAACAGCATAAACAGAACAGTTAAGATTGGTTCCCAGAGGGGGCCAATGACCAGTTAAATACCCAGAGGAAGGGAGAGGCCTGGATCACGACGTGCCTATGCGGGTAGCAGGGAGAGCACAGTTGGGTGTAGAGTCCTGAGGGGACGAGTACTCACCAGAGCTAGGGTTTTCCCAGTAAAGCTACATGCATGGCACGTAAACAGTGAAGGCACTCCCAGAACAGGTGGCCCCAGAGACTAGGTGCACAAGGAGGCACCCAAGTGGTCACCCTGTGAGAGTTCGCACTCCAGAGAAGGAAACCTTATGTGCTAGATTACCCTAAGATTGGGTAATAGCGGCGCAAGGGTATTCCAGTAAACCCTAAATATGGCTAGTAGCGCAGCGAACCCTAATTAGGGCTAGCGGCGCAGTAAACCCTAGACTATATAAGGAACAGTAAGATACTTCACAAAGGTACGCAGTTTCTAGACCTAAACACACAAAGAGAAACTTATACACTTGGTGTCCTTGCCCTATACTGACTGGAGCGTCGGAGTGCAAACGGCCTCTAGGGCGCCCTCTTTCTCTTTTGCAGGTGCAGATTGCTTCGAAAGAACCAAGCACGTATCAACGTGAGGAAGGAGGTGTGTGAGTGTCGTGAATCAACCGACAGGCGAGTCAACCGGCGAGAACAACATCCATGAAATCTTTCACCAAGGTATCTTGCTTACGTCCTCTTCATTCTTCACTCCCAACCGAGCTAGGATCATGAAGCACCTCGCCCCTTCTTCTAACACCGACCACCCTCGCTGAGTAGGTATCACGTCTGCCTCTTGGAGGTCTGGAAACGCTATCTTCTGACTACCGCACTCTATGAGAACGTGATTGGCAGCTAGCCAATCCATTCCCAGGATAACATCCAGGTCCTGAAGAGGTAGGCAGATCAAGTTCACTTTGAATCTGTGTCCCTCTACTATCACTGGACATTCGGGGCAAACTGTAGAGGTCAACACCTGTCCTGACGCAGGTGTAGAGACCAACAGTTCAAACGGTCACTCCTTCACTAGAAGGCCCAACTCGGCTACACACAGGCTTGACACAAAAGAGTGTGTCGCTCCAGAATCAAACAAAATTCTAACGCATCTACCAGCTATAGAGTAAACACCTTGTGCTAAGTTACCTGGCTGAGATGCTTCAGCTCCTGCCATAGCAAACTCTCTCCCTGCTGTCTGCGGCCTACGGTCTTCATTCCTAAACTGCCGAGAACCACCAGGTTGAGTCACCCTATTCTTGTTAGGACACTTTCTAGCAATATGTCCCATCTTTTGGCATTTGAAGCATCCTTTCTCTGAATTCCCCTTGGGGCACACCTTGACGTTATGTGACCCACCACAACGGAAACATCTTGGTTTCCATGGTCGTTGCTGCTGAAACTGGGGCGGAACTGCTCCTGCCCGATGTGGTGGAGGTCTCGCATAAGGCTTGCTTTGTGGGTGCTGCACCTTGGCCTTCCCACTGGAGGGACCCCCTGGGTGTGATCTGATTACTCTGGAATCACTCCTCTCCAGGGTCTCCACCACCTTTGCCTTCTCTACTAAGGCACGAAACTCCCTGATCCACGGATCTGCTTGATCAGGGGTAGCATTCCCACTGAACTTGGGTGGGTTGTGCCTCATGAATTCGGTCAGTCCCATCTGTTCCTGAGGCTGACCGACGTGGGAAGCTGTTTCAGCCGACCGAGCCGTTTCCCAATGATGCATTACAGCCTGATGAATCTGAGCCATCACCGTATTCTGTCGTTGGATAGCACTTGCCATCATCTCTATAGCCTTGGCAATCTGGCCCATTTCCGAAGAAGGTTGGGGAGGGGTAGGAGGTTTACTTGCCATCTTTCTTCGTTTCGGATTTTGAAACTATGGGTTTCTATATTCCCTACAACTACAAGAATGAGATCGATTAAAAATCAATTCATTCAGGAGGTAACATCTAGACCTTACAAAGGTCAGCATCTCAAAGTCATTAAGAATTTGAGTTCGTCAACAGAATCATGATGCTTATAACCTTAAGCAAAACACCAGAACAGCTACTGGTATACAACCATCGATCCAAACAACCACTTTCAATCAATACGAAAACACTCAATAAAATGAATTAAATCACACCAGAATTCAATGTATGCTAAACATCAAACCTTTGGAATTAAGATTGAGAATCATCTCGATCCAGTTATGAGTGTGCACCCTCACTACTTTATCAAGATCCTCTCATTCTTAATACTAAGATTTTCAGTTAGAGCATATATTCACCAAAGCACACACCAAATTTCAATACAAAAACGTTTGAAAACCTTTCACTATAGTTGTTATTTTAAACTCAAATAAATTTCATGAGCAGAAGAAACACAATGGATCCACAGCCCTCAGGTCATCCTAAGGACGAACTGCTCTGATACCATTAATGTAACATCCCGCCAAAATACTATTCATGTTTATATAATGAAAATAAAGGTAACAAATAGATTGAGGTGAACAAAATTATATATATGAAATGTAGTTTCTCCTCACAGGGAGTTTAATACAAATTCGGTCACTTTTCCAGAAAACATAAACAAAATACAGTAAAGAAAAACAAAGCAGGCGATCTCCTATCAGAAGAGGGCGATCTCCTATCAAAAGACAGCAAAAGGGTGATCGCCTAACAGAAGTAGAGACAGGCGATCGCCTTCCGGCGACCACTCACTGAGGAGTTCTGCTTCCTGCAACATCATCTGCTCCCGTGTAAATTATACACGATCATCACAGGTTTAAGAAAGAGCCAAACACAACACCAAAAGAAACACCACAGGGTAAGCTAGACGTTTGAAAAAGAGTTTAGATATTATACTTTAAAAATCAAGATGAACAAATTAAAGATACCCACGTAAACCATCAACTAAACACATATTGCACGATTCCTCAAAGGTCATTAAAATCACAACATTTATCAAGTGTCTATCAATACAATGTTTCTCATTCTCACGTCAGACTTCCACTGACTCATCACACAAGACACTTGACACTACTTCCGGAAGACTCGTGCGTTGAACTTAGCATCCAGAGACATGCACCTGTCATACTTCATTGGCTGAAATGTTTCCACAGCCATGCGCATCAACACAATCTCGATCTCAATTCATCACTCTCACAGTATGACAGGGTAAATCCATAAGACAGGCCGAGCTCGTTCTTTTTCACACGACTCACCCATTCATATGAATCTCCTTCGACTCTCACCAACTGGATAACTTCCTCTATGTGATTCCATTATCTCAGCAGAGTCAGGATCGCCTCATTCACAGGATACTTACAGATCAATACACTTCATAACCAAATCTCAACACGGTATTTCCTTTCCTGAAAATACTATGTCTTGATCCCACATTCACGACATTCCACACATCATACCACTCAAATGAATGATTCAAATCACAGCAATAGTCATTTCATGGTTCATATTTTCGAATATCACATTTAGATCTCAAACAGCTTCAAAAACAACACAAAACAGGGGAGTTCGAAAAACAACGCCAAAACCGGCGATCTCGTTCAAAAACAGAGGAATGTACAATAACAGTTGAAAAACCGGCGACCACGTCGCCCCCATCATCTCAATCATGAATATAAGGATTTTCGTTGGAAATAAGGCTAGCTTCCCTTACCTGGACTTGCGCAAACACCAAGAGCTCCAAAATCCACCGAGCTTAAAGGATGCCTTAGCTCTGTTTTCAGCGTTTGGTTTGTAGAACTTGCAGAGGACCTCCCAGGTGCTCTAAGGGCAGTCGCCGCACGTCGCACTGGTGCTGGAGGTTGCCTGAGTTGCAGCGCGAAGGAGAGAAAAGAGAGGGATGAAGGTGCAGACACTCTTTCACTTTTGAGCCACTGTAACCTTCTTTGCCTTCCCGCAGTGGGCTTTTGAATCCAAGCCTACCTGTCCACGTATGCTGCTGCTGCCACCCCTTCTGCAGGAAAGCCTGACAACCACTGCCCTGAACAGTACGACCACTGTTGTCTCTTGTGCATGCCAACCACTGCCCTGAACAGTATGACCACTGTTCTCTCTTGTGCATGCCAACCACTGTCCTGAACAGTACGACCGCGAGTGTCTCTTGCGCATGCCAACATTCTGATGTCACTATTCTGAACCACCCTTTTTGTCTACGTGGCGCACGTGCAGGATGTTTCATGCTGGGAGCCTGGGTCCCACTTTATCTGTGTGAAGCTCGACATCACGCGATAACCTTCCACCGATGACCGCTCGCGCGATGACCATCCACTGAGGTCTCATACTGGCAAACGATCGATGTCTCTCCCTGGAAGACGACCGATGTCTCTCCCTGGGAGACGACCGATGTCTATACCTGGCGATGCCCGCATGCCTCTCGCGACCCGGCGATGCCTGCATGCCTCGCGCCCCGACGACGCCCGCATGCCTTTCGCGCCCCAGCGTTGCCTCGCGCCCCGGCGTTGCCCGCATGCCTCGCGCACCCTGGTGACATCCACATGCCTCGCGCCCTGGCGATGCCCGCATGCCTCTCGCGCCCTGGCGACGTCCACATGCCTTGCGCTCTAGCGATCATGTGTAGTAGACGACCGGCGATTAAGTACTAACTAGGCGATCTCATAGTCTTCTAAGCTACACTTTCCTTCCTTTTTATTTTAAATAAAGACATACTTAGAATTCATTTAAAATATATCTCTTTTTATTCCAATTCAATTTTACAGGTCCTTACAGTCCTCCTTGCCTTTGAGCAAGTGCAGGCACCAGAGGAAGACCTCCTTGCCTTTGAGCAAGTGCAGGCATCAGAGGAAGACCTCCTTGCCTTTGAGCAAGTGCAGGCACCAGAGGAAGTCCTCCTTGCCTTTGAGCAAGTGCAGGCACCAGAGGAAGTCCTCCTTGCCCTTGAGCAAGTGCAGGCACCAGAGGAAGTCCTCCTTGCCCTTGAGCAAGTGCAGGCGAGAACAGAGGAAGTCCTCCTTGCCCTTGAGCAAGTGCGGGCGAGAACAGAGGAAGTCCTCCTTGCCTTTGAGCAAGTGTAGGCAACAGAGGAAGACCTCCTTGCCTTTGAGCGAGTGCAGGCGAGTGAAAGTCCTCACCTCGACTTTGTACAGCGAGGCTGAGGCAAGAGAGAAAGTCCTCTCCCTTTGCTTCTTACAGGAAGGTTGAGGCGAGAGAACCAAGTCCTCACCTCGACTTTGTACAGCGAGGCTGAGGCATGAGGAAAAGTCCTCTTCCCTTTGCTTTTTACAGCAAGGTCGAGGAAAGAGAACCAAGTCCCTTCCCTCTGCTTTTTACAGCGACGCTGAGATGAGAGAAGCAAGACCTCACCCACGACTTCTTACAGCAAGGTTGGGACAAGAGGGGTCATCGAGAAGCACTTTTCTTCCCCAAAACACAGGCGTCATAGTTGGTGTTCAGACCCTCTATGCCCTCAGCGCTGGTGTGGCAGAGAAGTGCAGCGAAGCCAGAAGCGCGATGACTGATCGGTGGTGCGCTAACACGCTAGTCAGTGGTCGATGGTAGAAGCAAGTTCTGCTGCGTGAAGCCGAAGCGTTTAGGCCCGTTAAGTCAGTCATCCAGCGCAAAGTTATGTTGAAGGCAATGCTAAGGCAACAGTTAGCCGCGATCAAGTCAGAGGCCAAATTTGAGGGGTTGCAGGTAGATCGCGCTAAAGCCTAAAGCTAGTTAACAGTGAGTCACATGCAGAGAGTTAAAGAGAAGAAACGCAGCGAACTCCAGCACGTTTGAGAAGAAGAAAACAGTGAAAGTGAATCTCTAGATGATCCAGAGAGATGCTGTGAATGTTTGAAGGCGAAGACGAAGGAATGAAACAGTGTTAGTACCAGAGTGTGCGCTGCTGTAGACTGCCAGAAGACGATTTCTTAGTCTCTTCGCTGAGAACAAGTTCACAGCTCGAGACTGGGGGGCTTGTGTTCCGGTCAGTCATCGGTAGTCGATGACATCAGCAGCAGTTGACCACGTGGACCATTCACAGAGTAACACGTGGTAGAGGATAGCAGACGAATCAGGGAGGTGATCACTCAGAATGGTAATCGCCTCTCGCCTGTGATGTTGAGTAATCGCCTATCGCCTTGAGGTGATTAATCGCCTATCGCCTTGAGGATGAGTAATCGCCTATCGGCTGAGGATGAGTAATCGGTCATCGCCGGTATGGTGAGTAATCGCCCAGATTGCACATGATCGCCATGTTTTAAGGTTAGGAGATCAGGTGGTCAGCAAGTCGCCGAAAGAGCACATCGCCGGGTGTTTGAGAAGACTTGGCAAGCACTTGTTGTATGGTCTAAGTACAGAGGATAAGTGGCATATCTGCCACCATGTGTAGTGCGAGCTGCAATGCCCAGAGTAGCCTGTGTACTAAGCTACTCCCTGTGTGGATAACTTAGTCGCAGGGGCACAGTCGAAGTAACGTTTCAGCTGTAGACACTCCAGATGATGACACGTGTACGACCAGATGTTATCCACGTGTCAGGAGGAATAACCGTCAGGAGAGAGAAAGACTCAGGTATATATACAAACTCTTAACGAATTAGAGGGGAGGTTTTTGACAGATTCTCATAGCTCACATATCTGAGAGTTTCAATCACACACGGGTCTCACAGAGAGATTCAGATATAGTTTTAGTGTTCCTGTTGCCTGACTTGAGCGTCGGAGCTACAACGGCCGCTAGAGGCGTCGTCTGTGTGTTTTGCAGGCAGCGTTTGGAGTTCCAGCGGTGGTTGTTGGAGCGTTCCTGCAGAACAGAGGGCTAGACGAAGGAGTGACGAGGCAGTCCTTCACGTTCGAGTCAAGCGGCAGGATCAACTAAGATTGCTGATCTTGAACACCTCAAGAAAACACAGCCAATCTCACCAACAATACACAAAAGAAATGTTTCAGCAGTTTACACAGATTACACTTGTTTCAGATGAAGATCTGAAATCAATACAAGTAGAAACCTATCCCAGCACTTTGATCAATCTCTTTAGCTCTTAAGCAATCTCAGCACTTTTTAAAACTCTCTTAATAAAAACTTTGTCAAAAGCATTCTCTTCTTTAAAAGAGATTTTCTGAATTATATAAAAAGAAGTTTGTTATCAAATCTTAACAAACCCATAAAAGCTTTCAAAAAGATTGGTCAAAGCATTTAATGACTGGAGCATATTCAGTTTCAAATCATTTAAAGCTCAGTCAAAGAAAACAGTTTTTCTGTTAAGGTTCCAAAATAAACAATCGGTTGTTTCCTCGAATCAATCGGTTGTTTTGTCACTTAACAGTTTTCTCCATTCAAAACAGTTTTCAAACTTTCTCAAAACATCTAAGTATAAACAATCGGTTGTTTCGATAGAACAATCGGTTGTTTCAACTTAGTTTGGAAAAACTCTTTGTTTTATTAAAAACTGAGATGCTAATTGCTTTGAGATTTAATGATATCATTCCTATGAGCTCTTCTTTGGATTTTGGAGTTCCTTGGTGATGATGGATGTGGAAGCTTATGGAGGAGGTGAGCAAGGCCTTCCTAGGAAGCATGGGTGCCTTGAAGGTGCATGAAGAGTATGAAAATGAGAGAGGTTTGGCCAGCTCTCTTTGGTGGTGAAGGAGTGAAGGTTAAAACCATAAATCAAGAGATTTAGGCAAGGGAGTAAGTATGGCACAAATTTGGCAGCATAACTTTACTCAAATTAATCTTGAAAATACATGAGGTAGGCCTCCTTATTTATAGATTTAGGAGCCTTGGTGAGCAAGCTTAAAGGGTAGGGATGGAAATACAAAAAGTGGGCTGCCTAGGGTATTGACTTTAGTCAAACCACACCATCATCCTAATATTCTAGAAGATAGGTCAAAAATGCAACATTTGATAGTACACCCCTCCTTCTTTTGCTAAAGGCACCTATTTGCTAGCACACCCCTCCTGCTATTGCTAAGGGCACCTTTTTGATAGCACACCCCTAAGTGAGCAAGTTTTGCTTTCTACACTACACTAATCTACTAAGCTACCCCTAATGGGCATCCAAGTAGCATGTACAAGGTCTTCTCCCACCCATCCATGGCTTGACTCATTTGGGCGTGAATGTGCTTGGCCATGGACCTTGTGAGAGGTCCTAGACGGTCTAGGCTCCCTCCTAGACGCTCCTCATGTAGCTCCCCCTTGTCTTTTGCTAGACGCTCTCCATGTGGTTCTAGACGGTCTAGTCTTGGCCCTTGGCTTTCATGGTGGGGTGAGCTTGGCCTCCCTCCATCATCCCCTCCCCCTTGGAAAGGATTTGTCCTCAAATCCAAGTCTTCATTGGTACCTACAAATGGAGATAGGTCAATTACATTAAATGTGTCATGCACTCCATATTCAAGAGGTAGGTCCAACTTGTATGCATTGTTGTTGACTCTCTTGAGGACTTCAGAGGGTCCATCTCCTCGGGGACTTAGTTTGGACTTCCTTTGAGTGGGAAATCTATCTTTTCGAAGATGAAGCCAAACTAAGTCTCCTTCCTCAAAAATCATTTCTCTCTTCCCCTTATTGTGGTATTTTGCATACTTCTCATTTTGTTGTTGTATTTGAAGTTTAACCTTCTCATGAATTTTCTTAACAAAATCGGCCTTGATGGCTCCTTCCTTATGCACAAAATCTTGTGGATTAGGAAGGGGTAACAAGTCCATAGGTGTGAGAGGATTAAATCCATATACTACTTCAAAAGGAGAAGCATTAGTAGTCTTGTGGACTACTCTATTATAAGTGTTCTTGCCAGTTGACTCGCCTGTCGGTTGACTCACGACACTCACACGCCTCCTTCCTCATGTTGATACGTGCTTGGTTCTTTTGAAGCAATCTGCACCTGCAAAAGAGAAAGGGGGCGCCCTAGAGACCGTTTGCATTCCGACCCTCAAGTCAGTGTAGGGCAAGTAACACCAAGTGTATTGAGTTTCTCTCTATTTAGGTCTAGAAACTGCCTACCTTTGTGAAGTATTTTACTGTCCCTTATATAGTCTAGGGTTTACAACGCCGCTAACCCTAATTAGGGTTCACTGCGCTACTAGCCATATTTAGGGTTTACTGGAATACCCTTGCGCCGCTATCACCCAATCTTAGGGTAATCTAGCACATAAGGTTTCCTTCTCTAGAGTGCAAACTTTAACAGGGTGACCACCTGGGTGCCTCCTTGTGCACCTAGTCTCTGGGGCCACCTGTTCTGGGAGTGCCTTCACTGTTCACGTGCCATGCATGTAGCTTTACTGGGAAAACCCTAGTTCTGGTGTGTACTCGTCCCTTCAGGACTCTGCACCTAACTGTGCTCTCCCTGCTACCCGCATGGGCTCTTCTTGATTCAGGCCTCTCCCTAACTCTGGGTATTTAACTGGTCATTGGCCCACTCTGGGAACCAATCTTAGCTGTTCTATTTACGCTGTTCAAATTGTAACATCCCGCCAAATCCTTTTCATATTTATATAATGAAATAAAGGTAAAACAATAATATTGAAGTGAACATATATATATATATATATATGTAATGAAATTTTTCCTCACAGGGAGTTTAATACATATCCAGTCAGTTTCCAAAACTTAAACAAAATACAGCAAAATAGAAAACAGGCGATCTCCTAACAGAAACAGAAAACAGGCGATCTCCTTCCAGCGACCACTCACTGAGGAGCTCTACTTCCTGCAACATCATCTGCTCCCGTGTAAATTATACACGATCATCACAGGTTTAAGAAAACATCCACAAAACAAAAACGCAGGGTAAGCTAGATATTTTTAAAGAGAATTTAGATATGAAACTTTAAAATCAAGATAAAACAAATTTAAGACACCCATGTAAAAACCATCAACTTTCTCATTTCTTTCACATGACCATCAAGTAATCACATATTTCACAATTTCCTCAAGAGTCGTTCAATTCACATAATTCCATCAAGTGTCTATCAATTTCAATGTTTCTCATTTCTCACGTCAGACTTCCACTGACTCATCACACATAGACACTTGACACTACTTCCGGAAGACACGTGTATTGACTAGACTCAGAGATCTGCACCTGTCATACTGCACCACTGTGAAATCACACACATTCACAGGGTCGTTGTGAAATCACACACATTCACAAGCGTATAAATGAATCTCAATATCATCACTATCCTAGCATGACAGGGTTAATCCATACAACGGGTCAAGCTTGTTCTCTTTCAAACAACTCACCCATACATATGAACCTCCTTCGACTCTCAACGCCTGAATAACTTCATCTATATGATTCCATTATATCAGGAGAGTCAGGATATCTCATAATAAACGAATCACCGGTCAATGCACACTCTACATGATCTTACACGGTATCTTCTTTCCTGAAAATACTATGCCTTGATCCCACATTCACCACATTCCATACATCATACCACACATAAAGAACAATTCCATCATAGAATACTTTGAATCTTTTCTTAAATAACCCAACTCACAAAAACAAGCATACCACCGTTCAGGTTTTCGAATAGCATATACATTTTTCATTTCAATCTCAACAAGTTCAAATCGACACTAAAACAGGGGAGTTTGAAAACAACATTAAAACCGACGATCACATCCAAAAACAGGGGATTATGCAATAACAGTTGAAAACTGGCGACCACGTCGCCCCATCATCAAAATCATCTAACTTAAGGTTTTCGTTGGAAATAAGGCTAGCTTCCCTTACCTGGACTTGCGTAAAATCTCACTACGATCTCTAACCCACCGAACTTAAGGGTACCCGAACTCTGTTTTAGCGTCCTGATCAGAAAACTCGCAGAGAACTTCCCAGGAGTCCAAGGGCAGTCGTCGCTCGTCGTACTGGTGCTTGATGATGCCTGAATCGCAGCGCGAAGGAGAGAGAAGAGAAGGATGAAGGTAAACTCACTCTGTCACTCTTGAACCACTGCAACGTTCTTTGCCTCTCAGAAGTGAGTTTTTGAATCTAAACCAACTTGTCCACAAATGCCGCTGCCACCACCCACTCTGCAGGAAAGCTTGCGTGCACACTTCCTTGAACAGTATGACCACGTGGGTCTCTGCGCATACCAACTCTCTGATGCTACTATTCTGAAACACTCCTAATGTCTACGTGTCGCGCATGCAGAATGTTCATGCTGGGAGCCTGGGTCCCACCTTATCTGTGTGAAACACGACATCGCGCGATAACCTTCCACTGATGACTGATGTCCTTCTCATCCCGGCGATGACTGATGTGCCTCTCATCCCGACGATGACTGATGTCCTTCACATCCCGGCGATGACTGATGTGCCTCTCATCCCGGCGATGACTGATTCCTCATTCTGGCAGACAACCGATGTCTCACCCTGGCAGACCACCGATGTGTCTCCCATCCTGGTTGATGACCGATGCTCCTCTCATCCTGTTGGCGATCTCTTGTCGCCCTTGTGTGTGACGAGAACACATCGCCTTACTCTGGTCACCGATGTCACATCGTCACACCTTGCTGAAGGTTCATCCTCCCATTATGTTACATCCAAGGTATCACCCCCAGATGGCTTGGTGACATCGGTAGCTTCACATTTCCAAGAATAGATCAGCACTACTCCTCATGCGCCCATGCATGCAACACTAAGCACGATTTCTTATGCTCAAGCATAGAGCTTCGCATGCCCAGCGTATCTAAGGCTTAACCCACACCTTGATACGCGTGTGTTCTTGCCGGTTGACCCGCCTGTCGGTTGACTCACGACACTCACACGCCTCCTTCCTCACGTTGATATGTGCTTGGTTCTCTCGAAGCAATCTGCACCTGCAAAAGAGAAAGGGGGCGCCCTAGAGGCCGTTTGCACTCCGACGCTCAAGTCAGTGTAGGGCAAGCAACACCAATTGTATTGAGTTTCTCTCTATGTTTAGGTTTAGAAACTGCGTACCTTTGTGAAGTATCTTACTGTCCCTTATATAGTCTAGGGTTTACTGCGTCGCTAGCCCTAATTAGAGTTCGCTGCGCTACTAGCCATATTTAGGGTTTACTGGAATACCCTTGTGCCGCTATCACCCAATCTTAGGGTAATCTAGCACATAAGGTTTCCTTCTCTGGAGTGCAAACTCTCACAGGGTGACCACCTGGGTGCCTCCTTGTGCACCTAGTCTCTGGGGCCACCTGTTCTGGGAGTGCCTTCACTGTTTACGTGTCATGCATGTAGCTTCACTGGGAAAACCCTAGCTCTGGTGAGTACTCGTCCCCTCAGGACTCTACACCCAACTGTGCTCTCCCTGCTACCCGCATAGGTACTTCGTGATCCAGGCCTCTCCCTAATTCTGGGTATTCAACTGGTCACTGGCCCACTCTAGGAACCAATCTTAGCTGTCCTGTTTACGCTGTTCAAATCACCCAAGGCCGATGTCACCTCGCCACACTCTGTCGCCGAGGACTCCTCGACCTGCTGAGTGACGATGACACCTCCGCCCATCCTGGTGATCTGACGACTACTCACCCGTCTCTGTAGTCTGATGACTAGTCACCCCTCTCTGTAGTCTGATGACTAGTCACCCCTTTCTGTAGGCTGATGACTAATCACCCTTCCCTGTAGGCTGATGACTAATCACCCCTCTCTGTAGGCTGATGACTAATCACCCCTCTCTGTAGGCTGACGTCATCGACTAGCTGACCGACCGGATCAGCGTGGTTTTTGGAACCCACTATGGTTAATCCAGCATCTTGACCACATACTAAGTGCACTCTCGTCGATCACGTACACCATAGGCGATTGGCGATCATGTGTCCTCTAGGCTACAGGCGATTATGTGCCAGAGAAGTCGAAGATCGCCTCCGTCTTCAACAACGGCGATCTCGTAGACTTCTAAGCTACACTTTTCTTCCTTTACTCTTCTTGATCCACATGTCTTCCTCGAGCACACCCACGTGATTACCTCACGATAAAGTCATCACACCTGACTACTTGGTTAATACAATGGTCAGCCGACCGACCTCTACCAGCTGACCCCATACCTTGGGCGACGTCTGAGGTCCGACTACTACGAAACTTCTATTACCAGCTCTTTGTATTTTAAATAATAACATCTTCTGAAATTATTTAAATATAACACTTTCATTCCAATTAAAGTTTCTAGGTCCTTACACAAATCACCCAAGACCGATGTCACCTCGCCACACTCTGTTGCCGAGGACTCCTCGACCTGCTGAGTGACGATGACACCTCCGCCCATCCTGGTGATCTGACGACTACTCACCCGTCTCTGTAGGCTGATGACTCGTCACCCTTCTCTGTAGGCTGATGAGTCATCACCCTTCTCTGTAGGCTGATGACTAATCAACCTTCTCTATAGGCTGACGACTAATCACCCCTCTCTGTAGGCCGATGACTAATCACCCTTCTCTATTCAATACCCCCTGTGGGGTCCATTCCACGTGGCTTTGGCCCATGCTGTGGGACCCAGCTGAAGTCCGAGCACTGGTCAGTACAATAAGCAAACTCAATGTGGGGAAGGTGCTCATCCCAAGACTTGTGGTTTCCCTTCATGATAGCCCTAAGCATAGTTCCTAGAGATCTATTGACTACTTCGGTTTGACCATCCGTTTGACGATGACAAGAAGTGGAAAATTGTAGTCTTGTTCCAAGTTTACTCCAAAGAGTTTTCCAAAAGTGGCTTATAAACTTGGGATCTCTATCGGAGACAATACTTCTAGGTATACCATGGAGTCTCACCACTTCTCTAAAGAAGAGCCTAGAAATATTTTGAGCATCATCTACCTTGTGGCATGGAATAAAATGGGACATTTTGCTAAAACGGTCCACTACCATAAAGATAGAGTCATGGCCTCTTGCAGTCCTAGGGAGTCCTAAAATGAAATCCATGCTAATGTCTTCCCAAGGAGCATTTGCAATCGGTAAGGGAGTGTAGAGTCCATGAGGCATTGCTCTAGATTTTGCTTTCAAACATGCTATGCATCTAGAACAATGTCTTTGGACATCTTTCCTCATGTGTGGCCAATAAAATTTTACTTTCAAAATGTCTAGAGTCTTATCAACTCCAAAATGGCCCATGAGTCCCCCCTCATGTGATTCTTTGACAAGGAGTTTCCTATGTGTGCCTTGGGGAATGCAAAGTTTTCCTTCTTTAAAAAGATACCCCTCAGACACATAGTAACCTCCTTGTGCTCTATGTTGACATTGGGCATAGATGGATGAAAATTCTTGATCATCTTGATAAAGCTCTCTTATGTGATCAAATCTAAGAATTTGAGCACCCAATTTTGAAAAGAGTGTGTGCCGTCTTGAAAGAGCATCAGCCACTATATTGGTGCTTCCTTTATTGTACTTGATTACATAAGGAAATTGTTCGAGAAATTCCATCCATTTAGCATGTCTCTTATTGAGCTTGTGTTGGCCCTTTAGATATTTTAAAGACTCATGATCACTATGGATTACAAATTCTTTGGTCACAAGGTAGTGTTCCCAAGTCTTTAGGGCTCTCACAAGAGCATAAAGCTCTTTGTCATAGGTGGGGTAATTAAGGGTGGCACCATGGAGTTTTTCACTAAAATATGCAATGGGGTGACCACCTTGCAATAATACCGCACCTATGCCTACTCCCGATGCATCACATTCTATCTCAAAAGTTTTGGAAAAATTTGGGAGAGCTAGAATTGGTGCATTGGTGAGTTGAGCTTTTAGCCTTTGAAAGGCTTGCTCATGCTTATCATTCCAACAAAATGCAACATCTTTTTTCACAAGTTCATTCAAAGGAGAAGCTAGACTTGAAAAATTAGGCACAAACCTTCTATAAAAGCTAGCTAACCCATGGAAATTTCTTACATCACTTACATTTTGTGGAGTGGGCCACTCTTGGATGGCTTTGATTTTCTCAGGGTCAACATGCACCCCCTTTTGGTTGACTATGAAACCTAAGAAAACTATACTATCTACACAAAAGGTACACTTATCCCTATTGGTAAACAAACTATTTTTCCTAAGCACTAGAAGGACCTCCCTAAGGTGACTTAGATGGTCTTCTAGGGTTTTACTATATACTAATATATCATCAAAATACACTACTACGTATTTACCTATACAATCCCTTAAGGTGTGATTCATGAGCCTCATGAATGTGCTAGGGGCATTAGTGAGTCCAAAAGGCATCACTAACCACTCATATAGTCCAAATTTGGTCTTAAAAGCAGTTTTCCAGTCATCACCTTCTTTAATTCTAATTTGGTGATATCCACTTTTAAGGTCAATTTTGGAAAACATGGTGGACCCATGCAATTCATCAAGCATGTCATCAAGCCTTGGGATTGGATGCCTATACTTGATGGTGATGTTGTTGATTGCTCTACAATCACAACACATGCGCCATTTTCCATCTTTTTTGGGCACCAACAAGACAAGTACGGCACAAGGGCTTAGGCTCTTTTGAACCCAACCCTTCTCCAACAAGTCTTGAACTTGTGACTCTATCTCCTTGGTCTCCTCAGGGTTAGTTCTTTAGGCGGGCCTATTTGGTAGGCTTGCCCCCGGAATCAAGTCAATTTGGTGTTCTATACCTCTAATGGGAGAGAGTCCATTGGGTCCCTCATTAGAGAATACATCATCAAATTCACTTAAAAGTTTTTCTACTTTAGGAGGTAGACTCATAAGTTCACTACTTGTGGCAGTGCATGTAAGTGTTCCTTTACAAAAGACAAGGCTTGGTTGTTCAACAAGAAGCAAATTTTCCAAGATGTTTTCAAAAGGCTTCTCTTGTTGAGCAACCTTGGGGGAAGGAACACTCTTCTCCCACTCCTTCCTATCCCTAAGGACTTTTTCCTTTTCAAGCTCTCTTTTCTTTTTCTTTTCCTCATCCCTATTTTCTTTCATTTGTATTTGGTCTTTCACAACTTGGGAATGTGGTAAAGGACTAAGTACAAACTTTTTATGCTTATGGGTGAAGGAAATCTCATTAGTAAGACCATCATGCAAGGTTTTTTTATCAAATTGCCATGGTCTTCCTAAGAGTATATGGCAAGCTTCCATAGGCACTACATCACATAAAACCTTGTCTTCGTAGTTCCCTATGGAAAACTTGATTTCCACTTGCTTATCTACACTTAGTTCCCCATTCTCATTTATCCATTGCAACTTGTATGGCTTAGGATGAGGAACTACTTGTAGATTGAGCTTTTCAACCATTCTTGAGCTACAACAATTGCAGCTTGATCCACTATCCACAATGAGAGAACATATATTTTCTAAAACTTTACATCTTTTGTGAAAGATGTTCTCTCTTTTTGTCTCCATAGATGCACTAGGATGATTGTTGAGGGTTCTCCTAATCATTAGCAATTCTCCCTCTAATGGATCTACCCTCTCATCCTCTCCCCCTTCCTCTCTTTCACTTGGTTCATCCTCGCCACTAGTGTACTCATCTACACCTTTCAAAAACAAAGTCCTTTGGTTTGGGCATTGTGCTTGCACATGCCCTCTTCCATAGCACTTAAAGCACTTAACGTCCCTAGCTCGGATGGGTGGGGTGGAGGCATCTTTGGCTAAGGTTTTGGTAGTTTCCCTAGGTTTTTCTTTTGATGTACTACCCTCCCTTCTATATTCTCTCTTAGGATAGGAGTTAGAGTAGGATCCAACCTTTAGACTTGAAGTTTTGCGCAAATTTTGTTGCTCAACTTTAATGCAAAGTTGGACCAAGTCATTCAAGTCTTGGTATGGCAGAAGTTCTACTCTATCCCTTATCCCAAGTGAGAGGCCACTAAGGAATCTAGATATGGTGATATGCTCTTCTTCTCTAATGGAGGCTCTCATCATGTAGAGCTCCATTTTTTGTCTATACTCCTCAACACTCATATTATTTTGCCGGAGTCTTTGGAGCTAGTCCATCAACTCCCTATGGTAGTATGAGGGTATGTGGCGATGTCTTAGGGCTCCCCTAAGGTCATTCCAATATTGAATTGGAGGTTCCCTATGAAGACATCTTTCTCTTTCGAGAGAGGTCCACCAATACATGGCGTTCCCTTGGAAGCTAAGGGTGGCTAGAGGTACCTTGCGTTCTTCACTCACCCTATGGCAAGCAAAGAGTTTCTCTACTTTCATCTCCCAATCTAGGTAGGTTTCTACACTCTCCTTACCATGGAAATGAGGTAGGTCTACTCTAACCTCCCTTGGGGCTTCTTCCTTTCTTCTCCTATTTCTCCTAGGGGGTGGTTGGTAGTAATCATTGATTCTAAGGCTTCCCTCCCCTAGAGACTCTTGGATTTGTGATTGAGATGCATGGGTATGTGTTTTTTTTGAATTTTGAGATTTTTCTTCCTTTGCTCTAGTTAATTCATTGATTTTAGACTCATTTTCCAATTGTCTATATGAAATGTGTTGTACGTCCTTGGAGAGTTGTTTCAAAAGAGATTTTATGGACCTTACATCACTTTCAATGGACTTGGAAGAGTGAGTAGACATGACTAGAACTTTGTGTATAGAAATGTTTTACTTTTAAGAAAGAAGAGGAAAGTTAATGAAGGTAGCTTTCCAGGTAAGAGAGGTGAGTCACAATGGACTACTTAAATACCAAGTCTTGCCTTAGCCAAAAACTATCCCTCCAAAACCTTTACACAAGTCCTTCTTTAGGTAAAACACTTAGAACAAAATGAGGATGAAGAAATCAAACTTTTAATGCAAGAAAACAATGCAAGCTATCTAGCAAATGAAGCAAATTATAAAGCCTTAAACAAGATTAAACAAGAAATTAACGAAGTGATTAAAGCAAGTTGGTTCAATTAAAGCAATTAATAAAAACAAAATTAAGCTAGACGGCCTTAGGTGAGGCTTCTTGGACACTTGGAGCCCTTGAAGACACACTCACCGACTAATTGCGTGATTAACAATTAATTAACACAAGCAAGATTGCAAAAAAATTAAATGACACTCCCTTTGTTGCTTTTACTATTTGCACCCCTTTTGTTGTTCTTCTAGTTGCACCCCTTTTGTTGCTTTTCTACTTGTTGGGCCTTCCAAAGTGTGTGGTGTATTTGTAGTATGGTGTTTGTTGCTGCCCTTTGCCTTTGTTCCTCTTGGAATTAGGTCAATAAATCTTCAATCCAGCACCTATTAAGCAAGCTAGACTCCCCTCAAGTCAAATTCTCACTCAACAAGTACCAATTGATATTTAATCCACCAACAAGCTTAGAGGCCAAAGAAAGAAAGCAAGAAACAAATTAATTTGAAAAACAGTACCACACAAATGGAATTAAATGTGACACAACTAGAAAGAGTTCAAATGAAATTAGACAAGCAAATAAAAGGTACTCAAATAATGGATGGAACACAAAAAGGAACCTAGGAATAGCACTAGATTTGATTTAAAAACCAAAAAAACAGCACCACAGAAAAGCACATATTGTTGTGGTCCAGATAGCGTATCTTTAAAAGATTTATGCTGAGCTGACCCTTTTGTATTTGCTTCTCAAAATTGAGACACAATCAGAAAAAGATCTTAACAAACTTTTGGCGTTGGTTTCACTCCAAACGCATGTACCAATTAATTTTGGTAAATTTTATAAAATCAGTGCTCAGAGCTGCCAGCTGGAACGTCAGGATTGCACACTTTTTTTGTAATATTTATCTTTTTTTTTCTATTTCTTCTTTTCAGATGGTTCTTTTTTTGTCCTTTTTCTAACACCTCAAATTTGTGAAATCCAGAGGCTCAGAAATTTTTGATGATGTATGTGATTTTCAGAAATCAAAACAGTCAGCACAGAAAAGTGAAAAATAAGGGGTTCTGAAAACTGGAATGAAAAACAGAATGATATACCTTAAAAACACAATGGAGTTAATATGATGGAATTTGTGTGGATCTAACACACAAATAAGAACTCAAACTAAAATTAAAAATGCACCAAAGGATCAACACAAAACAGATTTTAGATCAAACATTCAGACCAAAAACAAGAAACAAATAAATCAAAAAGAACTACTAGGATTTGATGACAAATATGGAAACACATGACTTAGACAAAACTTATGGATTCATAAAATGAAAAGACACAAGAACATCATATGACCCAAATGAAATTTCAAGCAAGACTCAAATACCTAAAAATAAAAACAGCAACACAAATATATCAAGAATCCTACACAAAATTGAAAATAGATGTTCAAGCACAAGTTTGAACAAACCCACCAAATGAAATGAATAAACAAGCATTCAAATCATATTAAAACACAAAAAAAAGCAAGACAACTTGGAATAAAGATGAAAAACTTGGAGAAAATAAGAACTCAAAAAGAAAATGAAAAGAGATACTCATCTTTGAAGAACCATAGCTCTAGATACCAAATGATAGCCTTCCTATGAGCTCTTCTTTGGATTTTGGAGTTCCTTGGAGATGATGGATGCGGAAGCTTATGGAGGAGGTGAGCAAGGCCTTCCTAGGAAGCATGGGTGCCTTGAAGGTGCATGAAGAGTATAAAAATGAGAGAGGTTTGGCCAGCTCTCTTTGGTGGTGAAGGAGTGAAGATTAAAACCATAAATCAAGAGATTTAGGCAAGGGAGTAAGTATGGCACAAATTTGGCAGCATAACTTTACTCAAATTAATCTTGAAAATACATGAGGTAGGCCTCCTTATTTATAGATTTAGGGGCCTTGGTGAGCAAGCTTAAAGGGTAAGGATGGAAATACAAAAAGTGGGGCTGCCTAGGGTATTGACTTTAGTCAAACCACACCATCATCCTAATATTCTAGAAGATAGGTCAAAAATGCAACATTTGATAGTACACCCCTCCTTCTTTTGCTAAAGGCACCTATTTGCTAGCACAACCCTCCTTCTATTGCTAAGGGCACCTTTTTGATAGCACACCCCTAAGTGAGCAAGTTTTGCTTTCTACACTACACGAATCTACTAAGCTACCCCTAATGGGCCTCCAAGTAGCATGTACAAGGTCTTCTCCCTCCCATCCGTGGCTTGACTTGTAAGGACCTGTAAAAATTGAATTGGAATAAAAAGAGATATATTTTAAATGGATTCTAAGTATGTTTTTATTTAAAATAAAAAGGAAGGAAAGTGTAGTTTGGAAGACTATGAGATCGCCTAGTAGTACATGATCGCCGGTCGTCTGCTACATATGAGCGCCAGGGCGCGAGGGGCATGAGGACGTCGCCAGGGCGCGCGAGGCATGTGGACGTCGCCAGGGCGCGATGCATGCGGGCATCATCAGGGCGCGAGGCATGCGGGCACCTTCCAAGGGGAGACATCGGTCGTCCGCCAGGATGAGGCATCGGTGGATTGCCTTCGCGCGAGAGGTCATCGGTGGATAGCCTTCGCGCGAGAGGGCATCGGTGGATTGCCTTCGCGCGAGAGGGCATCGGTGGATAGCCTTCGCGCGAGAGGTCATCGGTGGATAGCCTTCGCGCGAGAGGTCATCGGTGGGTTGTCTTCGCGCGCGAGAGGTCATCGACGAAAGGTTATCGCGCGATGTCGAGTTGCACACAGAGAAGGTGGGACCCAGACTCCCAGCATGAAACGTACTGCACGCATGCCACGTAGACAAAAAGGGTGGTTCAGAATAGTGACATCAGAATGTTGGCATGCGCAAGAGACACTCGCGGTCGTACTGTTCAGGGCAGTGGTTGGCATGCAGAAGAGACAACAGTGGTCGTACTGTTCAGGGCAGTGGTTGGCATGCGCAAGAGACAAACATGGTCGTACTGTTCAGAGAAACGTACACTCAGACTTCTCTGCAGAGTGGGTGGAGGCAGCTGCTTTTGTGGACAAGCTGGTTTAAGATGCAAAAACCCACTTCTGAGAGAGGGGAACGTTGCAGTTGTTCAAGAGCGAAAGAGTGAGTTTACCTCCTTTCTCCTCCATTCTCTCCTTCGCGCTGCGATTCTGGCACCTTCACGCAAGAGCACGACGAGCGACGGCCACCATTAGAGCACCTGGGAGGTTCTCTGCAAGTCCTTCAAACCAGACGCAAAAACAGAGCCAAGGCATTCTTTAAGCTTCGTTGGGTTTCGGAGCTCCTGGTGTTTTGCGCAAGTCCAGGTAAGGGAAGCTAGCCTTCATTTTCAATACAAGCCATAGATTAGCTGTTTCTGGAGTAAGGGCGACGTGGTCGCCGGTTTCGTTTTCATCTTCGTGAATGCTCTGTTCTATGTGTTTGGGCGACGTGGTCGCCGGTTTTGTATACAGACTTCGAAATACCCTGTTTTTGTACCAGATCGCCGGTTTTGGCGTTGTTTGCGAACTCCCTGTTTTGATGTTGTTTGAAGCTGCTTTGGATTTAAATGTGATATACATGTGATATTCGAAAATATGAACCTTTGAAATGACTGTTGCTATGATTGAAATCATTCTTTGAGTGGTATGGTGTGTGGAATGTCGTGAATGTGGGATCAAGGCATAGTATTTTCAGGAAAGGAAATACCGTGTAAGATCGTGTAGGATGTGCATTGATCGGTGATGTCTATAATGAGATTATCCTGACTCTCCTGAGATAATGGATTCATATAGATGAAGTTATTCAGGCGTTGAGAGTCGAAGGAGGTTCATATGTATGGGTGAGTCGTGTGAAACAGAACGAGCTCGGCCTGTTATATGGATTAACCCTGTCATACTGTGAGAATGGTGAACTTGAGATCGAGAATGTGTTGATGCGCATAGCTGGTAAACATTACAGCTGTTTAGTATGACAGGTGCAGAATCTCTGAGTCTAGTCAATGCACGAGTCTTCCGGAAGTAGTGTCAAGTGTCTTGTGTGCTGAGTCAGTGGTAGTCTGACGTGAGAAATGAGGAACATTGAATTGATAGACACTTGATGCATTTTGTGAAATAGAATGACTCTTGAAAATATTGTAAAGTGTGTGATTTCTTGGCGATCAGGTGAAGGGAATGAGAAACTCTATAGTTTTACATGGGTATCTTGAATTTGTTTTACCTTGATTTCAAAGTTCATATCTAACTCTTTTTAAATGTCTAGCTTACCCTGTGTTTCCTTTGTGTTGTGTTTGGCCTTTTCTTAAACCTGTAATGATCGTGTATAATTTACACGGGAGCAGATGATGTTGCAGGATGTAGAGCTCCTTAGTGAATTGTCGCTGGAAGGAGATCGCCTGTTTTCTATTTCCGTTGGGAGATCACCCCTTTTGCTGCTTTCTGATAGGAGATCGCCTATATGATAGGAGATCGCCTATATGATAGGAGATCACCCTTCTGTCAGGAGATCGCCTATCTTTCTATTGTATTGTATTTTGTTTATGTTTTAATGGAAAAGTGATCGTATTTGTATTAAACTCCCTGTGAGGAGAAACTTTAATTACATATATAAAATTTTATTCACTTCAATCTATTTGTTACTTTTATTTTCATTATATAGATATGAATAGTATTTTGGCGGGATGTTACATGACTCATTTGGGTGTGAATGTGCTTGGCCATGGACCTTGTGAGAGGTCCTAGACGGTCTAGGCTCCCTCCTAGACGCTCCTCATGTAGCTCCCCCTTGTCTTGTGCTAGACGCTCTCCATGTGGTTCTAGACGGTCTAGTCTTGGCCCTTGGCTTTCATGGTGGGGTGAGCTTGGCCTCCCTCCATCATTTAATCTAAGGGTGGATTACAATATAAACTACCCAAGAACAAAACAATAAAGCAGCACAGCACCACCAAGCAAGCAGAAGCTTCATCATCCTTCAAAGGATTTGGATTCTTCAAAACCTTGAACACCATTTGGTTCAACAGTTTTTGGTTCAGTTTCTGTTCTTGCCGGTTGACCCGCCTGTCGGTTGGCTCACGATGCTCACACGCCTCCTTCCTCACGTTGATATGTGCTTGGTTCTTTCGAAGCAATCTGCACCTGCAAAAGAGAAAGGGGGCGCCCTAGAGGCCGTTTGCACTCCGACGCTCAAGTCAGTGTAAGGCAAGCACACCAATTGTATTAAGTTTCTCTCTGTGTGTTTAGGTCTAGAAACTGCGTACCTTTGTGAAGTATTTTACTGTCCCTTATATAGTCTAGGGTTTACTGCGCCGCTAGCCCTAATTAGGGTTTACTGCGCTGCTAGCCATATTTAGGGTTTACTGGAATACCCTTGCACCGCTATCACCCAATCTTAGGGTAATCTAGCACATAAGGTTTCCTTCTCTGGAGTGCAAACTTTAACAGGGTGACCACCTGGATGCCTCCTTGTGCACCTAGTCTCTGGGGCCACCTGTTCTGGGAGTGCCTTCACTGTTCACGTGCCATGCATGTAGCTTCACTGGGAAACCCTAGTTCTGATGAGTACTCGACCCCTCAGGACTCTGCACCTAACTGTGCTCTCCCTACTACCCGCATGGGCACTTCGTGATTCAGGCCTCTCCCTACCTCTGGGTATTTAACTGGTCTTCCCCCAAGGCCGATGTCACCTCGTCTTCACCCAAGGCCGATGTCACCTCGCCATACTCTGAGTGGCGATGACACCTAAGCCCATCCTGGTGGTTTGACGACTACTCACCCTTCCCTGTGGGGACGCGCTGATGACTAATCACCCTTCTCTCAGGGGACACACCGACGACTGATCACCCTTCTCTAAGGGAACACACCGATGACTGATCACCCTACTCTGAGGGAACACACCGATGACTGATCACCCTCTAATGGGGTCCATTCCTCACGTGGCTTGGGCCCATGCTGTGGGACCCATCTGACGTGGTTCGCCCTTTACTACCTGTTCTCGGTGTCCGAGAACTGGTCAGTACACAAGCCCCCCAGTCTCAAGCTGTTAACTTGTTTCAGCAAAGAGACTAAGTCATTGGCCCGGGCGACCTACGTGGCTCTGCGCGTAAGGACATGAGTAGCGCGCTGAAGGGACATCTCACCACCTTGTCATCGCCCACATCTCTTACCCTCTGAGGACTTCATTGGTGAGCTCTCTGCTCGAATTGAGGACTTCTTTCTCGACAAAGAGGTGTTAATCACCCTTCTCCCCGATGACCTTGCACCGATGACTGATCGGTGCTTCATTACTTATCGCGCTCTGCTGTCAGGCGCTCATCTAGGAACTGATCTACCGGTGGTGGTTACTTTAGCAACTGTCCACCGATCATCGTTCTGAGTGATCTCCCCTCTAATTCAGCTGCTATCTTCTACCACGTGTCACCCTGTGAATGGTCCACATGGTCATCTGCTGCTGACGTCATCGACTACCGCTGACCGACCGGATCAGTTTCCATGGGTATTATGGTTCATGTTGTTTTCTTGAATTTCCAATAGTAGGTTGTGTTCTTGTTGTGTTTCTATTACTAGTTTCAATTCTTGTTGTGTTCTTGTTTTAATTCTTGTTTCTTTGTACTGTTTCTGTGTTGTTACTGCACTTTGGTTGCTGTTCTTGAATTACCCATTCATATTTTGTTGTTATCTTACACTACAAGTTACCGATTCATGTGTTTTTAGTATGAACCTTTGTTTTCTTGAGTAGAAACTCTATTAATTGTTCTTTAGAATTTTGATCCTAATTCTTGAAAGTGTCATGAATACAATGACACCTATATCAACTCAACCCAAACCAAGAAAGGTTCATAAGAGACTCACATCATGTGGTATCAGAGCCATGGTGTTGATTTGTTGATTGTGAGTTGAATAGACACTTTCTCTTTGAGCAATTTCTTTTTTTAGCACTTTAACTTTGTGCATTCTGTTTTCCAGCACCTATATTTTCGTGCAGAATTTTTTTTCCAGCCCTATATTCATGCTTTGTTTGTTTGAATATGTCTATAGTTTATGCCTTTTCATTAATCTCTCCTCTTGTTTTGAGTTTTATGTTCATAGTGTTCTAGGTGTCCAAATCTTGTCTATACTTGCTTTCTTTTGATTTTGAAAGTTTATGTTTCTCTTGAATTTGTTTTAGTACTTGTGATTAGAGGTTCCAAACATTTGATTTCAAGTGTTCAATTGTCTTGAATCCTTCATAAAATTTGTGTGCAATTTCATTGATGTTTCAACTTCCATATGATGCATATTATGGTTCTTTCACTACATAAGTTCCATTTGGTATTAAAAAAAAAAAAAAAAACAGAACTGAAACAAAACAAAACAGAACTAATTCTGTTTTTAAATCCTTCAAAACAGTTTGGTATTTGTACCTATTCATTCTTTTGCACATTAATTTTCATACCAAAGTTGGATTCATAGTGATTGGCAAATTGTTGTCTACTTTGTGGAACTTTTGATCCTTGTATTTTGACAAGTTTATGAGTTGTACTTTCTTTCTTGATTATAAAGTTTAGTGAGTATTCTTTGAGTCTTATTGTGTGCCTTTTATTGCTTGTCTTTCATTCCTTAAGTTTTGTCATATATCTTGTATTCCTTTTGCACTACCCTTTCTTGTTTTGTACCTTTTCTTGCTTGTCTTTTATTGTTCTTCAAGTTTTGTGGTGGTTATTTTTGCATGAGTGGTTGAGTGCTTTGGCATCTTTCACTTGAGGTTACTCCATTCCACAAGAGAAGCTTGGTTGAGGAAAGTATACTTTTCTTGGAGTGATTTGAGTGCCTTTAATTTTACCCAAACCGCAACATTAATTTCCTTGTTTTCTAACTTTGTTTTCTTTAATTGTTTGCTATTTGTGTTTGCTGTACTATTTTGAAAATGGCTCAATATTCAAGTGGAGAATCTTCCAAACCACACTCTCCACAAAAAGCTTTCATTCTTGGTGAACTAAAAGAAGCAAAAAGGTCACTTGCACAAAAAGATGAAGCTATAAGACAATTGGAAGAAAGATTGCAAAGGCTTGAAGTGACTAAGGAAAGGTCCAGCCATACACACCATAGAAGACGCCATTCTTCAAGGCATTCATCAAGAACTTCTTCCAACTATCATGGACATGAAGATGAAACCGAATGAAGGAGGCATCATCATTATGAAGAAAGGCGCCAACATGTGGCAAAGCCTTATATGCCTTTTGTAAAATTACCTAGCTTTAGTGGTGAAGGTGATCCAAATGTATATTTGGGGTGGAAAGCAAAGGTTGAACAAATCTTTCATGTACATGAGGTCCAAGAAGACCAAAGGGTAAAACTAGCTACTTTAGAATTTCTAGACTATGCTATGCAATGGTGGCATAAAACTCTTATGGACATTGGGCTAAACAAGAGACCTCCCGTGGTTTCTTGGAACAATTTAAAAGAGTGTATGCACGCTAGATTTGTTCCACCACACTTTAGGAAAGACCTATTGTTGAAGCTCCAAAGGCTTCACCAAGGCACACTAAGTGTAGATGCTTATTTTAAAGAGCTAGAAACGCTTATACTTAAAGTTGATATACATGAAAGTGATGAAGCTAAGATGGCTAGATTTGTAAGTGGTTTTAGAAGGGACATTCAAGATGTTGTTGAACTTTATGAGTACTCTTCTTTAGAAAACTTGGTTCACCTTGCCATCAAGGTTGAAACCCAAATTGCAAAGAAACCTGCTTTCAAAACTACTCATCATGATGGCTATTACAACAACTCTTGGAAAAATAAAAACAAATCTTTTTCAAAGTTTCCTTCTAAAGATTCATCTTTCAAACCTAAGGATTCAAAGCCTTCCACTTCAACTAATAAATCTCCAACCAAATCGTCTAGTAAGAAATGCTTTAAATGTTTAGGATATGGTCACATAGCTTCTAATTGCCCTTCTAAAAGAAATATGATGATGCATGATGGCATAGTAGTTAGTGAGCATGATTTGGCTTCTTCTAGACAATCTACACCGCCTAGTTCATCTAATGAATGTGATAGTGAAAGTCCACTTGAAGGTGACTTGTTAGTAGTAAGACGCATGCTTGGCCAAGTTTTAAAACCTTTTGATGAAAGCCAAAGAGAAAACATTTTCCATACAAGGTGTCTTATTAATAACAAGTTATGTTCATTGATTGTGGATGGTGGTAGTTGTGCTAATGTGGCTAGCACAAGAGTGGTAGATAAACTTGGATTATCTACTATCTCTCATGCAAAGCCCTATAAATTGCAATGGTTGAGTGAAGTAGGAGGAATTGTAAGGACCTGTAAAAATTGAATTGGAATAAAAAGGGTTATATTTCAAAGGAATTCTGTGTATGTTTTATTCAAAATAAAAAGGAAGGAAAGTTAAGTTTAGAAAGGTATGAGATCGCCAGGGCGCGAGGACGTCGCCAGGGCGCGAGGACGTCGCCAGGACGCGAGGACGTCGCCAGGGCGCGCGAGGCATGTGGACGTCGCCAGGGCGCGAGGCATGCGGGCATCGCGCGGGCGCGAGAGGCATGCGGGCATCGCGCGGGCGCGAGAGGCTTGCGGGCGTCGCCAAGGCGCGCGAGGTATGTGGGCGTGGCCAAGGCGCGAGAGTTATGAGGGCGTCGCCAGGGAAGACATCGGTCGTCTCCCAGAGGAAGACATCGGTCGTCTTCCAGGGCGAAGGGGACATCGGTCGTTCGCCAGGATGAGTCAGCGTTGGAAAGTTGTCGCGATGGCGAGCCTCACACAGATAAAGTGGGACCCAGACTCTCAGCATGAAACGTCCTGCACACGCACCACGTAGACAAAAAGGATGATTCAGAGTGGTGACATCAGAATGTTGGCATGCGCAGGAGACACTCGCGGTCGTACTGTTCAGAGCAGTGGCTGGCATGCACAAGCGACAACAGTGGCAGTACTGTTCAGGGCAGTGGTTCTTAGACTTCTCTGCAGAGTGGGTGGTGGCAGCTGCTTTTGGTGGATAAGTTGGTTTAAGATGCAGAAAACCCACTGCTGAGAGAAAGAAACGTTGCAGCCTTCAAAGAGAGAAAGAGTGAGTTACCTCCCTTCTCCTCCAGTTGTCTCCTTCGCGCTGCGATTCTAGCATCTTCACGCAAGAGTACGACGAGAGGCAGCCACCATTAGAGCACCTGGGAGGTTCTCTGCAAGTCCTTCAACCAGACGCAAAAACAGAGCCAAGGCGTTGTTCAAGCTTCGTTGGGATTCGGAGCTCCTGGTGTTTTGCGCAAGTCCAGGTAAGGGAAGCTAGACTTCATCTTAAATACAAGCCATAGATTAGCTGTTTCTGAAGTAAGGGCGACGTGGTCACCGGTTTTCGTTTTCATCTTCGTGAATGCTCTGTTTCTATGTGGTTGGGCGACGTGGTCGCCGGTTTTATATATAGACTTTGAAATACCCCGTTTTGAAACAGATCGCCGGTTTTGGCGTTGTTTGCGAAACTCTCTGTTTTTGGTGTTGCTTTGAAACTGTCTGAGACTTAAATGTGATATTCGAAAATCTGAACCTTTGGAATGATTGTTGCTATGATTAAATCATTTATTTGAGTGGGATGATGTCTTGAATGTTGTGAATGTGAGACCGAGGCATAGTATTTTCAGGAAAGGAAATACCGTGTAAGATCGTATGTAATGTGTATTGACCTGGGGGGCTTGTCTAGAAGGAGATATCCTGACTTTGCTGATATAATGGAATCACGTAGATGAAGTTATTCAGTTGTGGAGAGTCGAAGGAGGTTCATATGTATGGGTGAGTTGTTCAAAAGGGAACGAGCTCGGCCTGTTATATGAATTAACCTTGTCATACCGGGAGAGTTAATGACATTGAGACTTTATGCGCATAGCTGTGTGGATTCACAGCGACCCTGTGTGGATTTCACAGTGGTATGGTATGACAGGTGCAAATCTCTGGGCCTGAGTCAACGCACGAGTAAATCCGGAAGTAGTGTCAAGTGTCTTGTGTGCTGAGTCAGTGGTGGTCTGACATGTGAAATGAGGAACTTGAAATTGATAGACACTTGGTACAGTTGTGAAATAGAATGACTCTGGAAAATATTGTGAAGAGTGTGATTTCTGGATGATCAGGTGAAGAGTATGAGAAACTTGATAACTTTACGTGAATATCTTGAAATTGTTTACCTTGATTTTATTTTAAGTATCCTTATTTAAACTCTTTTTAAATGTCTAGCTTACCCTGTGTTTTCTTTTGTGTTGTGGCCTTTTCTTAAACCTGTAATGATCGTGTATAATTTACACGGGAGCAGATGATGTTGCAGGAAGTAGAGCTCTTTAGAAAATTGTCGCTGGAAGGAGATCGCCTGTTTTCTTTTCTGTTGGGTGATCGCCCCTCTTGCTGCTTTATAATAGGAGATCGCCTTTATGAAAGGAGATCGCCCTTTCTGCCAGGAGATCGCCTATCTGTTTTTTTTGTATTGTATTTTGTTTACGTTTTTAATGGACAAGTGATCATTTGTATTAAACTCCCTGTGAGGAGAAACTTATTTATTTTATATAAAGATTTTGCTCACTTCAATCTATTTGTCACCTTTATTTTCGTTTTATATTTATTTTCAAAGTAATTTGGCGGGATGTTACATTAATGGTATCAGAGCAGTTCGTCCTTAGGATGACCTGCGGGCTGTGGATCCATTGTGTTTCTTCTGCTCATGAAAGTTATTTGAGTTTAAAATAACAACTATAGTGAAAGGTTTTCAAACGTTTTTGTATTGAAATTTTGTGTGTGCTTTGGTGAATATATGTTCTAACTGAAAATCTTAGTATTAAGAATGAGAAGGTCTTGATAAAGTAGTGAGGGTGCACACTCATAACTGGATCGAGATGAGTCTCAATCTTAATTCCAAAGGTTTGATGTTTAGCATATATTGAATTCTGGTGTGAGCTATTTCATTTTCTTGAGTGTCTTTGTAATGATTGAAAATGGTTGATTAGATTGATGACTGCATACCAGTAGTTGTTCTGGTATTATGCTTGATGTTATAAGCATTATGATTCTGTTGATGAGCTCAAATTCTTAATGACTTTGAGATGCTGACCTTTGTAAGGTCTAGATGTTACCTCCTGAATGAATTGATTTTTAATCGATCTCATTCTTGTAGTTGTAGGGAATATAGAAACCCATAGTTTCAAAATCTGAAAACGAAGGAGATGGCACGTAGACCTTCTACCCCTCCCCAATCTTCTTCGGAGATGAGCCAGATTGCTAAGGCTATCGAGATGATGGCAACTGCCATCCAGCAACAGAATGCAGCGATGGCTCAGAACCATCAAGCTACAATGCACCACTGGGAAACTGCTCGGTCGGCTGAGACGAACTCCCACGGCGGTCAGCCTCAAGAACAGATGGGACTGACTGAGTTCATGAGGCACAACCCACCCAAGTTTAGTGGGAATGCTACCCCTGATCAGGCAGATCAGTGGGTCAGAGAGCTGGAGAAAATCTTCAGGGCGACCTCCTGCCCTGAAGAGAAGAAATTGGTGTTCGCAACCTTTTTGCTATCTGGGGAAGCTGAGTTCTGGTGGATGGGAGCTCAGCAGATGATGGAGGCCCGAGAGGATGTGTTGGACTGGGAGAGCTTCAGGGTGAAGTTCCTGGAGAAATACTTCCCAGACAGCGCAAGGTTTGCGAGGGAAGCTGAATTCCTAAAGTTGGAGCAGGGGGATATGTCTGTGAACGCCTATGCTGCTCGGTTTGAGTATCTCGCCCGATTCTACACCCAGGCGACCTCTGAGGCTTGGAGGTGTAGGAAGTTTGAAGAGGGACTGAAGCATGGGCTGAAGAGGACCATAGCCCCGATGTGCATCAGGGAATTTCACGCCTTGGTAGAGAAGGCGAAGATGGTTGAGACCCTGGAAAAGGGTGATTCTCGGGTGATCAGGTCACACCCAGGGAGTTCTTCCAGTGGGAAGGCTAAGGTGCAGCACCCACAAGACAAGCCTTATACGAGACCTCCACCACGTCGGGCGGGAGCAGCGTCATCCCAGCTTCAGCAGCAACAACCTTGGAAACCCAAGTGTTTCCATTGTGGTGGACCTCACACGTCCAATGTGTGCCCCAAGAAGGCTTTTGAGAGAAGGTGTTTTGTCTGCCAAAGGACGGGGCACGTTGCTAGAGATTGCCCAAGCAGGAATGGGGCGACTCAACCCAGTGGCTCTCAGCAGATGAGGAACGAAGGAGGCAGACCTCAGGCAACAGGGAGAGTGTTTGCCATGTCAGGAGCAGAGGCATCTCAGTCAGGTAACTTAGTACAGAGTGTTGCTCTATAGCTGGTAGATGCGTTAGAATTTTGTTTGATTCTGGAGCGACACACTCCTTTGTGTCAAGCTTGTGTGTAGCCGAGTTGGGCCTTCTAGTGAAGGAAGTACCGTTTGAACTGTTGGTCTCTACACCTGTATCAGGACAGGTGTTGACCTCTACAGTTTGCCCTGAATGTCCAGTGATGGTAGAGGGACGCAGATTCAAAGTAAACTTGATCTGTCTACCTCTTCAGGATCTGGATGTTATCTTAGGAATGGATTGGCTATCTGCCAATCACATTCTCATAGGTCGCGGTAGGCAGAAAATTAGCGTTTCCAGATCTCCAAGAGTCAGATGTGATATCTGCTCAGCATGGGTAGTCGGAGTTGGGAGAAATGAGCGGGGTGCTTTATGATCCTAGCTCGGTTGGGAGTGAAGAGGACGTAAGCAAGATACCTTGGTGAAAGATTTCATGGAAGTATTTCCAGAAGAAATACCTGGATTACCTCCTAAGAGAGAGGTGGAACTCTCTATTGTTTTGATACCTGGGGCTGGACCTGTGTCGATGACTCCAGCTGAGTTGATGGAATTAAAGAAGGAAGTGTAAGTAGATTTAGTGTACCAAGGTTTAGTTCCAGCTACACATAAGTTATGGAGAGTATATAAGCTGAATGTTGAGGGTTTAAGGACTTAAGCATGTGTATCCATAGGAAGTACCGGGGTTAAGTTCCAAAAATGAAAGAATGAACTTTCTTTTATTTGAAGCTTGGGAGAAGCCGAACTCATTCGAAATATCAATCGTGGTGGTGGAGAGATGTACGTAAGGTGTGCGAGGAGGGTGAAGATGATGGTTTATTCCAAAAAGTCATTGTTTGGAAAGTTGGAGGCAGAGGGGATGTGAGATTTCAGGAGGATGCGTGGGCCACTAACTTTAACTTTAAAGCAACGTGGCTGGTCTATGTGCTTCAAGTGGATAAGTGTTCTATTTTTTCGGCATAAGGGTTTGAGGTCCCACCTTGAGAACTTTTATCTTATACGTATGTCATCCAAGTAGAATCAGGTGTGGAAGGGAATGTGGGTGGCAATAGTCTGTTGTATCTTGGAGAAGAGGAATAGAGTTGTCCTTAAGCAAGAAATTCTGGATGCAGAGGAAATTTTCCAATCGGCTCCACTACTTACATGGTTGTGGTTGAGAGATATGGTGTGTTCGTTCTTGTATACCTTTTCAGATAGGCACCTGAACTCAAATCAATGCATCCAATGTATACATTGAACAAGGAGGAAATGATGGGGACAGGAAGCCGAGTTGGCAAGAGAAGTCATAGTGATGATTTGGAAAGTAACCGCAACAAGAACTTTGTCTTTATAAGGTGCAGAGTTATGTAGCATAGTGGTGAACCAAAGGTATTCCTTTAGGGAGCGTGAGAATTAGATCAGCAGTGGGAAGTCGATGGATGGTTCTGATCAAGAGGCGGAAGTTGATTCCTAGAGGGATATTTCGGATCCTAGTTTGAATTGGCTAGGGGGCATGAGCAGTAGTCAGCTGCCCTTTTTCCTTCCGATGAAGGGATCTTGCTCACTTTTACTCTACAGAAGACTAGTCCTGGTTCTGTTAAGGGATTAGTTCTGGACTTGCTCGACCAAGTCTTCAGGGTTGGAAGTAGAGTGTGAGTACTGGAGTTGACGCTCAATGGAACAGCATACTCCATATGCAGGGAAGGGGAATGGAATTTGATGAAGTATTGGAGTAGTAAGCGTTGGTTCAACAGACAACCGAGAAGGTAAAACTGATGCAAGGCAGAATGAAAGCTTCTCAAAGTCGACAGATGTCCTATGCAGATCAGAGGAGAAGACCTTTGGGGTTTGCTGCTGGGGGATCATGTCTTTATGAGGGAGGACACCAGCCAAGGGTGTAGGATGGGCGATCAGATCAAAGAAGCTGTCCCCTAAGTTCGTTGGGCCATATCAGATCCTAAGGGGGATCAGTCCAGTGGCTTATGAGATCGTCCCACCTCCCCATTTAGCAAATCTGCATAGTGTATTTCACGTATCACGGCTAAGGAAGTATCTTGCAGACTCTAGTCACGTATTAAAAGTGGACGACGTGCAGATCGGGTGATCCAGCATGGGAAATAAAAGAAACCACGAGAGAAGCCCATCCATACCTTCTTTCCTTATAATTCAATTTTCGAGGACGAAAATTTTTCTTGTTGGGGAGAATGTAAGGACCTGTAAAAATTGAATTGGAATAAAAAGGGTTATATTTCAAAGGAATTCTATGTATGTTTTATTCAAAATAAAAAGGAAGGAAAGTTAAGTTTAGAAAGGTATGAGATCGCCAGGGCGCGAGGACGTCGCCAGGGCGCGAGGACGTCGCCAGGGCGCGAGGACGTCGCCAGGGCGCGAGGACGTCGCCAGGGCGCGCGAGGCATGTGGACGTCGCCAGGGCGCGAGGCATGCGGGCATCGCGCGGGCGCGAGAGGCATGCGGGCATCGCGCGGGCGCGAGAGGCTTGCGGGCGTCGCCAGGGCGCGCGAGGTATG
Source organism: Phaseolus lunatus (assembly GCA_013389735.1). Taxonomy (NCBI): domain Eukaryota; kingdom Viridiplantae; phylum Streptophyta; class Magnoliopsida; order Fabales; family Fabaceae; genus Phaseolus; species Phaseolus lunatus. The sequence goes on from CM023867.1 coordinate 18,351,517, forward strand.
TGGGCGTGGCCAAGGCGCGAGAGTTATGAGGGCGTCGCCAGGGAAGACATCGGTCGTCTCCCAGAGGAAGACATCGGTCGTCTTCCAGGGCGAAGGGGACATCGGTCGTTCGCCAGGATGAGTCAGCGTTGGAAAGTTTTCGCGATGGCGAGCCTCACACAGATAAAGTGGGACCCAGACTCTCAGCATGAAACATCCTGCACACGCACCACGTAGACAAAAAGGATGATTCAGAGTGGTGACATCAGAATGTTGGCATGCGCAGGAGACACTCGCGGTCGTACTGTTCAGAGCAGTGGCTGGCATGCACAAGCGACAACAGTGGCAGTACTGTTCAGGGCAGTGGTTCTTAGACTTCTCTGCAGAGTGGGTGGTGGCAGCTGCTTTTGGTGGATAAGTTGGTTTAAGATGCAGAAAACCCACTGCTGAGAGAAAGAAACGTTGCATCAGGCGCGTATGCAGGAGGACCTGGCCGCCTCACAGGCCAGGAATGAGGAGTTGCACAGGGCCAACGAAGAGCTACGCTTGAATCTTCATCACATGCGACAAGCTGGGGATCGCGTGGGAGAGGATCAAGCTCCACCTACGCCCCCAAGAGCCTTTCCCATGCCTTTTTCCAAAGAAATCATGGACGCAGTGGTCCCAGCCACATTCGTGGGGCCAAAGACTGTGTTCACAGGGAAAGAAGATCCAGAAGCGCATCTGACAGCCTTCCACACTCAGATGATGCTATGAGAGTTAAAGATGGAGAGAGACATGTAGCTGAAGCAAATAGAACATAAGTCATGCGGCAGACAAAGTTACAGAAAAGAAGAAGTTGCAAGGGGAGAAGCTCAAGGAGGGGGAATGATCTTGCCATCAATCACTTAGTCTCTTCGCTGAGAACAAGTCCTCAGCTCGAGACTGGGGGGCTTGTGATACAGTCGGTCATCGGTAGACGATGACGTCAGCAGCAGATGACCACGTGGACCATTCACAGGGTGACACGTGGTAGAAGATAGCAGGTGAATTAGAGAGGAGATCACTCAGAACGGTGATCGGTGGTCAGTTGCTAAAGTGACCACCACCAGCAGATCAGTTCCTAGATGAGAGCCTGACAGTAGAGCGCGAGAGGTAATGAAGCATCGGGGAGAAGGGTGATTAACACCTCTTTGTCGAGAAAGAAGTCCTCAATTCGAGCAGAGAGTTCACCAATGAAGTCCTCAGAGGGTTAAGAGATGTGGGCGATGACAAGGTGGTGAGATGTCCCTTCAGCGCGCTACTCATGTCCTTACGCGCAGAGCCACATAGGTCGCCCGATCAGTCCTCACCCATGACTTAGTCTCTTCGCTGAAACAAGTTAACAGCTTGAGATTGGGGGGCTTGTGTACCGACCAGTCCTCGGACACCGAGAACAGGTAGTAAAGGGCGAACCACGTCAGCTGGGTCCCACAGCATGGGCCAAAGCCACGTGGAATGGACCCCACAGGTGGTATTGATGAGAGAGGTGATTAGTTATCAGCCTACAGAGTGGGGTGACTAGTCATCAGCCTACAGAGTGGGGTGATTAGTCGTCAGCCTACAGAGTGGGGTGACTAGTCATCAGCCTACAGAGTGGGGTGATTAGTCATCAGCCTACAGAGTGGGGTGATTAGTCATCAGCCTACAGAGTGGGGTGATTAGTCATCAGCCTACAGAGTGGGATGACTAGTCATCAGCCTATAGAGAGAGAGTGACGATTACCAGAAAGGGTTGATGTGTCTTCGTCACTCTGCAGGTTGAGGAGTCCTCGGCAACAGAGTGTGGCGAGGTGACATCGGTCTTGGGTGATTTGAACAGCGTAAACAGAACAGCTAAGATTGGTTCCCAGAGTGGGCCAATGACCAGTTAAATACCCAGAGGTAGAGAGAGGCCTGGATCACGAAGAGCCTATGCGGGTAGCAGGGAGACCACAGTTAGGTGCAGAGTCCTGAGGGGTCGAGTACTCATCAGACTTAGGGTTTCCCAGTGAAGCTACATGCTTGGCATATGAACAGTGAAGGCACTCCCAGAACAGGTGGCCCCAGAGACTAGGTGCACAAGGAGGCACCCAGGTGGTCACCCTGTGAGAGTTTGCACTCCAGAGAAGGAAACCTTATGTGCTAGATTACCGTAAGATTAGGTGATAGCGGTGCAAGGGTATTCCAGTAAACCCTAAATATGGCTAGTGGCGCAGTGAACCCTAATTAGGGCTAGCGGTGCAGTAAACCCTAGACTATATAAGGGACAGTAAAATACTTCACAAAGGTATGCAGTTTCTAGACCTAAAACACAGAGAAACTCAATACACTTGGTGTTACTTGCCCACTATTGACTTGAGCGTCGGAGTGCAAACGGCCTCTAGGGCGCCCATTTCACTTTTGCAGGTGCAGATTGCTTCGAAAGAACCAAGCACGTATCAACGTGAGGAAGGAGGCGTGTGAGTGTCGTGGAGTCAACTGACATGCGAGTCAACCGGCAAGAACATTTTGGCGCCCACCGTGGGGCCAGAGTAAAACAAGGTCCCATACACGAGAGTGAGAGAAAAAAAAACCACAGAAGATGACGAATACAAGACACGGGTCCGTTCCACCAAATGGAGGCGAAAGCGTTACCATGCAACAACTCATGGAAACGATGCGCGCCCTCCAAGAGACGGTGGTGGAGTCCAGATCGCATCAGGCACATATGCAGGAGGACCTGGCCGCCTCACAGGCCAGGAATGAGGAGTTGCACAGGGCCAACGAAGAGCTACGCTTGAATCTGCATCACATGTGGCAAGCTGGGGATCGCGTGGGAGAGGATCAAGCTCCACCTACGCCCCCAAGAGCCTTTCCCATGCCTTTTTCCAAAGAAATCATGGTCGCGGTGGTCCCAGCCACATTCGTGGGGCCAAAGACTGTGTTCACAGGGAAAGAAGATCCAGAAGCACATCTGACAGCCTTCCACACTCAGATGATGCTGTCCGGAGGCTCAGATGCGGTGTACTGCAAGATGTTTATGAGTACACTGAGTGGAATAGCTATGGAGTGGTTTGTGAGCCTGCCAGAGGGCCACATCACCTCTTTCCATCAGTTTTCGAAGTTGTTCACAGAGCAGTATATCGTCAACCGAGCGCCACCGGTGGTGTCCTATGATCTATTTGACGTGCGCTAGCATTAGAGGGAGCCCCTTCGAGATTACCTCAACAGGTTTGGGGCAATGGTGGTGAGGTTGCACACCAAGGATGAAGATATGGTGGTACACGCCTTCAGGAAAGGTGTATTGCCAGGGCCTTTCAGTGAGTCCTTGATCCGCAATCGTTCCAAGACTTTCGGCGACATTAAACGACGTGCAGTTGCTCACATAATCGCCGAGGGAGAGCTTAATGAGAAGCGGGAAGGCAGGTTCATAGAGAACACCTCCCCTTTGACTGAGAACACCCAATGTGAACAGAACGGTGATCGGTGGTCAGTTGCTAAGTGACCACCACCAACAGATCGGTCCCTAGATGAGCGCCTGGAAGCAGAGTGCGAGAAGTAATGGAGCACAGATCCGTCATCGGTGTATGGTCATCAGTGTTTCTTGCTACACGCCGTTAAACTGGGACCCAGGCTCCCAGCGAGAGCGTTACGCATTCACCTCGCATGATTCCAAACTAGGAGAAGAAGAGTTGCTCGCCAGTAGGGTTGTGCATGAAGATGGTGTAAGAAAACTAGTAAGCTGGTCAATGATCGGTGACTCTCTTAACCCATTACGTGCATGGCACTGTGCGGGGAGATCGTGCATGCAGGATGCAGCGCCTGGCGAGTGTGTTTACACCAACCACCTCTGGTGCTCTCGTGGGAGCATGCGACTCGCTTAGAAGGAAGAAACGCGCTAAGTTACTTCCCAAGGGAATAACTTAGGCGCACAGAGAAAAGCGCAAAGGCCCTTCAGGTATGACATGTGTACAGTTAAATCCTCCCTCGCCTATGAGCGAAGTGAGGTCAGTGAGAACCTGTCACTTGGAGTTAGAGGTCTCGTAAGTGGAGAGGTAGGTTCATAGAGAACACCTCCCCTTCGAGTGAGAACTTCCAACGTGAAAGAAGGGTTCGCCCAGTGAAATCCTCCCTTGCCTATGAGCGATGTGAGGTCAGTTAGAGCCTGTCACTTGGGGTTAGAGGTCTCGTAAGCGGAGAGGTAGGTTCGTAGAGAACACCTCCCCTTTGAGTGAGAACTTCCAACGTGAAATAAGGGTTCGCCTAGTGAAATCCTCCCTCGCCTATGAGCGATGTGAGGTCAGTTAGAACCTGTCAGTGGGGGTTAGAGGTCTCGTAAGTAGGAAGGAAGATTCGTAAGGAACACCTCCTCTTCGAGTGAGAACTCCCAACTTGAAAGAAAGGTTCACCAGTGAAGTCCTCACCCTCGACTTCTTATAGCGAGGCTGAGGCGAGTGAAGTCCTCACCCTCGACTTCTTACAGCGAGGCTGAGGCGAGAGAAGTCCTCACCCTCGACTTCTTACAGCGAGGCTGAGGCGAGAGAAGAGCTCACCTCGACTTCTTATAGCGAGGCTGAGGCGACAAAAGTCCTCACCCTCGACTTCTTACAGCAAGGCTGAGGCCAGAGAGAAGACCTCACCCTCGACTTCTTACAGCGAGGCTGAGGCGAGAGAAGTCCTCACCCTCGACTTCTTACAGCGAGGCTGAGGCGAGAAAGAATAGTACTGTCCACCTCAATATAGCACTCGAGGTCGACCCACCAGGAGGTCTTCCTTGATGAGTTAAGATCGATCGAGTTAAGGCTTTCCTTGGCTTTTCAGTCAAGGTCGACTCAGGAGGAATCTCCCATCTCCCAATATAAGGAGGAGGTCTTCTGAAGCTTATCGACAGGCAAGAGGGGTCATCGAGAAACACTCTTCATCCCCACAACAAGGCATCATCTATAGCGCTCAGGCCCTCTATGCACTTAGCGCTGAAGTGACAAAGAAGTAAAGCAAAGCTTGAAGCGCGATGACTTATCGGTGGTGCACTAACATGCTAGTCGGTGGTCGGTGGTAACAACTTTGAGTAAGAAAGCTTTTCCAGGCAAGTTCTTGTGCGATAAGCCGAAGCATTTAGGCCCCGTTAAGTCAGGCATCCAGCATGAAGTTATGCATAAAGACTGTTAAAGAGAATGCTAAGAGAGTTAAAGATGGAGAGAGACAAGTAGCTGAAGCAAATAGAACATAAGTCATGCGGCAGACAAAGTTACAGAAAAGAAGAAGTTGCAAGGGGAGAAGCTCAAGGAGGGGGAATGATCTTGCCATCGACCACTTAGTCTCTTCGCTGAGAACAAGTCCTCAGCTCGAGACTAGGGGGCTTGTGATACGGTTGGTCCTCGGTAGTCGATGACGTCAGCAGCAGATGACCACGTGGACCATTCACAGGGTGACACGTGGTAGAAGATAACAGGTGAATCAGAGAGGAGATCACTCAGAACGGTGATCGGTGGTCAGTTGCTAAAGTGACCACCACCAGCAGATCAGTTCCTAGATGAGCGCCTGACAATAGAGCGCGAGAGGTAATGAAGCATCGGGGAGAAGGGTGATTAACACCTCTTTGTCGAGAAAGAAGTCCTCAATTCGAGCAGAGAGTTCACCAATGAAGTCCTCAGAGGGTTAAGAGATGTGGGCGATGACAAGGTGGTGAGATGTCCCTTCAGCGCGCTACTCATGTCCTTACGCGCAGAGCCACATAGGTCGCCCGATCAGTCCTCACCCATGACTTAGTCTCTTCGCTGAAACAAGTTCACAGCTTGAGACTGGGGGGCTTGTGTACCGACCAGTCCTCGGACACCGAGAACAGGTAGTAAAGGGCGAACCACGTCAGTTGGGTCCCACAGCATGGGCCAAGCCACGTGGAATGGACCCCACAGGTGGTATTGATGAGAGAGGTGATTAGTCATCAGCCTACAGAGTGGGGTGATTAGTCGTCAGCCTACAGAGTGGGGTGATTAGTCGTCAGCCTACAGAGTGGGGTGACTAGTCATCAGCCTACAGAGTGGGGTGATTAGTCGTCAGCCTATAGAGTGGGGTGACTAGTCATCAGCCTACAGGGTGGGGTGATTAGTCATCAGCCTACAGAGTGGGGTGATTAGTCATTAGCCTACAGAGTGGGATGACTAGTTATCAGCTTATAGAGAGAGAGTGACGATTACCAGAAAGGGCTGATGTGTCTTCGTCACTCCGCAGGTTGAGGAGTCCTCGGCAACAGAGTGTGGCGAGGTGACATCGGTCTTGGGTGATTTGAACAGCGTAAACAAAACAGCTAAGATTGGTTCCCAGAGTGGGCCAATGACCAGTTAAATACCCAGAGGTAGAGAGAGGCCTGGATCACGAAGAGCCTATGCGGGTAGCAGGGAGACCACAGTTAGGTGCAGAGTCCTGAGGGGTCGAGTACTCATCAGACTTAGGGTTTCCCAGTGAAGCTACATGCTTGGCATATGAACAGTGAAGGCACTCCCAGAACAGGTGGCCCCAGAGACTAGGTGATAGCATTCCTATGAGCTCTTCTTTGGATTTTGGAGTTCCTTGGTGATGATGGATGCGGAAGCTTATGGAGGAGGTGAGCAAGGCCTTCCTAGGAAGCATGGGTGCCTTGAAGGTGCATGAAGAGTGAGGAAATGGGGAGGTTTGGCCAGCCCCTTTGGTAGTGATGAATTGAAGACTAAAACCTAAGTGTTAGGCAAGGAGTAGTGTATGGTACAATTTGGGCAGCATAACAATACTCTATTTAATCTTGAAAATACAAGGTGTAGGCTCCTCCTTTTATAGGCTAAGGAGGACCATAATGCAACCCTAATGCTAGCCAGATGAAATGTAAATGTGAAGCACGTGGGCCACATGGAAAGTGTGAGCACATGGGGAGGGGTGTGTCTAGTTTGTAAGTTCACCCCCTCCATGGGCTTTCTAGAATAGTGGGAAGGTTAACTTCTCCTTAATTCTAATGTGCAGAAAAATAAACATTTGTCCACATGGATATGCTATTTACACCCCAATTAAAGCTAAACTACATTTGATGGGCCTTCACGGAATATGTGCTAGTATGCCACTCTCCCATTCATAGCTTTGATCCAAGTCTTCTTGTCCTAGACGCTTCTAGCTTGGCCTTCTCGTCCTAGACGCTCCTAGCTTGTCTTAGACGCTCCTAGCTTGGTCTTAGACGCTTTTAACTTGGCTCTTGCCTTTCATGGAAGGTTGTGCTTGGCCCTCTTCCATCATCCCCTCCCTCTTGAAAAAGGATTTGTCCTCAAATCCCTTGCTTTGTCTTCAACTAGGGGGATGGATGGGGCTGGATGGTGTCCATCATCTCCTCCTCCTTTGAGAAGATCTATCCTCAGATCTACAGATTTGATCTCGGATAGCAGCCTATTGTTTCGGCAAGGCTTGTCCTCCCGGATCAAACGTCCACCTATGGAAATCATCAAACAAAGTAAAGGTGTTAGTGTGAGCAATTGGAGAGAACTTAATTGTATGAAGTTGCCATTTTTGTTTTTCTTTTGTTTTTGGCAACTTTGTACAATATTTCTCTTTTGATGGTTGTATGTGTTCTCTAATCCTCTTATGTATTTGAAAATTTTCAATATTGGTTACCTTTTCCTTAGGCAGAATACCTTTAGGAAAGGGTAACAACTTAAAAAGCGAAAGAGGATTAAGTCCACATGCAATTTCAAATGTAGAAATATTAGTAGTCTTGTGGACTACTCCATTGTATGCATGCTCAAAAGGATACTCATCCCAAGAATTGTGATTGTCTTTCATGATTTCTCTAGGCATAGTAAAAAGAGCTATGTTTTCAATTTTATTTTGACCATTCTTTTGAGGATAAAAATTTGAAGAGTACAACTTAATTTCAAGTTTTTCTAAAAGATTCCTCAAATGATGGTTTTCAAATTTTGGAGCTCTATCCAATACTATGCTTGAAGATAAACCATGAAGACTTGTCACTTCTATATAGAAGAGATTATCCATATCCATAAAAATGGGATCAAAACCTTTTGTTGTCCTAGGAAGCTCTAAGATAAAATTGAGGTTTATGCCTTCCCAAGGATCATTTGCAAAAGGTAAAGGAGTATAGAGTTCATGAGACATCACCTTAGGTGTATTTTTAAAACAAGAAATGTATCTAGGGTAATGTCTTTGAACATCTTTTCTCATGGGTGACAAAAGTTTTCCTTTTAAAAGCTCTAGAGTTTTATCAACTCTAATTTGGTCCATGAGTTCTCCTTCATGAAGAATTTTTCTCTTATGTGTAAAGATAGTCTCGTTGTTACAACCATTGTTTATGAGAAGTTGCACACTTGGCAATGGTTGTCTCAATAGGACATGACAAGTTTCTTTAGGCACTACTTCACATAAAAATTTGTTTTTGTAGATGCTTGTAAATAACTTGACATTCACTTGGTGATATCCTAGCACATATGAGAAATAATCCACTTTATCTTTATCTATGCAAGCTTCTTTTAAAGACTCTTTTTTTGTTACTATGCTTGCAAGTGTTCCTTTACAAAAGGAAAGGCTAGGTTGTTCAACAAGACGCATATTTTCAAAGGTATTTTTAAATCTTTTGTCTTGTTGAATGACCTTGTGAGAAGGAACACTATTCTCCCACGCCTTTTGTTTCTCAAGGGTCTTCTCATGCTTTTCTTTTTCTTTTTCTTTTTCTTTAGCTTCCCTTTCGGCTTCCTCTCTTTTCTTTTGTATCTTTCTTTCCTTTCTTTCTTTATGGGAAGCAAACAATTTTTCTACCCTCATTTCCCAATCTAGGCAAGTTTCTATATTTTCTTTTCCATGGGAATGGGGTAGGTCTACCCTAACCTTTCTTGGGCTTTCTTGTTCTTTTCTATCTCTTCTATGTCTTCCCTCCCCAAAAGAATCATGCTTTTTAGAGATAGATGCATGAGAAGGTAATTTTTTTGAAATGTGAGACTTCTCATCCTTTGATTTAGTCAATTCATTAGTTTTGGCCTCATTCTCCAATTGTCTATATGAAATGTGTTGTACGTCCTTGGAGAGTTGTTTCAAAAGAGATTTTATGGACCTTACATCACTTTCAATGGACTTGGAAGAGTGAGTAGACATGACTAGAACTTTGTGTATAGAAATGTTTTACTTTTAAGAAAGAAGAGGAAAGTTAATGAAGGTAGCTTTCCAGGTAAGAGAGGTGAGTCACAATGGACTACTTAAATACCAAGTCTTGCCTTAGCCAAAAACTATCCCTCCAAAACCTTTACACAAGTCCTTCTTTAGGTAAAACACTTAGAACACAATGAGGATGAAGAAATCAAATTTTTAATGCAAGAAAACAATGCAAGCTATCAAAGCCTTAAACAAGATTAAACAAGAAATTAACGAAGTGATTAAAAGCAAGTTGGTTCAATTAAAGCAATTAATAAAAACAAAATTAAGCTAGACGGCCCTAGGTGAGGCTTCTTGGACACTTGGAGCCCTTGAAGACACACTCACCGACTAATTGCGTGATTAACAAGTAATTAACACAAGCAAGATTGCAAAGAAATTAAATGACACTCCCTTTGTTGCTTTTACTATTTGCACCCCTTTTGTTGTTCTTCTAGTTGCACCCCTTTTGTTGCTTTTCTACTTGTTGGGCCTTCCAAAGTGTGTGGTGTATTTGTAGTATGGTGTTTGTTGCTGCCCTTTGCCTTTGTTCCTCTTGGAATTAGGTCAATAAAATCTTCAATCCAGCACCTATTAAGCAAGCTAAACTCCCCTCAAGTCAAATTCTCACTCAACAAGTACCAATTGATATTTAATCCACCAACAAGCTTAGAGGCCAAAGAAAGAAAGCAAGAAACAAATTAATTTGAAAAACAGTACCACACAAATGGAATTTAAATGTGACACAACTAGAAAGAGTTCAAATGAAATTAGACAAGCAAATAAAAGGTACTCAAATAATGGATGGCACACAAAAAGGAACCTAGGAATAGCACTAGATTTGATTTAAAAACCAAAAAAACAGCACCACAGAAAAGCACAAATTGTTGTGGTCCAGAAAGCGTATCTTTAAAAGATTTATGCTGAGCTGACCCTTTTGTATTTGCTTCTGAAAATTGAGACACAATCAGAACAAGATCTTAACAAACTTTTGGCGTTGGTTTCACTCCAAACGCATGTACCAATTAATTTTGGTAAATTTTATAAAATCAGTGCTCAGAGCTGCCAGCTGGAACGTCAGGATTGCACACTTTTTTTGTAATATTTATCTTTTTTTTTCTATTTCTTCTTTTCAGATGGTTCTTATTTTGTCCTTTTTCTAACACCTCAAATTTGTGAAATCCAGAGGCTCAGAAATTTTTGATGATGTATGTCATTTTCATAAATCAAAACAGTCAGCACAGAAAAGTGAAAACAGGGGTTCTGAAAACTGGAATGAAAAACAGAATGATATACCTCAAAAACACAATGGAGTTAATATGATGGAATTTGTGTGGATCTAACACACAAATAAGAACTCAAACTAAAATTAAAAATGCACCAAAGGATCAACACAAAACAGATTTCAGATCAAACATTCAGACCAAAAACAAGAAACAAATAAATCAAAAAGAGTACTACTAGGATTTGATGACAAATATGGAAACACATGACTTAGACAAAACTTATGGATTCATAAAATGAAAAGACACAAGAACATCATATGACCCAAATGAAATTTCAAGCAAGACTCAAATACCTAAAAATAAAAACAGCAACACAAATATATCAAGAATCCTACACAAAATTGAAAATAGATGTTCAAGCACAAGTTTGAACAAACCCACCAAATGAAATGAATAAACAAGCATTCAAATCATATTAAAACACAAAAAACAGCAAGACAACTTGGAATAAAGATGAACAACTTGGAGAAAAGAAGAACTCAAAAAGAAAATGAAAAGAGATACTCATCTTTGAAGAACCATAGCTCTAGATACCAAATGATAGCATTCCTATGAGCTCTTCTTTGGATTTTGGAGTTCCTTGGTGATGATGGATGCGGAAGCTTATGGAGGAGGTGAGCAAGGCCTTCCTAGGAAGCATGGGTGCCTTGAAGGTGCATGAAGAGTGAGGAAATGGGGAGGTTTGGCCAGCCCCTTTGGTAGTGATGAATTGAAGACTAAAACCTAAGTGTTAGGCAAGGAGTAGTGTATGGTACAATTTGGGCAGCATAACAATACTCTATTTAATCTTGAAAATACAAGGTGTAGGCTCCTCCTTTTATAGGCTAAGGAGGACCATAATGCAACCCTAATGCTAGCCAAATGAAATGTAAATGTGAAGCACGTGGGCCACATGGAAAGTGTGAGCACATGGGGAGGGGTGTGTCTAGTTTGTAAGTTCACCCCCTCCATGGGCTTTCTAGAATAGTGGGAAGGTTAACTTCTCCTTAATTCTAATGTGCAGAAAAATAAACATTTGTCCACATGGATATGCTATTTACACCCCAATTAAAGCTAAACTACATTTGATGGGCCTTCACGGAATATGTGCTAGTATGCCACTCTCCCATTCATAGCTTTGATCCAAGTCTTCTTGTCCTAGACGCTTCTAGCTTGGCCTTCTCGTCCTAGACGCTCCTAGCTTGTCTTAGACGCTCCTAGCTTGGTCTTAGACGCTTTTAACTTGGCTCTTGCCTTTCATGGAAGGTTGTGCTTGGCCCTCTTCCATCACTAGGTGCACAAGGAGGCACCCAGGTGGTCACCCTGTGAGAGTTTGCACTCCAGAGAAGGAAACCTTATGTGCTAGATTACCGTAAGATTAGGTGATAGCGGTGCAAGGGTATTCCAGTAAACCCTAAATATGGCTAGTGGCGCAGTGAACCCTAATTAGGGCTAGCGGTGCAGTAAACCCTAGACTATATAAGGGACAGTAAAATACTTCACAAAGGTATGCAGTTTCTAGACCTAAAACACAGAGAAACTCAATACACTTGGTGTTACTTGCCCACTATTGACTTGAGCGTCGGAGTGCAAACGGCCTCTAGGGCGCCCATTTCACTTTTGCAGGTGCAGATTGCTTCGAAAGAACCAAGCACGTATCAACGTGAGGAAGGAGGCGTGTGAGTGTCGTGGAGTCAACTGACAGGCGAGTCAACCAGCAAGAACAGGTAGTAAAGGGCGAACCACGTCAGCTGGGTCCCACAGCATGGGCCAAAGCCACGTGGAGTGGACCCCGCAGGCAGCTTGGATAAGAGGGTGATCAGTCATCGGTGTGTCCCCTCAGAGAAGGGTGATCAGTCATCGGTGTGCCCTATCAGAGAAGGGTGATCAGTCATCAGTGTGTCACCTCAGAGAAGGGTGATCAGTCATCGGTGTGTCCCCTTAGAGAAGGGTGATTAGTCATCAGCATGTTCCCACAGAGAAGGGTGATTAGTCATCAACGTGACGATCACCAGAAAGGGCTGATGTGTCCTCGTCACTCCGCAGGGTGATCAGTCCTCGGCAACAGAGTGTGACGAGGTGACATCGGTCTCGGGTGATTTGAACAGCGTAAACAGAACAGCTAAGATTGGTTCCCAGTGTGGGCCAATGACCAGTTAAATACCCAGATGTAGGGAGAGGCCTGAATGACGAAGAGCCTATGCGGGTAGCAGGGAGAGCACAGTTAGGTGTAGAGTCCTGAGGGTCGAGTACTCATCCGAACTAGGGTTTCCCAGTGAAGCTACATGCATGGCACGTGAACAGTGAAGGCACTCCCAAAACAGGTGGCCCCAGAGATTAGGTGCACAAGGAGGCATCCAGGTGGTCACCCTGTTAGAGTTTGCACTCCGGAGAAGGAAACCTTATGTACTAGATTACCCTAAGATTGGGTGATAGCGGCGCAGGGGTATTCCAGTAAACCCTAAATATGGCTAGCAGCGCAGGAAACCCTAATTAGGGCTAGCGACGCAGTAAACCCTAGACTATATAAGGGACAGTAAAATACTTCACAAAGGTACGCAGTTTTTAGACCTAAACACAGAGAAACTCAATACACTTGGTGTTACTTGCCCACTATTGACTTGAGCGTCGGAGTGCAAACGGCCTCTAGGGCGCCCCTTTCTCTTTTGCAGGTGCAGATTGCTTCGAAAGAACCAAGCACGTATCAACGTGAGGAAGGAGGCGTGTGAGTGTCGTGGAGTCAACTGACAGGCTAGTCAACCGGCGAGAACAATTCTTTTCAAGCAAATTTAAGATTTCAAAATCAATGGACAATTCAATTGGATCACTAATGCATCAACAACCAATTATGTGCAGATTTTTTTTTTTTTCAAAATTGCTCAACACCGTTTAGGAAAATCTGCACCAGGACAACACTTGCACTAATAGTTTCTGGAATGCACCAAAGCTTATACTGGACCTGCAGCACACCAAGATAGAAAAACTGCACCAGCTGCAACCAAATTATATAGTTTCACTCTTTTACTTTTTGCTTTGTGCTGCATGTCATATGAATGCACCAAGCACGAAACTATAAACCAATGCCAATTTGATAAAATTCTGCTGCACCTGTCTGTTACAATACAATTTATCAATATATCCAGCACCACTAAATTTTGGTGCAACTCAGTTCAATTTCACTGGTTCCAATTGTGTACTTTTGTCAAACAGTTGGCGCCCACATCTATTGCTCAGAATTGATCAATTAAATCTTGCACTCAATAATAAATCAGACAAGGCTTGTTCCAAAAGGAATTTACAGCTTCTTCAACAATTACTTTTCACCAATTAACAAATCACAAAATCAAATCAAATTCAAAAGATATCAATCAATTTAAGAAGCTAATTCAAGAACTGATTCAATTAAACTCAATTTCACCTTCTATGCCTCCAGTTTCAATTCACGAAAATTACTCCAACAAATTCATTAAAAAAAAATAATTCTCAATGGTAGATACTGTTCCGTCTCAGCGCAGAACCAAACTTGATCCGGACGGTCATCGGTAGTCGATGACGTCAGCAGCAGATGACCATGTGGACCAGTCACAGGGTGACACGTGACATGAGATAGTAGGCAAATCAGGGAGGAGACCGCTTAGAACGGTGATCGGTGGTCAGTTACCAAGTGGCCACCACCCCCAAATCGGTGCCTAGATAAGCGCCTGGAAGCAGAGCGCGGAAAGTAATGAGGCACCGCACGGTCGTCGGTGGAAGGTCATAAGGCACCGCACGGTCATCGGTGGAAGGTCATGAGGCACCGCACGGTCATCGATGGAAGGTAATGAGGCACCGCTCGGTCGTTAGTGCATGCAGAGCGCGATCGATCATCGGGGTTCTTGCCAACACGTGTAAAGCTGGGACCCAGGTTCCTAGCGAGAGCATTACGCATGCACCTCGCATGATGTCAAACCAGAAGACATGCGGTGAGACCATGCGGGCAGGATGCGCCTGGTGAGTGTGCTCAGGCCAGCCACACCCGGTGCTCTCCTGGGAGCATGCGGCTCACTCGGAGAGAAGAAACGCGCTAAGTTACTCCGCAAGAGGATAACTTAGCCGCACAGAGAAAAACGCAAAAGCCCTTCAGATGTGACACGTGTACGGTTAGATGTCAGCTGCATGCCTCCACGTGTCACCATCTGAGAGAGAGGCGCGACCCAGTATAAAGGTACTCCACCTCATGTAAGGTACGGACAGTCTTACACATTCTTACACAAGTTTTTCAGATTACAAGTTTACACAGAGAGAGAAAGTGGATCTGAGCACACACGAGTCTTATAGAGAGATTCAGTGAGAGTTTTTGGTGTTTCTGTTGCCTGACTTGAGCGTCGGAGCTACAACGGCCGCTAGAGGCGCCGTCTGTGTGTTTTGCAGGCATCGTTTGGAGTTCCGGCGAAGGTTCTTGGAGCGTTCTTGCAGAACACACAGTTGCGGAAGGCTAGACGAAGGAGTGACGAGGCATATCCTCCACGTTCGAGTCCGCGGCAGGATCAAAACTCACTGCCAATGCCTCCATTCACCGATTATGTTTTCGGTCATCTTCTTCGTTCAACTATCGCTCCGAAAATTGCAACAGCTTCGTTCACAATTCTTCCAACGCCTCACTATTTCTCCGTTATGCTTCTCCAAAATTGCTCTAGAAAAACGAAGAACAATGAACGCAAAAGGCAGAACCAAAATTTGCGGAATCGGGGAAGCGAAAGCGGAAGAAGAACTTACATGAACCAATTCTGACTAAGCACGAAAGGAACCGAAACTTTTGATTCTGTTTTCGGACTTCCAATTCCAATTTTAAATTCTCCTCCGGCGCCGTTCGCAGTTGAAGACGAAATCGCACTCGCAAAGTCTTGTAGTGTGAAAACTGTTGGAAGCCTCGCCCACCGATTTCGTTCGCTGAAATCACTCCGATTCACAATGAATCAATTCACTCTTCACTTCTTTAATTCTTCGATTTTCGATTCACCAGACCAACTCGATCGTGATTTAAACAGATTTCTCCGATCGTCTTCTCCGTTCACCGGTTTCGCTGGAAAACGTCACTGCCGTTTGCGATTCCTCCGTTCGCAATTCCTCCGCACGTGATTCCGATTTAAGTCATCCGAAAACACTAACCTCCGATTGGCACCATTACTATTCTTCCATCAATCTTCTCACACCGATTTAAATGAAGCCGAAGAAGAAAAATGAAGCAAAAGATGGAGAACAACAACGCAAATCGCAAAGAAAATGTATGAAAAACCTAAACCAGATATGCTATTCGTACCTTTAGATTCACTGTCCGCACCAAAGATCCAATGAGATCTCCCAACAGGTTCAGAATAATATGCACACCACTGGAATCGCTTTTTGCACCACAGAGAATTTTTCAGAAAAAAATTTTCGAGAATTTTTCGAAAATGAATTTTAGAGAAAAGTATAATGGAAACCTAATTTTAAAGAAAATTGCTAATGATCTAATAGCAATTTATGAACTCAAAAACGAAAATCAAAAGCAATCAAGAACTCTAACCTATGAAGAAATTTTAAAAAGTTCAACTAATGGATTTTATGACAAATTTGGACTAAACAGACTCTAGACAAAACATTTATGATTATAAAATCAAAATGACTCAATTATAAGAAATTTCACCGAACAAATTTGAAGAAAACTCAAAAAATTCAAAAGCACACATGAACATGAACACAAGAACACCTAAAAGCACATACATGAAGGTTCAAGTAAGAACAATTAATTTGAACTGAACAAAAAGACAAAAAACACAATCAATTGGTAGAAACGTTCAAAACATGAAAAACAAAATATGAAAATGATCCTGCCGCTTGACTCGAACGTGGAGGATTGCCTCGTCACTTCTTCGTCTAGCCTTATGTTCTGCAGGAACGCTCCAAGAAACTTCACCGGAACTCCAAACGTTGCCTGCAAAACACACAGACGGCGCCTCTGGCGGCCGTTGTAGCTCTGACGCTCAAGTCAAGAAACAGGAACACCAAAACTATATCTGAATCTCTCTATGAGACTCGTGTGTGCTCTCAGATCCACTTTCTCTCTCTATAACTGTTTTCTGTTATCACTGTGCAACGTGTAAGAACGCTCTCACAGTAACTCAGAAACTCAGTGTAGTGAGCGTGTGTAAACTTGTAATCTAGAAAGAATCTGTCCAAAAAAACCCCTTAATTTCGTTAAGAGTTTCGTATATATACCTGAGTCTTTCTCTCTCCTGACGGATATTCCTCTTGACACGTGGATAACATCTGGTTATACACGTGTCACCATCTGGAGTACCTGCAGCTGAAACGTTACTTCCACTGTGCTCCTGCGACTAAGTTATCCACACAGGGAGTAGCTTAGTACACAAGCTACTCTGGGTGCAACCAAGTCTTCTCAAACACCCGGCGATGCGCTCTTTCGGCGACTTGCTGACCATCTGATCTCCTAACCTTCACACACGGCGATCATGTGTAATCTAGGCGAGTACTGATCCATACCGGTGATAGGCGATTACTCATCCTCAAGGCGATAGGCGATTACCATTCTGAGTGATCGCCTCCCTGATTCACCTGCTATCCTCTACCACGTGTTACCCTGTGAATGGTCCACGTGGTCAACTGCTGCTAATGTCATCGACCACCGATGACCGACCGGATCACAAGCCCCCCAGTCTCGAGCTGTGAACTTGTTCTCAGCGAAGAGACTAAGAAATCGTCTTCTGGCGGTCTACAGGAGCGCGCACTCTGGTACTAACACTGTTTCATTCCTTCTTCTTCGCCTTCAAACATTCAAAGCATTTCTCTGTGCGGGCCGCATGCTCCCAGGAGAGCGCCAGGCGCATCCCGCCTGCGTGGCCTTGCCGCTCGTCCTCTGAGTGGGCATCATGCGAGGTGCACGCGCAACGTTCTTGCTGGGAACCCTGATGACCGATCTCCCTCTGCATGCACTTACGACCGACCTCCCTCTGCATGCATTTACGACCGATCTCCCTCTTAATGCCCGATCGCGCTCTTCATGCAGTCACACCCGATCGGTGCCTCATAACTTACACCGATGACTGGGCGGTGCCTCATAACTTCCCCTGATGACCGGGCGGTGCCTCATGACTATCCATCGACGTCCGTGCGGTGCTTCATGACTATCCACCGACGTCCGTGCGGTGCTTGATGACTATCCACCGACGTCCGTGCGGTGCTTCATGACTATCCACCGACGTCCGTGTGGTGCTTCCAGGCGCTTATCTATGCTCTGAACCGGGAGTGGTGGCCACTTGGTATCTGACTACCGATCACCGTTCTAGGTGATCTCCTCCCTGATTCACTTGCTCTTTCTACCACGTGCCACCCTGTGCATGGTCCACGTGGTCAACGGCTGCTGACGTCATCAACTACTGATGACCGATCGGATCACAAGCCCCCCAGTCTCGAGCTGTGAACTTGTTCTCAGCGAAGAGGCTAAGTGGTCGCGCCCTCGGTCCACGTGGCAAGTGCGGCCACGCCACGCGCTGCTCACGTATCTACTCCTCGGCGTCACGGCTTCCATACTTTATCTCTTGACACATGGACGCATTAATGGCCCCCACTGAGTGTCGCTACCGTTTCCTTCATTCAACAGAAGCGTGCGCATCCCTCTGGATCATCTAGAGATTCACCTTCTCCGTTTTCTTCTTCTCAAACGCGCTAGGGTTCGCTGCGTTTCTCCTCTTTAACTTTCTGCATGTGACTAACTGTTAACTAGCTTAGGCTTTAGCGCAATCTCACTGCAACCCCTCAAACTTGGCTTCTGACTTGATCGCGGCTAACTGTTACCTTAGCATTGCCTTCAACATAACTTCGTGCTGGATGACTGACTTAACGGGCCTAAACGCTTCGGCTTCACGCAGCAGAACTTGCTTCTACCACCGACCACCGACTAGCATGTTAGTGCACCACTGATCAGTCATCGCGCTTCTGGCTTCGCTACACTTCTCTGCCACACCAGCGCTGAGGGCATAGAGGGCCTGAACACCAACTATGACGCCTGTGTTTTGGGGAAGAGAAGTGCCTCTCGGTGACCCCTCTTGCCTCAACCTTGCTGTAAGAAGTCGTGGGTGAGGTCTTGCTTCTCTCACCTCAGCCTCGCTGTACAAAGTCAAGCTGAGGACTTGGTTCTCTCGCATCGGCCTCGCTATAAAAAGCAAAGGGAAAGGACTAGGTTCTCTTGCCTCAACCTTGCTGTAAGGAGCAGAGGAAGAGGACTTGGTTCTCTTGCCTCAACCTTGCTGTAAGAAGCAGAGGAAGAGGACTTTTCTCTCGCCTCAACCTTGCTGTGAAAAGCAGAGGAAGAGGACTTGGTTCTCTTGCCTCAACCTTGCTGTAAGGAGCAGAGGAAAAGGACTTTTCTCTCGCCACAACCTTGCTCTGAAAAGCAGAGGAGATGGACTTTTCTTCTTGCCTCAACCTTGCTGTAAAAAGCAGAGGAAGAGGACTTTCTCTCTTACCTCAGCCTCGCTGTACAAAGTCGAGGTGAGGACTTTAACTCGCTTGCACCTCGCTGTACAAAGTCGAGGGAGGACTTTCTTCTTTCTCGCCTGCACTCGCTCAAAGGCAAGGAGGTCTTCCTCTGTTGCCTACACTTGCTCAAAGGCAAGGAGGACTTCCTCTTTCTCGCCTGCACTTGCTCAAGGCAAGGAGGACTTCCTCTGTTGCCTGCACTTGCTCAAAGGTAAGGAGGACTTCCTCTGCTGCCTACACTTGCTCAAAGGCAAGGAGGACTTCCTCTGTTGCCTACACTTGCTCAAAGGCAAGGAGGACTTCCTCTTTCTCGCCTGCACTTGCTCAAAGGCAAGGAGGACTTCCTCTGTTGCCTGCACTTGCTCAAAGGCAAGGAGGACTTCCTCTGTTGCCTGCACTTGCTCAAAGGCAAGGAGGACTTCCTCTGTTGCCTCCACTTGCTCAAAGGCAAGGAGGACTTCCTCTTTCTCGCCTGCACTTGCTCAAAGGCAAGGAGGACTTCCTCTGTTGCCTGCACTTGCTCAAAGGCAAGGAGGAATTCCTCTATTGCCTGCACTTGCTCAAAGGCAAGGAGGACTTCCTCTGTTGCCTGCACTTGCTCAAAGGCAAGGAGGACTTCCTCTGTTGCCTGCACTTGCTCAAAGGCAAGGAGGACTTCCTCTTTCTCGCCTGCACTTGCTCAAAGGCAAGGAGGACTTCCTCTGTTGCCTGCACTTGCTCAAAGGCAAGGAGGACTTCCTCTACTGCCTACACTTGCTCAAAGGCAAGGAGGTCTTCCTTTGTTCTCGCCTGCACTTGCTCAAAGGCAAGGAGGACTTCCTCTTTCTCGCCTGCACTTGCTCAAAGGCAAGGAGGAGTTCCTCTGTTGCCTGCACTTGCTCAAAGGCAAGGAGGACTTCCTCTGTTGCCTGCACTTGCTCAAAGGTAAGGAGGACTTCCTCTGTTGCCTGCACTTGCTCAAAGGCAAGGAGGACTTCCTCTGCTGCCTACACTTGCTCAAAGGCAAGGAGGTCTTCCTCTGTTCTCGCCTGCACTTGCTCAAAGGCAAGGAGGACTTCCTCTTTCTCGCCTGCACTTGCTCAAAGGCAAGGAGGACTTCCTCTGTTGCTTGCACTTGCTCAAAGGCAAGGAGGACTTCCTCTGTTGCCTGCACTTGCTCAAAGGCAAGGAGGACTTCCTCTGTTGCCTGCACTTGCTCAAAGGCAAGGAGGACTTCCTCTGTTGCTTGCACTTGCTCAAAGGCAAGGAGGACTTCCTCTGTTGCCTGCACTTGCTCAAAGGCAAGGAGGACTTCCTCTGTTGCCTGCACTTGCTCAAAGGCAAGGAGGACTTCCTCTGTTGCCTGCACTTGCTCAAAGGCAAGGAGGACTTCCTCTGTTGCCTGCACTTGCTCAAAGGCAAGGAGGAATTCCTCTATTGCCTGCACTTGCTCAAAGGCAAGGAGGACTTCCTCTGTTGCCTGCACTTGCTCAAAGGCAAGGAGGACTTCCTCTGTTGCCTACACTTGCTCAAAGGCAAGGAGGACTTCCTCTTTCTCGCTTGCACTTGCTCAAAGGCAAGGAGGACTTTCTCTGTTGCCTGCACTTGCTCAAAGGCAAGGAGAACTTCCTCTGCTGCCTACACTTGCTCAAAGGCAAGGAGGTCTTCCTCTGTTCTCGCCTGCACTTGCTCAAAGGCAAGGAGGACTTCCTCTGTTGCCTGCACTGGCTTAAAGGCAAGGAGGACTTCCTCTGCTGCCTACACTTGCTCAAAGGCAAGGAGGACTTCCTCTATTGCCTCAACCTTGCTGTAAAAAGCGGAGGAAGAGGACTTTCGCTCTTGCCCCAACCTTGCTGTATAAAGCAGAGGAAGAGGACTTTCTCTCGCCTGCACCTCGCTGTACAAAGTCGAGGGAGGACTTTCTCTCTTGCCCCAACCTTGCTGTACAAAGCAGAGGAAGAGGACTTTCTCTCGCCTGCACCTCGCTGTACAAAGTCGAGGGAGGACTTTCTCGTGGGTGCACGCTCCCAGGGGGGCGCCAAGCGTGGCTGTCTAAGCACACACACCAGGCGCGCCCTGCCTGCATTGCCTCATCACGTGTTCTCCGCACGTCCCGACCGCGCGAGGAGCTCTTCTCTGGAATCATGCGAGGTGCATGCTTAACGATCTCGCTGGGAACTTGGGTCCCAGCTTAACACGTCTTAGCAAGACCCCGATGACCATGAACCGACCGAGCGCTCACTCTCTACATGCACCGACGGCTGCTCGTAGTTTGCATGCACTGATAGCTGATCGCGCTCTACATCCAGGCGCTTATCTAGGGGCTGATCTGTGGGTGGTGGCCACTCGGTAACTGACCACCGATCACCTATACTTGCACCTGGGGCAAGGAGAACTTTAAACTGGGAACACTCGCACACTTTATGTACTGAAAATCTTTTATTGGGTGGCATCGTTAAAAAGAGTGCCCCCTGATCTGCTCAACTGTTTAATACACTAAGTGTGTGTACAGCGCGATAGCGCATCTACTTTACAACTTAACCAAAGTAGGGAAGAAGCGTGTAGCGTCTTGGATTCTGGGAATAGTCGTTCCGTCCAGAGTCACCAGCCGACAAGCTCCATTCTCCAACGTCTCAACTACTCTTGATGGGGTCACCTCTAACCGGCGATGACCGCCCTGGCGATGCACACACGTGGGGCGATCATGCCTTCCGCTTCAGCTCTGGGAGCCCCCCAGTGTAGCCTCTTCCATCACCTCACCTCCCCAAACACAGGGAGTTCATGCTGCTGGTCGCCTGCCTGGGACCCCGAAGAGCGATCACCTTGTGTCTTCTGTAGGTAATCGGTCAGGAACCCTGTCTTCACCAACTCAGCAAGCTGACGCCCCAACGCCAGGCAGGTACGGAGTGTATGTCCATAAGCTTGATGGAATTCACACCACTCATCCTTCCTCCCTCCAAGTACCCTGTCGATTTTCTCTGGCACATGGAGTCTTGCTGCCACAGCAGGGATGGCGATCAACTCCGCCAAACTTATCATGAAATCATACCTGGGGGTGCGTTGCTTGCACGCCCCTGGTCTGGTCCTTCCTGGGTGCATAAGGGCGAGACCTTCCCTGCTCCTTCCTCCCTTCATTGGTCTCATGCACCCGCGCCTGTTGCTGCTGATTCCCCTGACCTCCACGTGGCTTCGATGGTGCAGCACTTCCTCTCTTCTTAGAGACCTCTGTCTCTGCTACTATGTGTGCCACCGCCGTCGCCGTATCTCGGTGAAGGTGGCAGGGTGGCTCCTGATGAGCGATTCACTGAAAGGACCAGGGAGGACACCTCTCTTGAACGCATGCACCAGCATGTCCTCGTCCTTGACGGGCAATCTCACCACCTGTGCCCCAAAGCGATTGAGGTAGTCCTTCAACGGCTCCCCCTGATACTGGCGCACGTCAAACAGGTCGTAGGACACCACTGGCGCAGGTCGGTTAATGATGTACTGCTCCGTGAACAGCTTCGCAAACTGATGGAAGGAAGTGACGTGGCCCTCTGGCAGGCTCACGAACCACTCCATAGCCACTCCGCTCAGTGTACTCATGAACATCTTGCAGTACATAGCATCTGAACCTCCAGTCAGCATCATCTGAGTGTGGAAGGCTGTCAGGTGTGCTTCTGGATCTTCCACCCCCGTGAACGACGCTTTCAGTCCCACCAGACTGGGAGGCACCACCGTGTTCATGATCTCGGGGGAGAAAGGCATAGGGAATACTCTAGGAGGCGATTGCGGCATCGACGTCCTCTCTTCAACTGCGCGCTCCTTCTGCGCCTGCAATTCCCTACGCAGGTCTTCATTCATACGGCTCAACTCTTTGTTTCTTCTCTGCGATGCAGTCAGCTCTGCATGCATTTTCTCTTGCTCAGCTCTCGATTCTGCGACGCTATCTTGCAGCGCGCGCATCATCTCCACTGCCTGCGCCATGGTAACGGCTCCTTCTTTAGAAGATGGCGCAGGTGAGGTTTGCCTGGTTCTTCTTCTCATCTTCTCAACACTTCGACGTAACTTCACTTCGATGAAATGACCAAGAAGCTCCTAGAAACTTCAAGAAACCTCAAGAAACTTCAAGAACTGCAACGTGGATGGGAACAAAATTCACACGGGCCCCACGGTGGGCGCCAATGATCCTGCCGCTTGACTCGAACGTGGAGGATTGCCTCGTCACTCCTTCGTCTAGCCTTCTGTTCTGCAGGAACGCTCCAAGAAACTTCACCGGAACTCCAAACGCTGCCTGTAAAACACACAGACGGCGCCTCTGGCGGCCATTGTAGCTCCGACGCTTAAGTCAGGCAACAGGAACACCAAAACTATATCTGGATCTCTCTGTGAGACTCGTGTGTGCTCTCAAATCCACTTTCTCTCTCTATAACCATTTTCTGTTATCACTGTGCAACGTGTAAGAACGCTCTCACAGTAACTCAGAAACTCAGTGTAGTGAGCGTGTGTAAACTTGTAATCTGGAAAGAATCTGTCTAAAAAATCCCCTTAATTTCGTTAAGAGTTTCGTATATATACCTGAGTCTTTCTCTCTCCTGACGGTTATTCCTCTTGACACGTGGATAACATCTGGTCATACACGTGTCACCATCTGGAGTACCTGCAGCTGAAACGTTACTTCCACTGTGCTCCTGCAACTAAGTTATCCACACAGGGAGTAGCTTATTACACAGGCTACTCTGGGCGCAACCAAGTCTTCTCAAACACCCGGCGATGTGCTCTTTCGGCGACTTGCTGACCATCTGATCTCCTAACCTTCACACACGGCGATCATGTGTAATCTAGGCGAGTACTGATCCATACCGGCGATAGGCGATTACTCATCCTCAAGGCAATAGGCGATTACCATTCTGAGTGATCGCCTCCCTGATTCACCTGCTATCCTCTACCACGTGTTACCCTGTGAATGGTCCACGTGGTCAACTGCTGCTGATGTCATCGACCACCGATGACCGACCGGATCAGAAAACAACGCGGAATTATGAAAAAAATAGAAGAATATCTTACAACCATAGCAGTGATACCAAATGATGAAAAAATGCTCTTCTTCTAATAGTGATCTTTGTGATTTCTTCCTTGGATGGATGATGAAGGAGATTTGAGGAGCGGAAGCATTACTTATCCTGCGGCGGACTTGAACGTGGAGGATGTGCCTCATCACTCCTTCGTCTAGCCTTCTGCAACTGCACGTTCTGCAAGAACGCTCCAAGAACCTTCACCGGAACTCCAAACGATGCCTGCAAAACACACAGACGGCGCCTCTAGCAGTCGTTGTAGCTTCGACACTCAAGTCAGGCAACAGCAACACCAAAAACTCTCACTGAATCTCTCTGTGAGACTCGTGTGTGCTCTGATCCAATTTCTCTCTCTGTGGCTCAATTCTGTTATCACTGTGCAATGTGTACAAACGCTCCCACAATGACTCAGAAACTGTGTGTAGTAAATCTGTGTAAACTTGTAATCTGAAAAACTTGTGTGTACCTAACATAAGGTGGAGTACCTTTATACTGGGTCGCGCCTCTCTCTCAGATGGTGACACGTGGAGGCATGCAGCTGACATCTAACCATACACGTGTCACATCTGAAGGGCTTCTGCGCTTTTCTCTGTGCGGCTAAGTTATCCTCTTGCAGAGTAACTTAGCGCATTTCTTCTCTCTAAGTGAGTCGCATGCTCCTAGGAGAGCGCCAGGTGTGGCTGGTCTGAGCACACTCACCAGGCGCATCCTGCCTGAATGGTCTCACCGCATGTCCTCTGAGTGGGCATCATGCGAGGTGCATGCGTAATGCTCTCGCTAGGAACCTGGGTCCCAGCTTAACACGTGTTGGCAAGAACCCCGATGACCATGCACCGACCGAGTTCTGCATGCACTAACGACCGATCGCGCTCTGCATGCACTGATGACCGATCGCGCTCTGCACGCACTAACGACCGATCGCGCTCTGCACGCACTAACGACCGATCGCGCTCTGCACGCACTAACGACCGATCGCGCTCTGCTTCTAGAATCATGCGAGGCTTATCTGGGGGTGGTGGCCACTCGGTAACTGACCACCGATCATCATTCTGAGTGATCTCCTCTCTGATTCACCTGCTATCTCATGCCACGTGTCACCCTGTGACTGGTCCATGTGGTCATCTGTTGCTGACATCATCGACTACCGATGACCGACCGGATCACAAGCCCCCCAGTCTCGAGCTGTGAACTTGTTCTCAGCGAAGAGACTAAGCGGTCAATGGCAAGCTCATTCCTCCTCCTTGAGCTTCTCCCCTTGCTACTTCTCCTTCTATGTAATTTCTTTTTCTGCTACATAACTTGTATAAACCTTTTAGCTTTAAAGGCTCACTGTATTGACTTCAATATGAATGAAATCTTTGCTCTAGCTGCATGTCTCTTTCCATTTTTAACTCTCTGCATGTGACTAACCGTTAACTGGCTTAGGCTTTAGCGCGATCTCACTGTAACCCTTCAAACTTGGTTTCTGACTTGATCACTACTAACTGTTACCTCGGCATTGTCTTTAACAGCTTTTATGCATAACTTCATGCTGGATGACTGACTTCACGGGCCTAAATCACCATCAACCACCGACTAGCATGTTAGTTCACCACTGATCAGTCATCGTGCTTTAGGCTTTGCTTTACTTCTCTGTTACACCAGCGCTAAGCACATAGAGGGCCTGAACGCCAAAGATGATGCCTGTGTTTTGGGGAAGAAAAGTGCTTCTCGATGACCCCTCTTGCCTTAGCCTTGCTGTAAGAAGTCGAGGGTGAGGTCTTGCTTCTCTCGCCTCAGCCTCGCTATACAAAGTCGAGGGTGAGGTCTTTCTGCTCTCGCCTCAGCCTCGCTGTACAAAGTCGAGGGTGAGGTCTTTCTCCTCTCGCCTCAGACTCACTGTACAAAGTCGAGGTGAGGTCTTTTTTCTCTTGCCTCTGCCTCGCTGTACAAAGTCGAGGGAGAGGACTTTTCTCTCGCCTCTGCCTCGCTGTATAAAGTCGAGGGAGAGAACTTTCTTCTCTTGCCTCAGCCTCGTTGTACAAAGTCGAGGTGAGGACTTTTTTCTCACTTCAGCCTCGCTCTAAAAAGTCGAGGTGAGGTCTTTTTCCTCTCGCCTCAGCCTCGCTGTACAAAGTCGAGGTGAGGACTTTTTTCTCTTGCCTCTGCCTCGCTGTACAAAGTCGAGGGAGAGGACCTTTCTCTCGCCACTGCCTCGCTGTACAAAGTCGAGGGAGAGGACTTTCTTCTCTTGCCTCAGCCTCGCACTGTACAAAGTCAAGGTGAGGACTTTTTTATCTCGCCTCAGCCTCGCTGTACAAAGTAGAGGTGAGGACTTTTTTCTCCTAGTGGGTGCATGCTCCCAGGAGAGCACCAGGTGTGGCTGTCTAAGCGCACTCACCAGGCGCATCCTGCCTGCATGGTCTCACCGCACGCCCTTTGAGTGGGCAACTCTTCTTCTTCTGGTTTGGAATCATGCGAGGTGCATGCGTAACGCTCTCGCTGGGAGCCTGGGTCCCAGCTTAACACGTGTTAGCAAGACCTCGATGACCATGCACCGACCGAGTTCTCAGCTTCTGGAATCATGCGAGGTGCATGCGTACCGCTCTCGCTGGGAGCCTGGGTCCCAGCTTAACAAGTGTTGACAAGACCTCGATGACCATGCACCGACCGAGTGCTCGTGCTCTACATCCAGGCGCTCCTCTAGGCCTTGATCTGTGGGTGGTGGCCACTCGGTAAATGACCACCGATCACCTGCACTTGCGCCTGGGGCAAGGAGAACTTTAAACTGGGAAACACTTGCACACTTTATGTACTGAAATCTTTTTTATTGGGTGGCCTTGTTAAAAAAGTGCCCTCTGATCTGCTCAACTGTTTGCAGTAGATATACTGAGTGTGTGTACTGCGCGAGAACGCATCTACTTTACAACTTAACTGAAGTAGAAACTTAAGTGTGTAGCATTCCACTTCCTGGGGATAGCTGCTCCATCCAGAATCTCCAGCCGATAAGCTCCATTCTCCAACGCCTCACCCACTCTGTATGGACCCCTTGCTTTCATAGGCGATGACCGCCCTGGCGACTCCTGATTCACGAGGAGCTTCCTCCTAAGCTACTTGGGAGCCCCCCAGCATTGCATCCTCCATCACCTCACGTCCCCATGCACAGGGATTTCGTGTTGCTGATCACCTGTCTGAGACCCTGAAGCGATATCACCTTGCGCCTCCCGCAAGTAATCGGTCAGGAATCCTGTCTTCACCAACTCAGCAAGGTGATGCCCCAATGCCAGGCAGGTGCGGAGCGTGTGTCCATAAGCCTGATGGAACTCACACCACTCGTCCTTCCTCCCTCAAAGTACCTTGTCAGTTTTCTCTGGTACTCGGAGTCTTGCAGCCACGGCAGGGATGGCAATCAGCTCCGCTAACTCCATCATGAAATCATACCTAGGGGGTGCATTGTTCTCCCTTGCACGCCCCCTGGTCTGGTCCTTCCTGGGTGCATAGGGACGAGGCCTTCCTTGCGCCTTCTTCCCTTCCTTGGCTTCATACACCCGCGCCTGCTGTTGCTGCTTCCCCTGACTTCTGCATGGCTTCGACGGTGCAACACCGCTTCTCTTCTCAGAGACCTCTGTCTCTACTACTATGTGCACCACCGCACGTCGCCGAATCTCAGCAAAGGTGGCAGGGTGGCTCCTGATGAGCGATTCACTGAAAAGGCCAGGAAGTACGCCTTTCTTGAATGCATGCACCAGCATGCTCTCGTCCTTACTAGGCAACCTCACCACCTGCGCACCGAAACGGTTGAGGAAGTCCTTCAGTGACTCCCCCTGGTACTGGCGCACGTCGAACAGATCGTAGGATACCACTGGTGGCGCTCTGTTGACGATGTACTGCTCCGTGAACAGCTTTGAAAACTGATGGAAAGAGGTGATGTGGCCCTCTGGCAAGCTCACGAACCATTCCATAGCTACTCCGCTCAGCGTGCTCATAAATATCTTGCAGTACACAGCATCTGAACCTCCAGACAGCATCATCTGAGTGTGGAAGGCTGTCAGGTGTGCTCTTGGATCTTCCACCCCCATGAACGATGCCTTCAGTCCCACCAGATTGGGAGGCACCGCTGTGTTCATGATTTCGGGGGAGAGAGGCATAGGAAATGCTCTAGGAGGCGACGGCGGCATCGACGTCCTATCTTCGACTGCGCGCTCCCTTTGCGCCTGCAACTCCCTACGCAGTTCCTCGTTTATGCGGTTCAACTCCTCATTTCTGCCACGCGATGCAGTCAGCTCTGCATGCATCTTCTCTTGCTCAGCTCTTGATGCCGCGACATTATCCTGCAACGCGCGCATCATCTCCATGACCTGCGCCATGGTAACAGCTCCTTCTTCCGCAGGTGGTGCAGGTATGGTTTGTCTGGTTCTTCTACTCATCTTCTCAAGAACTTCGACGAAAGCTTCAAGAAACTGCAAGAACTTCAAGAAACTTCAAGAAAATTCAAGAACTGCGATGTGGATGGGAAAGAGATTCACACGGGCCCCACGGTGGGCGCCAAATGATCCTGCGGTGGACTTGAACGTGGAAGATGTGCCTCGTCACTCCTTCGTCTAGCCTTCTGCAACTGCACGTTTTGCAAGAACACTCCAAGAACCTTCGCCGGAACTCCAAATGATGCCTGCAAAACACATAGACGGCGCCTCTAGCGGCCGTTGTAGCTCCGACGCTCAAGTCAGGCAACAACAACACCAAAAACTCTCACTGAATCTCTCTGTGACACTCGTGTGTGCTCTGATCCACTTTCTCTCTCTGTGGCTCAATTCTGTTATCACTGTGCAACATGTACAAACGCTCCCACAATGACTCAGAAACTGTGTGTAGTAAATCTGTGTAAACTTGTAATCTGAAAAACTTGTGTGTACCTGACATAAGGTGGAGTACCTTTATACTGGGCCGCGCCTCTCTCTCAGATGGTGACACGTGGAGGCATGCAGCTGACATCTAACCGTACACGTGTCACATCTGAAGGGCTTCTGCGCTTTTCTCTGTGCAGCTAAGTTATCCTCTTGCGGAGTAACTTAGCGCGTTTCTTCTCTCTAAGTGAGTCGCATGCTCCCAGGAAAGCGCCAGGTGTGGCTGGTCTGAGCACACTCACCAGGCGCATCCTGCCTGCATGGTCTCACCTCACGTCCTCTGAGTGGGCATCATGCGAGGTGCATGCGTAACGATCTCGCTGGGAACCTAGGTCCCAGCTTAACACGTGTTGGCAAGAACCCCGATGACCGATCGCATTCTGCATGCACTAACGTCCGATCGCGCTCTGCACGCACTAAGGACCGATCGCGATCTGCTTCTAGAATCATGCTAGGCTTATCTAGGGGTGGTGGCCACTCGGTAACTGACTACCGATCATCATTCTGAGTGATCTCCTCTCTGATTCACCTGCTATCTCATGCAATGTGTCACCCTGTGACTGGTCCACGTGGTCATCTGCTGCTAACGTCATCGACTACCGATGACCGACCGGATCAATTACAGAAACTCAAGAGGAGTTTCCATGGATTGAAGTGGAGTTAGGAATTTGTGAGAGTGAGAGGTGAGGCCAACTCACTAGGAAAGAGTCTAGGTTAAGTCTTGAAGGAGACTAACCTAGGGAGAACTTAAGAACAAGTAGTGTTCTCGCTTATCAGTTGGCTCCACGACACTCACACGCCTTCTTCCTCATGTTGTGTTGTGCTTTGTTCTTTCGAAGCAATCTGCACCTACAAAAGAGAAAGGGAGCGCCCTAGAGGCCGTTTGCACTCTGACGCTCAAGTCAAGATTGGGCAAGAAACAACAAATGCTTAGCAACTGTGTTTAGGGTTTGTAATTGCGTCCCTTTGTGAAATATTTTACTGCCCTTTATATAGTCTAGGGTTTACTGTGCCGCTAGCCCTAGTTAGGGTTCACTGCGTTGCTAGCCATATTCAGGGTTTACTGGAATACCCTTGCGCCGCTATCACCCAGTCCTAGGGTAATATAGCATATAAGGTTTCCTTATCTGGAGTGCAAACTCTAACAGGGTGACCACCTGGATGCCTCCTCGTGCACCTAGTCTCTGGGGCCACCTGTTCTAGGAGTGCCTTCACTATTCACGTGCCATGCATGTAGCCTTCACTGGGAAACCCTAGTTCTGATGAGTACTCGACCCTCAGAACTCTGCACCTAACTGTGCTTTCCCTGCCACCCGCATAAGCTCTTCGTGATATAGGCCTCACCTTATCTCTGGGCTTTTCTTTCTGATTGGCCCACTCTAGGAACCAACCTTAGCTGTTATGGTCATGTCATTCAAATCACCTAGCACCGATGTCACCTCGTCAAACTCTGTTGCCGAGGGCTCATCACCCTGCGCTATGACGAGGACATATCAGCTTACTCTGGTGATCGACACCACTGATTACTCATCGACCCACTATTCCACGCTACTTGTGGGACCCTGCCTACATGGTTGTAGGGCCCAGCTGATGTGGCTTGCTGCCGTCAGCAGGTCTACACGTTCGAGGACTGGTCGGTATAAGTAGAATGGCCAAAATTAGGCAGCATTTCATTACTAATTCCAAGTTAAAAAATACATGTATAAAAGACTCCGATTTATGGAGAAAGTCTCTCAAAAACTCTCAAATGAGAGTGTGACAAGTGTCACTACCTTATTGGTGCAAATCCTCTCCATTAAGGAGTAGACATGTGGAGTCTCTTGCCTTCCTTGCCTATTGATCATGCCGCGGACTTGAACGTGGAGTATGTGCCTCGTCACTCCTTCGTCCAGCCTTCTGCAACTGCGCATTCTGCAAGAACGCTTCAAGAACCTCCTCCGGAACTCCCAACGATGCCTGCAAAACAACACAGACGGTGCCTCTAGCGGCCGTGTGCACTCCGACGCTCAAGTCAGGCAACAGGACCACCAAGAACTCTCACTAAATCTCTTTGTGAGACTCGTGTGTGCTGTAAGGACCCGTAAAATTAAATTGGAATAAAAAGGGATATATTTTAAATGAATTCTAAGTATGTTTTTATTTAAAATAAAAAGGAAGGAAAGTGTAGTTTAGAAGACTATGAGATCGCCTGTCGCCTACTACACATGATCGCCAGGGCACGAGAGACATGCGGACATCGCCAGGGCGCGAGGCATGTGGACGTCGCCAGGGCGCGAGGCATGCGGGCATTGCCGGGCACAAGGCATGCGGGCATCGCCAGGCGCAAGGCTTGCGGGCATCGCCAGGGCGCGAGGCATGCGGTCATCGCCTAGGCGAGACATCGGTCGTCTCCCAGGGAGAGACATCGGTCGTTTTCCAGGATGAGGCATCGGTGGATAGTCATCGCACGAGCAGTCATTGGTGGAAGGTTATCGCGCGATGTCGAGTTTCACACGAATAAAGTGGGACTCTAGACTCCCAGCATGACACGTCCTGCACGCGCGCCACGTGGACAAAAAGGGTGGTTCAGAATAGTGACATCAGAAAGTTGGCATGCGCAAGAGACACTCGCGGTCGTACTGTTCAAGGAAGTGGTTGGCATGCACAAGAGACAACCGTGGCCGTACTGTTCAGTGAAACGTACACTCTGGCTTTCTTGCAGAGGGGGTGGAGGCAGCAGCATGCGTGGACAAGTAGGCTTGGATTCAAAAACCCACTGCGAGGAGGCAAAGAACGTTGCAGTGACTCAAGAGTGAAAGAGTGAGTGCATCTTCATCGCTCTCTTTTCTCTCCTTCGCGCTGCGATTCAAGCAACCTCAAGCACCAGTACGACGAGCGACGACTGCCCTTGGACACTTGGGAGGTTCTCTGCAAGTTCTCCAGACCGGGACACTAAAACAGAGTGAAAGCATCTTTAAGCTTCGTTGGGTTTCGGAGCTCTTGGAGTTTTGCGCTAGTCCAGGTAAGTGAAGCTAGTACTCTACATTCATAAAAACGTTAGGCGAGTAAGTTCTGAAGTGAGGGCGACGAGGTCGCCGGTTTTCATATTTCTTTTCACAATGCTCTGTTTTTATGTGTGGGGTGACGTGGTCGCCGGTTTTAACTTTGTTTCCGAAATCCCTTGCTTTTGAATGAGTTCGCCGATTTGGCGTTGTTTTTCGAACTCCCCTGTTTAAGTGCTGTTTGAAAACTGTTTGAGATTTAAATGTGAAATACATGTGATATTTGAAAATCTGAACCGTGGAATGAATGTGGCTGTGACTGAATCGTTCATTCAGTGTTGTATGATGTATTGATTGTTGTGAATGTGGGATCAAGGCATAGTATTTTTAGGAAAGAAAATACCGCGTAAGATCGTGTGTAATGTGTATTGACTAGGGGCTTGTCTAGAAGGAGATATCCTGACTCTGCTAATATAATGGAATCACATAGATGAAGTTATTCAGTTGTGGAGAGTCGAAGGAGGTTCATATGAATGGGTGAGTCGTGTGAAAAAGAACGAGCTCGGCCTGTTATATGAATTAACCCTGTCATACCGGGAGAGTGATGATATTGAGACTATGTATGCGCATGGCTGTGTGGATTTCACAACGACCCTGTGTGGATTTCACAGTGGTGTGGTATGATAGGTGCAGATCTCTGAGCCTGAGTCAACGCACGAGTCTTCCGGAAGTGGAGTCATGTGTCTATATGTTATGAGTCAGTGGAAAGTCTGACATGTGAACCATGAGTATCGAATGTATTGGATAGGCACTTGACGAGTTTGTGATATATGGGGACGTTGATGGTTGAAAATTGATATAGTGTATGAATGGTGTGAAGATTTATATTTTCTTCTGATATAAAGTTTCATTTTAAAGTTTTTAAAACATCTAGCTTACCCTTTTATCTAGTATTGTGATTGCTTTCTTAACCTGTGATGATCGTGTATTTTTGCACGGGAGCAGACGAGGTTGCAGGTAGTAGAGCTCCTCAGTGAGTGGACGCCGGTAGGAGATCGCCCTTTTCTGATAGGAGATCGCCCTTTTCTTCTGATAGGAGATCGCATGTTTGTTTTTTTTTGCTGTATTTTGTTTAAGTTTTGGAAATTGACCGAATTTGTATTAAACTCCCTGTGAGGAGAAACTTCATTACATATATATAATTTTGTTCACTTCAATATATTTGTTTACCCTTATTTTCATTATATAAATATGAAGAGTATTTTGGCGGGATGTTACATGTGCTCACAGATCCACCTTCTCTCTCTCTGTAACTAGATTCTCTTATCACTGAGCAATGTGTACAAACATTCCCACAATGACTCAGAAATGTGTGTGGAATCTATATAAACTTGTAATCTGAAAAACTTGTGTAAAAACGTAAAAACTCTGTACCTTACATGACGTGGAGTACTTTTATACTTGGGCCGCGCCTCTCTCTCAGATGGTGACACGTGGAGGCATGCAACTGGCATCTAACCGTACACGTGTCACACCTGGAGGGCTTCTGCGCTTTTCTTTGTGCGGCTAAGTTATCCTTTTGCGGAGTAACTTAGCGCGTTTCTTCTCTCTGAGTGAGTCGCATGCTCCCAGGAGAGCACCAGGTGTGGCTGGTCTAAGCACACTCACCAGGCGCATCCTGCCTGCATGGTCTCACCGCACGTCCTCTGAGTGAGTGTATGCTCCCAGGAGAGCACCAGGTGGGGTTGGTCTAAGGACACTCACCAGGCGCATCCTACCTGCATGGTCTCACCGCACGTCCTCTGAATGAGTGCATGCTCCCAGGAGAGCACCAGGTGGGGCTGGTCTAAGCACACCCACCAGGCGCATCCTGCCTGCATGGCCTCATCGCACGGTGCTATGCACGTAATGGGTTAAGAGAGTCACTGATCACTGACCAGTTTGATAGCTCACTTATGCCATCCTCATGCACGACCCTACCGATGAGCAGCTCTTCTTTTTCTGGTTTGACATCATGCGAGGTGCATGCGTAACGCTCGCGCTGGGAGCCTGAGTCCCAGCTTAACACGTGTAGCAAGAAACCCTAATGACCATGCCCCGACGACCGTGCGATGCCTCATTACTTTCCCTCGATGACCGTGCGGTGCCTCATTACTTTCCCCCGATGACCGTGTGGTGCCTCATTACTTTCCCCCGATAACCGTGGGTGCCTCATTACTTCCCCCCGATGACCGTGTGGTGCCTCATTACTTTTCGCGCGCTGCTTCCAGGCGCTTATCTAGGCACTGATCTGGGGGTGGTGGCTACTTGGTAACTGACCACCGATCACCGTTCTAAGTGATCTCCTCCCTGATTAACCTGCTATCTCATTCCACGTGTCACCCTGTGACTGGTCCACGTGTCACCCTGTGACTGGTCCACGTGTCACTTGCTGCTGACGTCATCGACTATCGATGACCGACTGGATCACAAGCCCCCCAGTCTCGAGCTGTAAACTTGTTCTCAGCGAAGAGACTAAGTGGTCGCGCGCTCAGTCTACGTGGCAGGTGGGGTCACGTCACGTGCTGC
The DNA here is from genome assembly GCA_013389735.1 of Phaseolus lunatus. Taxonomy (NCBI): domain Eukaryota; kingdom Viridiplantae; phylum Streptophyta; class Magnoliopsida; order Fabales; family Fabaceae; genus Phaseolus; species Phaseolus lunatus. Next base: position 18,385,877 of record CM023867.1, read on the forward strand.
TCACGTCTCTGCTCACTCGACACGTGCACGCATCAATGGCCAACACTGAGTGTCGCTAACGCTTCCTTCATTCAAAAGAGGCGCGCGCCTTCTTCTTGATCATTTGACCTTCAACTCTTCTCTGATCATCTAGAGGTTCATCTTTTCTATTTTCTTCTTCTCAACCGTGCTAGGGTTCACTGTACTTCTCTCTCACTTTCTGCTTCTCCTTCTTCCTCTTCTTCACCTGAACCTTCCTTCTTGCTTTCCTCCATTGCAGCTTTTGGCAATGGCTCGTGTAAAGGAAACGGCACGCCTCGTTGCCTCTTCTTCTGGTGCTGAGGCTTTGAAAGATGGGCTCAGGATGGCCTTGGAGCAGATTCACTGCGTCCTACCAGACTTGGACCTTACCCAACTCAGTCTCCGCCATTCAGTGGTCAATGGCAAGCTCATTCCTCCTCCTTGAGCTTCTTCCCTTGCAACTTCTTCTTTTGTGTAATTTCTTTTTCTGCTACATAACTTGTGTATAAACCTTTTAGCTGTAAAGGCTCACTGTATTGACTTCAATATGGATGAAATCTATTTGCTTCAGCTGCTTGTCTCTCCCATCTTTAACTCTCTGCATGTGACTAACTTAGCATTGTCTTTAACAACTTTATGTGTAACTTCATGCTGGATGACTGTCTTAACGGGGCCTAAATGCTTCGGCTTATCGCACAAGAACTCACATGGAAAAGCTTTCTTACTCAGAGCTTTACCCCCGACCACCGACTAGCATGTTAGTGCACCACCGATCAGTCATCGCGCTTCAGGCTTTGCTTTACTTCTCTGTCACTCCAGTGCTAAGTGCATAGAGGGCTTGAACGCTAAAGATGATGCCCGTGTTTTGGGGAAGAAGAGTGCTTCTCGTTGACCCCTCTTGCTTACCCCAAGGCCATCGACCTTTAGGTCTGAACACCGATCACCGACGATGACACCTTGTTCTGAGGAGGAAAAGTGTTTCGCGATGACCCCTCTTGCCTCAGCCTCGCTGTAAGAAGTCGAGGGTGAGGTCTTGCTTCTCTCGTCTCAGCCTCGCTGTAAGAAGTCGAGGGTGAGGTCTTGCTTTTCTCGCCTCAACCTCGCTGTAAGAAGTCGAGGGTGAGGTCTTTTCCTCTCGCCTCAGCCTCGCTGTACAAAGTCGAGGGTGAGGTCTTGCTTTTCTCGCCTCAGCCTTGCTGTAAGAAATCGAGGGAGAGGTCTTTTCCTCTCGCCTCAGCCTCGTTGTACAAAGTCGAGGGTGAGGTCTTTTTCTCTCACCTCAGCCTCACTGTACAAAGTCGAGGTAGAGGACGTTTTCTATGAGTGGGTGCATGTTCCCAGGAGAGCACCAGGTGGGGCTGGTCTGAGCACATTCACCAGGCGCATCCTGCCTGCATGGTCTCACTGCACATCCTCTGAGTGAGTGCATGCTCCCAGGAGAGCACCAGGTGGGGCTGGTCTAAGCACACTCACCAGGCGCATCCTGCCTGCATGGTCCTTTTCTCTCGCCTCAGCCTTGCTGTAAGAAGTCGAGGGTGAAGTCTTTTTCTCTCGCCTTAGCCTCACTGTAAGAAGTCGAGGGTGAGGTCTTTTTATCTCGCCTCAGCCTCGCTGTACAAAGTCGAGGTAGAGGACTTTTTCTCTCGCCTCAGCCTCGCTGTACAAAGTCGAGGTAGAGGACTTTTTCTCTGAGTGGGTGCATGCTCCCAGGAGAGCACCAGGTGGGGCTGGTCTGAGCACATTCACCAAGCGCATCCTGCCTGCATGGTCTCACCGCACATCCTCTGAGTGAGTGCATGCTCCTAGGAGAGCACCAGGTGGGGCTGGTCTAAGCACACTCACCAGGCGCATCCTACTTGCATGGTCTCACCGCACATCCTCTGGCAAGGAGCTCTTCTTCTTCTGGTCTGGAATCATGCGAGGTGCTTGCGTAACACTCTCGCTGGGAACCCGAGTCCCAGCTTAACATGTGTTAGCCAGAATCCCCGATGACCATGCACCGACGAGTGCTCTGCTTCTGGAATCATGCGAGGTGCATGCGTAACGCTCTCGCTGGGAACCTGGGTCCTAGCTTAACACGTGTTAGCAAGAAACCTCGATGACCATGCACCGATGAGTGCTCTACTTCTGGAATCATGCGAGGTGCATGCATAACGCTCTCGCTGGGAACCTGGGTCCCAGCTTAACACGTGTTAGCAAGAAACCCCGATGACCATGCATGCTCGGTCATCGACCTTTAGGTCTGAATGCCGATCACAGTCGATGACACCTGGTACTGAGGAGGAAGAGTGTTTCTCGATGACCCCCCTTGCCTGCTCCAATGTCATCGACCTCACGCGAATCGGGTTATTCTGTCCCTTTCCCACTCCTGGGGTGAGAAGAGCCTTAACTAAGGGCTTTACTAAGCCAATATTGGTATACGCCAAGGGGGTGAGGACGTTTCTCGAAATCCTCCCTTTCCCTCTTTTGGTCTTACTAGTACCCCTGACTTTTCAAACCTTAGCTACCTGCACTCACGCCTAGGGTGAGGAGAACTTTAAACTGGGAAACACTTGCACACTTGATATACTGAAATATTTTTTATTGGTTGGCCTCGTTAAAAACCCTCCTTAGGGAAAAGAGTGCCCCTTGATCTGCTCAACTATTTACAGTATATATACTGAGTGTGTGTACAGCGCAAGAACGCGTCTACTTTACAACTTAACTAAAGTAGAAATTCAAGTGTGTAGCGTTCCACATCCTGGGGATAGCTGCTCCATCTAGAGTCTCCAGCCGATAAGCTCCATTCTCCAATGCCTCAACTACTCTGGACGGGGTCTCCTTTCATTGGTGATGACCGCCCTGGCTATGCCTGACTCACAAGGAGCGATCATGCCCTCTGCTTCAGCTTCCACCTGAGCTACCTGGGAGACCCCAGCGTAGCATCTTCCATCACCTAATCTGCCTATGTACCACGAACCACTGATCGCCCCTCGAGCACGCCTGATTTTGGTGTCGTAGTGACATGGCAGATGCTTCTCTTCTCAGAGACCTCTGTCTCTGCTACTATGTGCGCCACCGCACGTCGCCGAATCTCAGCCAAGGTGGCGGGGTGGCTCCTGATGAGTGATTCACTGAAAGGACCAGGCATCACGCCTTTCTTGAATGCATGCACCAGCATGTTCTCGTCCTTGCTGGGCAATCTCACCAGTTGCGCACCAAAACGGTTGAGGTAGTCCTTCAGCGACTCCCTGTAAGGACCTGTAAAATTGAATTGGAATAAAAAGGGATATATTTTAAATGAATTCTAAGTATGTTTTTATTTAAAATAAAAAGGAAGGAAAGTGTAGTTTGGAAGACTATGAGATCGCCTAGTAGTACATGATCGCCGGTCGCCTGCTACACATGAGCGCCAGGGCGCGAGAGGCATGCGGGCATCGCCAGGGCGCGAGGCATGTGGACGTGGCCAGGGCGCGAGAGGCATGCGGGCATCGCCAGGGCGCGAGGCATGTGGACGTGGCCAGGGCGCGAGAGGCATGCGGGCATCGCCAGGGCGCGAGGCATGTGGACGTGGCCAGGGCGCGAGAGGTATGCGGGCATCGCCAGGGCGCGAGACATGTGGACGTGGCCAGGGCGCGAGAGTTATGCGGGCGTCGCCAGGGATAGACATCGGTCGTCTCCCAGAGAGACATCGGTCGTTCGCCAGGATGAGTCAACGGTGGAAAGTTGTCGCGCGATGGCGAGCTTCACACAGATAAAGTGGGACCCAGACTCCCAGCATGAAACGTCCTGCACGCGCGCCACATAGACATAAAGGGTGGTTCAGAGTGGTGACATCAGAATGTTGGCATGCGCAGGAGACACTCGCGGTCGTACTGTTCAGGACAGTGGTTGGCATGCACCAGAGACAACAGTGGTCGTACTGTTCAGGGCAGTGGCTGGCATGCACAAGAGACAACCGTGGTCGTACTGTTCAGTGAAAACGTACACTCAGGCTTTCCTACAGAAGGGGTGGCAGCAGCAGCATACGTGGACAGGTAAGCTTGGATTCAAAAGCCACTGCGGGAAGGCAAATAGCGTTACAATGACTCAAGAGTGAAAGAGTGTCTGCATCTTCATCCCTCCCTTTTCTCTCCTTCGAGCTGCAACTCAGGCAACCTCCAGCACCTGTGCGACGAGCGACGACCTGCCCTTAGAGCACCTGGGAGTTTCTCTGCAAGTTCTACAAACCAGGCGTTGAAAACAGAGCTAAGGCATCCTTCAAGCTCAGTGGGTTTTGGAGCTCTCGGTGTTTTACGCAAGTCCAGGTAAGGGAAGCTAGCCTTCATTTTCAATACAAGCCATAGATTAGCTGTTTCTGAAGTGAAGGCGACGTGGTCGCTGGTTTCATGTTTCTTTTCGCAATGCTCTGTTCTATGTGGTTGGGCGACGTGGTCGCCGGTTTTAAACCCCTTTTTCAAGATGTTCTGTTGTTATGTATTTGGGCGACGGGATCGCCGGTTTTAAATACAGATTTCGAACTCCCCTGTTTTTGTGTTGTTAGAAGCTGTTTGAGATTTAAAGGTGGAATGCATGTGATACTCGAAATTTGAACCTTTGAAATGATTGTTGCTGTGATTTGAATCATTCATTTGAGTGGTATGATGTTTTGAATGTTGTGAATGTGGGATCAAGGCATAGTATTTTCAGGAAAGGAAATGATGGCATTTTCATGTGTTCTTCTTGAATCAAAGTAGAAATAGATGGAGCGGAAGCAATGGGTGAGTGAAACAAGACCCTCCTAGGAGTTGTGTTGGTCTTGAAGGTGCATGGTGAGTATGGGTTGAGTGGTTAGGCCAGCTCAAGGGAGAAGGTGAAAGGATTGAAGTTTATAGCCTAGATTTCTAGGAGGAGTAAAGCTTGTGCACAAAAAATGGCAGCATAACATTACTCAAATAAACTTGAAAATACATGAGGTAGGCCTCCTTATTTATAGATTTAGGAGCCTTGGTGAGCAAGCTTAAAGGGTAGGGATGGAAATACAAAAAGTGGGGCTGCCTAGGGTATTGACTTTAGTCAAACCACACCATCATCCTAATATTCTAGAAGATAGGTCAAAAATGCAACATTTGATAGTACACCCCTCCTTCTTTTGCTAAAGGCACCTATTTGCTAGCACACCCCTCCTTCTATTGCTAAGGGCACCTTTTTGATAGCACACCCCTAAGTGAGCAAGTTTTGCTTTCTACACTACACTAATCTACTAAGCACCCCCTCCCCCTTTGGGCCTTTATGAAACATGTACAAGGATCTCTCTCTTCCATCCGTGGCTTCTTCTATGTGTGCTTGGATATGTTTAGCCATGGATCTTGTGAGAGGTCCTAGACGGTCTAGCTCCATGGATAGCCTCCCTCCTTCACGTTCTAGACGCTCACTTCCTGGAGCTAGACGCTCCTCTTGGTCTAGACGGTCTTCTTGGTTTGGGCCTTGGCTTCCTTGGCTAGATGTGCTTGGCCCTCCTCCATCATCCCCTCCCTCTTGAAAAAGGATTTGTCCTCAAATCCCTTGCTTTGTCTTCAACTAGGGGGCTGGATGGGGCTGGATGGTGTCCATCATCTCCTCCTCCTTTGAGAAGATCTATCCTCAGATCTACAGATTTGATCTCGGATAGCAGCCTATTGTTTCGGCAAGGCTTGTCCTCCCGGATCAAACGTCCACCTATGGAAATCATCAAACAAAGTAAAGGTGTTAGTGTGAGCAATTGGAGAGAACTTAATTGTATGAAGTTGCCATTTTTGTTTTTCTTTTGTTTTTGGCAACTTTGTACAATATTTCTCTTTTGATGGTTGTATGTGTTCTCTAATCCTCTTATGTATTTGAAAATTTTCAATATTGGTTACCTTTTCCTTAGGCACAATACCTTTAGGAAAGGGTAACAACTTAAAAAGCGAAAGAGGATTAAGTCCACATGCAATTTCAAATGTAGAAATATTAGTAGTCTTGTGGACTACTCCATTGTATGCATGCTCAAAAGGATACTTATCCCAAGAATTGTGATTGTCTTTCATGATTTCTCTAGGCATAGTAAAAAGAGCTATGTTTTCAATTTTATTTTGACCATTCTTTTGAGGATAAAAATTTGAAGAGTACAACTTAATTTCAAGTTTTTCTAAAAGATTCCTCAAATGATGGTTTTCAAATTTTGGAGCTCTATCCAATACTATGCTTGAAGATAAACCATGAAGACTTGTCACTTCTATATAGAAGAGATTATCCATATCCATAAAAATGGAATCAAAACCTTTTGTTGTCCTAGGAAGCTCTAAGATAAAATTGAGGTTTATGTCTTCCCAAGGATCATTTGCAAAAGGTAAAGGAGTATAGAGTTCATGAGACATCACCTTAGGTGTATTTTTAAAACAAGAAATGTATCTAGGGTAATGTCTTTGAACATCTTTTCTCATGGGTGACAAAAGTTTTCCTTTTAAAAGCTCTAGAGTTTTATCAACTCTAATTTGGTCCATGAGTTCTCCTTCATGAAGAATTTTTCTCTTATGTGTAAAGATAGTCTCGCTGTTACAACCATTGTTTATGAGAAGTTGCACACTTGGCAATGGTTGTCTCAATAGGACATGACAAGTTTCTTTAGGCACTACTTCACATAAAAATTTGTTTTTGTAGATGCTTGTAAATAACTTGACATTCACTTGGTGATATCCTAGCACATATGAGAAATAATCCACTTTATCTTTATCTATGCAAGCTTCTTTTGAAGACTCTTTTTTTGTTACTATGCTTGCAAGTGTTCCTTTACAAAAGGAAAGGCTAGGTTGTTCAACAAGACGTATATTTTCAAAGGTATTTTTAAATCTTTTGTCTTGTTGAATGACCTTGTGAGAAGGAACACTATTCTCCCACGCCTTTTGTTTCTCAAGGGTCTTCTCATGCTTTTCTTTTTCTTTTTCTTTTTCTTTTTCTTTAGCTTCCCTTTCGGCTTCCTCTCTTTTCTTTTGTATCTTTCTTTCCTTTCTTTCTTTATGGGAAGCAAACAATTTTTCTACCCTCATTTCCCAATCTAGGCAAGTTTCTATATTTTCTTTTCCATGGGAATGGGGTAGGTCTACCCTAACCTCTCTTGGGCTTTCTTGTTCTTTTCTATCTCTTCTATGTCTTCCCTCCCCAAAAGAATCATGCTTTTTAGAGATAGATGCATGAGAAGGTAATTTTTTTGAAATGTGAGACTTCTCATCCTTTGATTTAGTCAATTCATTAGTTTTGGCCTCATTCTCCAATTGTTTAGATGAAATTGATTGAATATTCTTGGAAAGTTGTTCCAAAAGAGATTTCAAGGATTTCACCTCACTTTTAAGAGATTTAAAGGAATGAGAAGACATGACTAGACCTTTGTGTATAGAAATATTTTACCTTGAGAAAATTTAGGGAAGTCAAAGAAGGTAGTCTTCCAGGTAAGGGAGGTGAGTCACAATGGACTACTTAAATACCAAGCCTTGCCTTAGCCAAAGACTATCCCTCAATGTCTTCACACAAAGCTTTCTCTTAGTAAACCACTTAAAACACAATTAGGTTGAAGAAATCAAATTTTGATGCAAGAAAACAATGCAAACTAGCTAATTAACCAAGCAAAAGAATTAACGAACTTAAACAAAACAAAACAATTACCAAATGTAACTAATTAAGCAAGGAAAGCAATTAAAACAATTAACACATGCTAAAACAAGTAAGGTCTACACTAGTCGGCCCTAGGTGAGGCTTCTTGGACACTTGGAGCCCTTGAAGACACACTCACCGTCTAATCACGTAGTTAAAGAGTAATTAACAAGGTTAAGTTACAAAGAAGATTAAGAAAACCCCCTTTGTTGATCCTTGTTTTGCTATTGGCACTCCCTTGGTTGTCTTTTCTTTGTTGGGCCCTCCAAGTGTTTGTCGTGTTTTTGAGTAATCTTTGTTTGCTGCCCTTGCTTTGGCTCCTCTTAGAATTAGAAAATTAATTCTCCAATCCAGCACCTATCACACAAGCTAGACCTCACTCAAGTTAAATTTCTACTCAAATAGGCACCAATTGAGAAATAATTCCAGCACCAAATTTAGAGGCCAAAGGATTAAAGCAAGAAACAAATTAATTAGAAAAACAGAACCACCAAATGGAGTTAAATTGTGACAACTAGAAAGAGTTCCAAAGAAATATAAAACAAGCAAATAAAGGTATTCAAAGAAAGGTAGGCACACAAAGGAATACCTAAAGAAAAGCACTAGATTAGATGACCAAATAAAAAAAAACAGCACCACTGAAAATTGTTGTGGGCCAGAAAACGTGTTTGTTCCCCGATTTATGCTGAGCTGTATTTTTAAAATTTGTCTCTGAAATTTATATGCAAGAAAAATTCAGGATCTTATCTAAACAATGGCTTTGGAATCACCTAAAACGCATGCACCATTTTTTTTTAATAATTTTTGCAAATTTGGTGTGCAGTTAGGCCAGCTGGAGCGCTCAAGGTTTGCACTCTGATTTTGTAAGATTTATCATATCTTTTCTGTTGCTTCTTTTGATCTGATTCTTTTTTTGTCCTTTTTGTAACACTTCAAACTTGCATTTTCCAGAGAATCACAAATTTCCTATGAGTGGAAATAATTTTTGAAACAAAAAACAGCCAGACAGAGAGAGAAACAGGGGAAATCTGGAAAACTGGAAAAAAAAAACAGCAAGATACCAAAATTTAACACAAAGGAAATGTAAGAAGGAAATTGTGTAAGAACTAAGACACAATTATGAACTCAAACTAAAATTAAAAAGGCAGCAAAGGATCAAAAATAACAGCAGATTAAGGCAACTTAAAGAGACCCAAAAACAAGAAACAATCAAGCCAAAAAAAATAGGACTACTAAGAATTGATGACAATTATGGATTCACATGACTTGACACAACATTTATAGATTCAGAAAATAAAGACTCAAAGCATAAAATGAAGCAATTATAAGAAAGCAATAAAGACTCAAATTCCTAAAAGAAAACAGCCACTCAATGTGTAAGGAATCCTATCACAATTGCACAAGAAAATGTTCAAGATCAATTGAACACATGTGCTTCGGTTGGATCTTCCATAAGCACACCAAGAACAATTTAAAATGTAAAAAACAGCAAGACAATTATGGAATTGAAATGACAAGATGAAAATAAAGAAGAACTGAAAATTTAAAAAGACAAGCTACTCATCTTGAAGAACCAAAAGCTCATGATACCAAATGATGGCATTTTCATGTGTTCTTCTTGAATCAAAGTAGAAATAGATGGAGCGGAAGCAATGGGTGAGTGAAACAAGACCCTCCTAGGAGTTGTGTTGGTCTTGAAGGTGCATGGTGAGTATGGGTTGAGTGGTTAGGCCAGCTCAAGGGAGAAGGTGAAAGGATTGAAGTTTATAGCCTAGATTTCTAGGAGGAGTAAAGCTTGTGCACAAAAAATGGCAGCATAACATTACTCAAATAAACTTGAAAATACATGAGGTAGGCCTCCTTATTTATAGATTTAGGAGCCTTGGTGAGCAAGCTTAAAGGGTAGGGATGGAAATACAAAAAGTGGGGCTGCCTAGGGTATTGACTTTAGTCAAACCACACCATCATCCTAATATTCTAGAAGATAGGTCAAAAATGCAACATTTGATAGTACACCCCTCCTTCTTTTGCTAAAGGCACCTATTTGCTAGCACACCCCTCCTTCTATTGCTAAGGGCACCTTTTTGATAGCACACCCCTAAGTGAGCAAGTTTTGCTTTCTACACTACACTAATCTACTAAGCACCCCCTCCCCCTTTGGGCCTTTATGAAACATGTACAAGGATCTCTCTCTTCCATCCGTGGCTTCTTCTATGTGTGCTTGGATATGTTTAGCCATGGATCTTGTGAGAGGTCCTAGACGGTCTAGCTCCATGGATAGCCTCCCTCCTTCACGTTCTAGACGCTCACTTCCTGGAGCTAGACGCTCCTCTTGGTCTAGACGGTCTTCTTGGTTTGGGCCTTGGCTTCCTTGGCTAGATGTGCTTGGCCCTCCTCCATCAGGAAATACCGTGTAAGATCGTGTATAGGTGTATTGACTAGGGGCTTGTCTAGAAGGAGATATCTTGACTCTGCTGATATAATGGAATCACGTAGATGAAGTTATTCAGTTGTGGAGAGTCGGAGGAGGTTCATATGAATGGGCGAGTAGTGTGAAAAAGAACGAGCTCGGCCTGTTATATGAATTAACCCTGTCATACCGGGAGAGTTAATGACATTGAGATTATATATGCGCATGGCTGTGTGGATTTCACAGCGACCCTGTGTGGATTTCACAGTGGTATGGTATGACAGGTGCAGATCTCTGAGCCTGAGTCAACGCACGAGTCAATCCGGAAGTAGTGTCAAGTGTCTATGTGTGATTAGTCAGTGGAAGTCTGACGTGAGTAATGTTGAGAAATTTGTTGATAGGCACTTGATGGTTGTGTGATATGAATGAGAAAGTGATGGACTCTTGTGAATGTTTAAAAAGGCTGATCTACGTTGGTTGTCCAATTTATAATTTAAAGTTAAAAATAAATATATCTAGCTTACCCTTTGTATTGTTCTCTGGCTGTTTTCTCCTAAAAACTGTGATGATCGTGTATTTTACACGGGAGCAGATGATTTTCCAGGAAGTAGAGCTCCTTAGTGAGTGGTCGCCGGAAGGAGATCGCCTGTTTCTGTCTCTATGTGGTGATCGCCTGATTTCTGTTCTAATAGCAGATCGGCTGTTTTGGGTCTTCTGATAGTAGATCGCCGATTTATGTAGGGAGACCGCCGGTTTCAATTTATTTGGTTGTATTTTGTTTAAGTTTTGGAAAAATATACCAGTTATGTATTAAACTCCCTGTGAGGAGCAACTTCATTTTATATAAATACGTATGTTCATTTAAATATTTTGTTTTACCTTTATTTCATTTTATATTTATGAAAAGTAATTTGGTGGGATGTTACACTCCCCCTGGTACTGGCGCACGTCAAATAGGTCATAGGACACTACCGGTGGCGCTCTGTTGACGATATACTGCTCCGTGAACAGCTTTGAAAACTGATGGAAAGAGGTGATGTGGCCCTCTAGCAGGCTCACGAACCACTCCATAGCTACTCCGCTCAGTGTGCTCATAAACATCTTGCAGTACACAGCATCTGAGCCTCCAGACAGCATCATCTGAGTGTGGAAGGCTGTCAAATGTGCTTCTGGATCTTCCACCCTCGTGAACGACGCCTTCACTCCCACCAGGTTGGGAGACACCACTGTGTTCATGATTTCAGGGGAGAAAGGCATAGGGAATGCTCTAGGAGGCGATGGCGGCATCGACGTCCTATCTTCGACTGCGCACTCCCCTGTGCCTGCAACTCCCTATGCAATTCCTCGTTTATACGTTTCCACTCTTCATTTCTACCCTGTGATGTAGTCAGCTCTGCACGCATCTTCTCCTGCTCCGCTCTCAATGCTGCGACATTATCCTGCAGCTCGCGCATCATCTCCATGACCTACGCCATGGTAACAGCTCCTTCTTCAACAGATGGCACGGGTGTGGTTTGTCTGGTTCTTCTACTCACCTTTTCAGTAAAACCTTCGACGAAAACTTCAAGAAACTTCAAGAAACTTCAAAAAAAACTTCAAGAACTTCAAGAACTGCGATGTGGATGGGAACAAGATTCACACGGGCCCCACGGTGGGCGCCAAATGATCCTGCCGCGGACTTGAACGTGGAGTATGTGCCTCGTCACTCCTTCATCTAGCCTTCTGCAACTGCGCGTTCTTCAAGAACGCTCCAAGAACCTCCTACGGAACTCCCAACGATGCCTGCAAAACAACACAGATGGCGCCTCTAGCGGCCGTGTGCACTCCGACGCTCAAGTCAGGCAACAGGACCTCCAAGAATTCTCACTGAATCTCTCTGTGAGACTCGTGTGTGCTCTCAGATCCACCTTCTCTCTCTCTGTAACTGGATTCTCTTATCACTGAGTAACGTGTACAAACATTCCCACAATGACTCAGAAATGTGTGTGGAATCTGTATAAACTTATAATCTGAAAAACTTGTGTAGAACGTGTAAAAACGTAAAAACTCTATACCTTACTTGACGTGGAGTACTTTTATACTTGCGCCGCGCCTCTCTCTCAGATGGTGACACGTGGAGGCATGCAACTGGCATCTAACCGTACACGTGTCACACTTGGAGGGCTTCTGCGCTTTTCTCTGTGTGGCTAAGTTATCCTCTTGCGGAGTAACTTAGAGCGTTTCTTCTCTCTGAGTGAGTCGCATGCTCCCAGGAGAGCACCAGGTGTGGCTGGTCTAAGCACACTCACTAGGCACATCCTGCCTGCATGGTCTCACCGCACGTCCTCTGAGTGAGTGTATGCTCCCAGGAGAGCACCAGGTGGGGCTGGTCTAAGCACACTCACCATGCGCATCCTGCCTGCATGGTCTCACCGCACGTCCTCTGAGTGAGTGCATGCTCCCAAGAGAGCACCAGGTGGGGCTGGTCTAAGCACACCCACCAGGCGCATCCTGCCTACATGGCCTCATCGCACGGTGCTATGAACGTAATAGGTTAAGAGAGTCACTGATCACTGACCAGTTTGCTAGCTCACTTATGCCATCCTCATGCACGACCCTACCGACGAGCAGCTCTTCTTTTTCTGGTTTGACATCATGCGAGGTGCATGCGTAACGTTTTCGCTGGGAGCCTGGGTCCCAGCTTAACACGTGTAGCAAGAAACCCTGATGACCATGCCTCGACGACCGTGCGGTGCCTCATTACTTTTCCCCAATAACCGTGTGATGCCTCATTACTTCCCCCCAATGACCGTGCGGTGCCTCATTACTTTTCGCGCTCTGCTTCCAGGCGCTTATCTAGGCACTGATCTGGGGGTGGTGGCCACTTGGTAACTGACCACCGATCACCGTTCTAAATGATCTCCTCCCTGATTCACCTGCTATCTCATTCCACGTGTCACCGTATGACTGGTCCACGTGTCACTTGCTGCTGACGTCATCGACTACCGATGACCGCTCGGATCACCTACATTTCTATTTGCACCCCTCTTTTACTATTTTACACTTTACTTTATTTTCTATTTACATCCTTCCCTACTTTGGCCCAAAATACAAGGCCCAAAACTTCCTAACTACTTTATATAATTTTTACAAGGCTAAGAAGAAGAAAAAGACTCTACAAACTCTTCATTAAAGCTCGACCTTCGTCTATCTTCTTGGCCGAAAGTTTCGAGGTTGGACGGTTTCCATCACGATGTGACATCGGTCTTGGGTGTTTTGAACAACAGAACTAGAACATCTAATGTGGGTCTTGAGAGAAGACCAGTTATCAGCAAAATGTCTAGAGGTAGGGAGAGGCTTGGGTCACGAAGCATCCATGCGTGTGGTAGGGAAAGCACAGTTAGGTGCAGAGTCTTGAAGGGTTTGAGTACCCATCAGGATTAGGGTTTCCAAGTGAAGCTACATGCATGGCACGTGAATAGTAAGGGCACTCCCAGGATAGATGGCCCCAGAGATTAGGTGCACAAGGGGGTATCTAGGTGGCCATCCTGTTAGAAGTTGCACTCGAGTTAAGGGAAGCTTTATGCGCTAGATTGCCCTAAGTCTGGGTGATAGCAGCACAAGGGTATTCATGTAAACCCTAAATATGGGTAGTGGCGCAGAGGAAACCCTATACTATATAAAGGGTAGTAAAATACACTTGCCCTAGTTTTGACTTGAGCGTCGAAGTGCAAACGACCTCTAGGGCGCCTCTTTCTGTCTTGCAGGTGCAGGTTGTTCAACACAACGAAGTGTATCCTAAGGAGAGGGAAGGAGGCGTGTGATTGTCGTAGAGTCAACTGACAGGAGAGTCAACCGGCAAAAACACCTAACTCATTTCTTAAGAAGAAAAACTTGTCTTTCGATAAAGGCTTGGTAAAAATGTCTACAAGTTGCTTTTCTGTTTCAATGAACTTCATCCCACAATCTCCATTGCTCACATGATCCTTTATAAAGTAATGACGGATCTTAAAAAAGTTGTTTTGTGTTCTTACCGGTTGACTTTCCTGTCGATTGACTCTAATGACAATCTGGCATCCTCTTCTTCCTTCTCAGGTTGATGCTTCACTAGATCGAAACACTCTGTACCTACAAAGACAAAGGGGTGCCCTAGAGGCCATTTGCACTCTAACGCTCAAGTCAGTACTAGGGCAAAGACACGGTGTGTATGTGTGTAACAGCTCTAGTCTGAAGAGTTGTGTACCTCTTTAGGGTTTCTTATTGTTGTTTATATAGTCAAGGGTTTCCCATGTCTTTGTTACCCGCATTAGGGTTTCTGGACGAATGCCCTTGTGCCACTATTACCCAGTCTTAGTGTAATCTAGCGCATAGGGCTTCCCTTGCTGGAGTGCAACCTCTCACTGTATGACCACATGGGTACCAACTTGTGCCTCTAGTCTTTGGGGCCATCCGTTCTAGGGGTGCATTAACTGTTCACATGCCATGCATGCAGTCTGCCCTTGGGAAACCCTAACCCTAATGGGCCTTAGTGTTCCCAAGGCCCTTTGCTTATGCTGCACCCAAATGCGCTATTCACACCATACGCATGAGCACCTTGTGACTCAGACTTCCCCCTAACCTAGGGCGTTTCACTGATAATTGGTGTGTTTCCTGGGGTCCACCTTATGCGGCCCAGTTTTAGCTATTTGAACCACTGATGCCCGATGTCACATCGGCTTCACTCTGTTGCCGAGTACACATCGACATACCCTTCTGATCGATCTCCGACCACTAATCGGCACATTGGCTCATGCCGCTTGAGAGACATTGTCTCACGCTGCTTGTGGGACCCAGTTTACGTGGCCCACTGCTGCTAGCGATCGTTGATGTCCGAGGACTAGTCGGTACATAAGCCCCCCAGTCTGAAGTTGTTAACTTGTTCAGCAAAAGAGACTAAGTCGTCGCCCTTGGCGACCTACATGGCACTGGGTGGGTGAAAGGACGTGAACATTGCACCGAAATGACGTCTCACCATAATTTTTTTAATCAACGTACATGTGGCTTGATCAACAGCTAGGGCTTATTGCTGCTTGCGCTCCCTTTCTCACGTTAAACCCTTTTAAAACCCCGTGCTTCCTCACTGTTCCATCACTTCTACAAACTTTCTTCAATCATTCTCCTTCTCCTAAATGCTCTCACTTCCCTCTCATCAATCTCGACCTTCAATTCTCAACTACTTTAACGGTATGATTTTTATCTCATAAGTTTCTCTTCTTTCGTGATTTCGCTGCTCATAACATGCTTTAACTGCTCTAGGCCTGTTTAGGATTTCTGCACTTGAGGTTTTCCTGCATATTTCACTGTTGTATTCTTCGCTTCCATTTCTTTGGTTAATTGAGTCATACCGTTGCTTCTTCTGAACCCTTGTCTTTCTTCCTTTTTGTCTCTCCCTTTTTAGCTTTGCTCAAGATGGCCAGAACCAAAACCACCTCCAACCCTCCCCCCAACGTTGATTACAGAGCCCTCTACCCCTGGGCCCCTGAGGACCTTCTTGTTGAAACCACCCGACTCACCTCCAGTGGGGACGTGACCCTGCATAGGGAGGATGAGGCCGCCTGTATGACCTGCGTGTTCGGGAGGGAGTGCGATGCCTACGTCTCTGTTTGACCCTGCGTGGAGGGCGAACTTGTGCGCGCTGACAATCGCGCCAACGATGGGGAGCCCTTCTTCTTCCTATATACCAACATCTTCAAGCGGATCAAACTCCGTTCGCCACTCACGGGGTTCGAGCGGGCACTCTTAACTGACATAAATGTGGCCCCTGCCCAATTGCACCCCAACAGTTGGGCCTTCGTGAGGGCGTTCACGATCTTGTGCAACAATCTAGGGCACACCCCCTCCGTGGACGTCTTACTCTACTTTTTTAAGGCAAAGAGTCCAGGGAAGAGGCTTTGGGTAAGCTTCAACGGGGTGGCCGGGAGAGTTCTCCTAACCCTCTTCCAGCAATCTTATAAGGGCTTCAAAGGGAAGTTCTTTAAGGTGTGCTGCACCGCCCATGACCCCACCCTGCTAGATGGGTTTCCCCTATACTGGATGGAGAAACTGAAGTTTAAGAAGCCCAGGGGTCTTGAGGAGCTGACTCCCCCTGATCGTGAACTATGCCAACTTCTCTCAAGCTTGGGAATGGTGTTTAACACCGCTCAACTGATCAAGCATGAGTTCAACACCAAGGCCCTCGAGGGTTACATCGGTACTTGTTTCTACCTTTTCCCCGCCCCGTTCTGCATAGCTATTGTTAGCTTACTCATTATGCATTTTGTTTCATGCTTGTGCATTCACTGATTTATCCTTTGCATATTATGGCTCTTGTGTTTCTTGTTGCTGGTTGTATGCTGTGTAGGATTGTCTTCTCATGCTTCATTGTCTTGGTGCAGGCATGGTGCTCAATGAAGAGAAGAGGAAGAGATTGGCTAAGCTGGTTGCCCACTGCTGAGTAGCAACTGCTGGTGCGAGTGGCTCAGCTCCCGCTGGTCCCCTGGCCATTGTCCAGGAATCGCCAAACCCAACCCTTACTAATAAAGGGGTGGTCACAATTGACTCTGAGGACGAGGACACAGAGGACGGCCTCGTCTTCAAGAGGCTAAGGGTGGGGGTCACGACAACCTCTCTCTTTGCTACCAATGACCAGCCTCCATCCTTCAGGGATAACCCCCCCAGTGCTTCTTCTCCTCATGGACATCCTGTGCTAGAAGGCGGTGGGGAGAGCCCCCTTGGGGATGAGTATGTGCCTCCTGCCTCAGAGCATCCTGTCATACTCCAACAAGCCCTCAAGTGCCTTTAAGATAAGGGAGTGATGGAGGCCTTGGACAAGGACTCGCTGAGGGACCGCATCGGATAAGGCCTCGGTGAGTTCCTTGCCGCCTCCAGCGTCTTGGTAAGCCAGGCTGAGGCGAGGCTAAAGGAAGAACTTGCCCTGGTGAGCCAGTCAGAGGCGAGGCTGAAGAAGGAGCTTGCTTTCCAGGTCCAAATGTTTGCTAAGCGCGAGGCTGCTATGAACCAAGAGTTGAGCAGCCTTTGCCAATCTGAAAAGGAGACCAAAAAGCTCCTCTTTGACAAGGGTCAGGAGGCCCTCCAGCTTGAAGCAAAACTTCTCCTTCTCTGCAACAAGAGAATTGATCTGGAGGAGTAGCTGGAGGGGGCACAAGCTAAGGTGGCCAAGCTGGAGGAAAGGGCCACCAATCAAGAGGTCCAGCTGGGCAGGGTGGAGGGAGAGCTCGCCCAACAGGTTGAACTGCTCAAGAAGACCGAGGCCAAGATGATTGAAGACGCTGTTGATGCCTTTGGAACAGGGTTTGATGATGCCCTTGCTCAAGTTGCCTATGTGCATCCTAAGATGGACCTCTCCCCCTTCTATGTGTCGATGCAGGTTATCGATGGGCAACTCACTCCTAGGGTTTAGGTCTCTTGATTTATAATAGCTGGACCCTTGAACTTCTTGTAATCACCTCTTTCATTTATAACACTTGACTTGTAAAGAATTTACTGCTTTATTCTGCTCCTTTTTCTCATAACCTGTATTTCTTTAACTTGATCTCCACTTGATCGCCTTAGGAATCTTTGCTAACAACATCTTCAACATAGGTCCACCCCTTAGGTAGCACGCTTCATCCTGCCAGATTCTGAGAGGAAACCATGCTAACTTTAGATGACACTTTCTTGGTACTGGTGAACCATGTCGTTTGTTCGTCGTTGTCCTGCGATAAAGGTAAACTATTTTTCTGATCACTCCCTATTTAGGCAAAGCCTTAGGTGAGGACCTTCAAACCATACAAATCGTTCTTAGCGTTTTCACTCAAGGGGGAGGTATTCTCTGTGAACCTTCCTTACCCGACCTCAAGACCTCTAACACACGTATTGTCTTTAACTGACCTCTCCTCGCTTAAGGCAAGGAAGGATTTTACTGGTGAACCATATTGTTCCACCTTGGCGTTTTCACTCAAGAAGGGGGAGGTGTTCTCTGTGAACCTTCCTTCCCCGCTTTCGAGACTTCTAACCCAAGCGAACGACTCTTAACTGACCTCTCATCGCCCTAGGGCAAGTGAGGATTTAACTGGTACGAATCGTTATTGGCATTTTCACTCAAAAGGGGAGGTGTTCTCTGTGAACCTTCCTTTCCCGCTTTCGAGACTTCTAACCCAAACAGACGTTTCTTAGCTGACCTCTCATCGCCCATAAGCAAGGGAGGATTTATCTGGTGAACCATATTATTCAACCTTGCCGTTTTCACTTGACGAGGAGGTGTTCTCGGCGAACCTTCCTTCCCTGCTTTCAAGACTTCTAACCCCAAGTGAATGGTTCTTAACTGCATTGCACAAAACATTCAAAAATATACTTCAATCAAAAATTTTATTGGGTGACCTCATTAAAAACCCTTATAAGGGAAAAAAGAGTGTCCCTTAGAAACTGTGTACAATGTTATAATTCAACTGAAATAAAACTTCAGGTGAGTCGCATTCCATGTACGAGGAATCGGCTTACCCTCTAAAGTTTCAAGCCTGTATGCCCCGTTCCCAAGGGCCTCTGTCACTCTGAAGGGGCCAGTCCACTTGGGGGACAACTTATTCTCCAGCTGATATGGATGGGCTTTCCGCATCACCAGGTCGACAACTTGGAACTACCGAGGTCTCAGTTTGGAGTTGTGTTTATGCTCCACCCTTCTCTTCAAGGCTTCAGCTTTGATTCCCACTTCCTCCCTTACTTCATCTAGTAGGTCCACGTTCACCTTTCTCTCTTCGTTGGATTCTTTAGCTACGAAGTTCTGAAAATGTGGCGAGTTCTCCTAAATCTCCACAGAGATCATTGCATCTGAACCATACACCAAGCTGAAGGGTATTTCCTTGGTGGTGGACTGGGGAGTAGTGTGGTAAGCCCACACAATTCTAGGGACTTCTTCTGCCCAAGTCCCTTTGGCCTTCTCTAGCCTTCTCTTCAGCCCCTTTAGTAGGACTCGGTTGGCTGACTCTACCTGCCCATTAGTCTGGGGGTGCTCGACTGACGCGAACACCTACATTATTCCAAGCTCTGTACACAGCTTACCCAACTATTGGCTTGCGAACTGGGTGCCATTGTCAGACACCAATCGTTTTGGTACTCCAAAGCGACATACTATGTTCTTCCATACGAAGTGTTGGATCTTGTCGGCTGTGATTTGTGCTACTGGCTCAGCCTCTATCCACTTCGTGAAATACTCTATGGCAACCATAAGGTACTTCATTTGCCGCACAGCCAAGGGGAAGGGCCCCAAAATGTTAATTCCCTAGGTGTGGAATGACCAACGGCTATAAATTTACCTGAGCTATTCTAGTGGCGCCTTGTGCCAGTTAGCGTGTTGTTGACACTGCTTGCACTGCTGTGCATACTTCGTGCAATCTTCCCTCATTGTTGGCCAATAGTATCCTGCCCGAATGGCCTTTGATGTAAGAGCTTGACCACCAATATGACTTCCGCATATTCCCTCGTGGAGTTCTGCCATTATGCGTGTGCACTGCTCGCCATGTGCACACACTAAAATGGGGTGGGTAAACTCGTGTTTGTACAATTCTCCATCAATGAGGGTGTACTTGGTCGAGTTCTTCTTTATTTTTCTGGTCTTTGTGGGTTCTAGCAGGAGCATTCCATTGGCCAAGTGGTGCTTGTAGGGTGTCATCCAGGTTTCTCCTCTATCAACTAGGCAGACCTACAATGACTCTTCCCCTGGTGCTGGATATGTGCTTATCCTGGGCGTCTTCAATGTCTCCTGAGTCAATGACCGATGGCTCCTCTTACTCCCATCTGATGCATTAATCTGATGGACCCCTACCAAGTTGTCCATAATGTAACTGCAAAATACAGGCGCAGCTGAGTGCCTAGGTGTTGTTTACATAACACTAGTGGACTGGCCAAGTAGTCCTTCAGCTTGAGGAACGCCTCTTCACATTCTTTGGTCCACAAGAACCTACTATTCCTCCTCAGGCACTGGAAGTAGGGATGACCCTTATCTCCCCCAGCTGATACAAATCTAGACAGAGCGGCCATTCGCCCTGTCAACTGCTGCACCTCCTTTACTGAAGTCAGGCTTCTCATTGCGAGGATTGCAACGCACTTGTCAGGGTTCGCTTCTATCCCATGCTCAGTGAGTAAGAAGCCTAAGAACTTGCCTGCTTTAACCCCAAACACACATTTCTCAGGGTTTAGTTTCAGTCTATATTTAGCTATTGCTGTAAATAGCTCTTCTAGATCAGCGATGTGCTGATCTTTCACTTGTGAGGTCACCACCATGTCATCGATGTAGGCTTGCACGTTTCACCCTATCATGGGCGCAAGTACCCTGTCCATCAGTCTCTAGTAGGTGGCACCTGCGTTCCTCAGCCTAAAGGGCATCACTGTGTAACAATAGCAAGACAGCTCTGTCATGAACTCCGTCTTGCACTCGTCCATGGGATGAATCTTGATCTGGTTGTACCTAGAAAAGGCATCCAAGAAACTAAGCAACTTGCAACCCGAGGCACTGTCTACCAAAGCATCAATGCTTGGTAGGGGGTAGGAGTCCTTTGCGCAGGCCTTGTTGAGGTCGGTGAAGTTTACACACATCCTCCTCTTCTCGTTGGCCTTTTGTACAAGGACCACATTTGCCAACCACTCTAGGTATTGGATCTCCCTGATGTGGCCAGCTCTTAGCAACTTTTGCGTTTCCTCCTTAATGACTTGTCGCCTTTCTTCATTGAACTTCCTCCTTCTCTGGCAAACATGTCTGACCTGGGGGTCCATGGCAAGGTGATGACATAGGAAGTCGGGGCCTATGCCAGGTATGTCTGAGGCAGACCATGCGAAGGCATCCAGATGCCGCGTGATGACTTCGGTGATCTGATCCTGTGTCTCTTGGCATAAAGACTTGCCAAGCTTGAACATTTTTCCACCAATCTCCCTCTCTAAGATGTCCTCAACTAGTTCAGGTGTCTCTCCTGGGCGACCTCTACTCGGGTGACCCCTTCCCCACCTAATGGCTAGGTAGTAGCTGTGCACACCCCACTCGGTGGTTGGGTGGTAATGGTGCACACCCCCTTTTTGTCTTGAGGCTATTCTCATAACACTTCTTGGCCTCTTTCTGATCTGATCTGACGGTGATCACCATCCCTTCCATGGAAGGAAGCTTCATCTTCATATGCCTTGTCGATGCCACCGTGCCCAACCCGTTCAGGGCGGGTCTGCCCAAAAGTATGTTGTAAGCTGAAGGAGCATTAATGACAAGGTACCTGATGTTTTCTGTGCGGGAGGCCACACCATCTGTGAAGGTGGTACTCAGCTCTATGTGTCCACACACTTCTACCTAGTCTCCTGCAAATCCATACAAACAACCAGTGTAAGGCCTTAACTGGTTAGGGGACAGCTACAGTTTGTTGAAAGTCGACCAGAACATCACGTCGGCCGAGCTCCCCTGATCTACTAGCACACGGTGCACCTTCCTTCCCACCATTACTACTGATATTACCACCAGGTCATTGTCGTGGGGAACACATCCTGGCGATCGGCCTTGGTGAAGGTGAAGGTCAATGTCAGGAGTGTGGTCTTCCTCGTACATCTCTACTGCTATCACTAAGCGTGCATATTTCTTTCACTGAGAAGCAATGCACCCCCTCCTGAAAAACCTCCTGAGATGGTGTGGATTTCACCATGGATGGGCACCTCGTGCCCCTGATCACTCCTCGGGACTACTAATGCCTGATCATCCTGTGGCTCGCGCAAGTAGTCCTCCAAGAAGCTACTCTTCACCAACTCATCCAACTGGTAACTGATCCTGCCACTTGACTCGAACGTGGAGGATTGCCTCGTCACTCCTTCGTCTAGCCCTCTGTTCTGCAAGAACGCTCCAAGAACCACCGCCGGAACTCCAAACGCTGCCTGCAAAACACACAGACAGCGCCTCTAGCGGCCGTTGTAGCTCCGACGCTCAAGTCAGGCAACAGGAACACCAAAACTATATCTGAATCTCTCTGTGAGACCCGTGTGAAACTGAAACTCTCAAATGTGTAAGCTGTAAGAATCTGTAAAAACCTCCCCTCAATTTCGTTAAGAGTTTGTATATATACCTGAGTCTTTCTCTCTCCTGACGGTTATTCCTCTTGACACATGGATAACATCTGGTCGTACACGTGTCACCATCTGGAGTATCTGCAGCTGAAACGTTACTTCCACTGTGCCCCTGCGACTAAGTTATCCACACAGGGAGTAGCTTAGTACGCAGGCTACTCTGGGCGCAACCTCAACATGGCGAGCTGGTTAACCCTGGGCATTGCAGCTCACACTACACATGGTGGCAGATATGCCACTTATCCTCTGTACTTAGACCATACAACAAGTGCTTGCCAAGTCTTCTCAAACACCCGGCGATGTGCTCTTTCGGCGACTTGCTGACCACCTGATCTCCTAACCTTAACACACGGCGATCATGTGCAATCTGGCGATTACTGATCCATACCGGCGATGAGCGATTACACATCCTCAAGCCGATAGGCGATTACTCACCTCAAGGAGATAGGCGATTACCCATCTTCAAGGCGATAGGCGATTACTCAACATCACAGGCGATAGGCGATTACCATTCTGAGTGATTGCCTCCCTGATTCGCCTGCTATCCTCTACCACGTGTTACTCTGTGAATGGTCCACGTGGTCAACTGTTGCTGATGTCATCGACTACCGATGACCGACCGGATGACAAGCCCCCCAGTCTCGAGCTGTGAACTTTTCTCAGCGAAGAGACTAAGAAATCGTCTTCCGGCGGTCTTCAGGAGCGCACACTCTGGTACTAACACTGTTTCATTCCTTCTTCTTCGCCTTCAAACATTCAGAGCATCTCTCTGGATCATCTAGAGATTCACCTTCCCTGTTTTCTTCTTCTCAAACGCGCTAGGGTTCGTTGCGTTTCTTCTCTTTAACTCTCTGCATGTGACTAACTGTTAACTAGCTTAGGCTTTAGTGCGATCTAACTGCAACCCCTCAAACTTGGCCTCTGACTTGATCGCGGCTAACTGTTACCTTAGCATTGCCTTCAACATAACTTTGTGCTGGATGACTGACTTAACGGGCCTAAACGCTTCGGCTTCACGCAGCAGAACTTGCTTCTACCACTGACCACCGACTAGCATGTTAGTGCACCACCGATCAGTCATCGCGCTTCTGGCTTCGCTGCACTTCTCTGCCACACCAGCGCTGAGCGCATAGAGGGTCTGAACACCAACTATGATGCCTGTGTTTTAGGGAAGAAAAGTGCTTCTCGGTGACCCCTCTTGTCCCAACCTTGCTGTAAGTAGTCGTGGGTGAGGTCTAGCTTCTCCCACTTCAGCCTCGCTGTAAAAAGCAGAGGGCAGGGTCTAGGTTCTCTTGCCTCAACCTTGCTGTAAGAAGCAGAGGAGGAGGGCTTTTCTCTCGCCTCAACCTTGCTGTGAAAAGCAGAGGAAGAGGACTTGGTTCTCTCGCCTCAACCTTGCTGTAAAAAGCAAAGGGAAGAGGACTTTCTCTCTTGCCTCAGCCTCGCTGTACAAAGTCAAGGTGAGGACTTTCACTCGCCTGCACCTCGCTGTACAAAGTCGAGGGAGGACTTTCTTCTTTCTCGTCTGCACTCGCTCAAAGGCAAGGAGGTCTTCCTCTGTTGCCTACACTTGCTCAAAGGCAAGGAGGACTTCCTCTGTTGCCTGCACTTGCTCAAAGGCAAGGAGGACTTCCTCTGTTGCCTGCACTTGCTCAAAGGCAAGGAGGACTTCCTCTGTTGCCTACACTTGCTCAAAGGCAAGGAGGACTTCCTCTGTTCTCGCCTGCACTTGCTCAAAGGCAAGGAGGACTTCCTCTGGTGCTTGCACTTGCTCAAAGGCAAGGAGGACTTCCTCTGTTCTCGCCTGCACTTGCTCAAGGGCAAGGAGGACTTCCTCTGGTGCCTGCACTTGCTCAAAGGCAAGGAGGACTTCCTCTGGTGCCTGCACTTGCTCAAAGGCAAGGAGGACTTCCTCTGGTGCCTGCACTTGCTCAAAGGCAAGGAGGACTTCCTCTGTTCTCGCCTGCACTTGCTCAAAGGCAAGGAGGACTTCCTCTGGTGCTTGCACTTGCTCAAAGGCAAGGAGGACTTCCTCTGTTCTCGCCTGCACTTGCTCAAGGGCAAGGAGGACTTCCTCTGGTGCCTGCACTTGCTCAAGGGCAAGGAGGACTTCCTCTGGTGCCTGCACTTGCTCAAAGGCAAGGAGGACTTCCTCTGGTGCCTGCACTTGCTCAAAGGCAAGGAGGACTTCCTCTGGTGCCTGCCTGCACTTGATCAAAGGCAAGGAGGACTTCCTCTGGTGCCTGCACTTGCTCAAAGGCAAGGAAGACTTCCTCTGTTCTCGCCTGCACTTGCTCAAAGGCAAGGAGGACTTCCTCTAGTGCCTGCACTTGCTCAAAGGCAAGGAGGTCTTCCTCTGTTGCCTACACTTGCTCAAAGGCAAGGAGGACTTCCTCTGTTGCCTGCACTTGCTCAAAGGCAAGGAGGACTTCCTCTGGTGCCTGCACTTGCTCAAAGGCAAGGAGGACTTCCTCTGGTGCCTCAACCTTGCTGTAAAAAGCCAAGGAAGAGGACTTTCTCTTGCCTCAACCTCGCTGTATAAAGCAGAGGAAGAGGACTTTCTCTTGCCTCAACCTTGCTGTATAAAGCAGAGGTGAGGACTTTCTCTGTTGCCTCAACCTTGCTGTAAAAAGCAGAGGTGAGGTCTTTCTCTCGCCTGCACCTCGCTGTACAAAGTCGAGGGAGGACTTTCTCGTGGGTGCACGCTCCCAGGGGGGCGCCAGGCGTGGCTGTCTAAGCGCACACACTGGGCGCGCCCTGCCTGCATTGCCTCATCGCGCGTTCACCGACGTTTCGACCGGCGAGGACCTCTTCTTCTGGAATCATACGAGGTGCATGCTTAACGCTCTCGCTGGGAACTTGGGTCCCAGCTTAACACGTGTTAGCAAGACCCCGATGATCGTGCACCGACCGAGTACTCACTCTCTACATGCACCGACGGCTGATCGTGGTCTGCATGCACTGACGGCTGATCGCGCTCTACATCCCAGCGCTTACCTAGGGGCTGATTTGCGGGTGGTGGCCACTTGGTAACTCACCACCGATCACCTGGTCTTGTACCTGGGGCAAGGAGAACTCTAAACTGGGAACACTCGCACACTTTATGTACTGAAAATCTTTTATTGGGTGGCATCGTTAAAAAGAGTGCCCCTGATCTGCTCAACTGTTTTAATACACTAAGTGTGTGTACAGCGCGATAGCGCATCTACTTTACAACTTAACGAAAACAAGAAAGAAGCGTGTAGCGTCCTGGGTTCTGGGAATAGTCGTTCCGTCCAGAGTCACCAGCTGACAAGCTCCATTCTTCAACGTCTCAACCACTCTGGATGGGGTCTCCTTTAACCGGCGATGACCGCCCTGGCGATGCACACATGTGGGGCGATCATGCCTTCCGCTTCAGCTCTGGGAGCCCCCCCAGTGTAGCCTCTTCCATCACCTCACCTCCCCAAACACAGGGAGTTCATGCTGCTGGTCGCCTTCCTGGGACCCTGAAGCGCGATCACCTTGTGTCTTCTGCAGGTAATCGGTCAGGAACCCTGTCTCCACCAACTCAGCAAGCTGACGCCCCAATGCCAGGCAGTTACGGAGTGTATGTCCATAAGCTTGATGGAATTCACACCACTCATCCTTCCTCCCTCCAAGTACCCTGTCGGTTTTCTCTGGCACATGGAGTCTTGCTGCCACAGCAGGGATGGCGATCAACTTGCCAAACTTATCATGAAATCATACCTGGGGGGTGCGTTGCTTGCACGCCCCCTGGTCTGGTCCTTCCTTGGTGCATAAGGGCGAGACCTTCCCTGCTCCTTCCTCCCTTCCTTGATCTCATGCACCCGCGCCTGTTGCTGCTGATTCCCCTGACCTCCACGTGGCTTCGACGGTGCAGCACTTCCTCTCTTCTCAGAGACCTCTGTCTCTACTACTATGTGTGCCACCGCACGTCGCCGTATCTCGGTGAAGGTGGCAGGGTGGCTCCTGATGAGTGATTCACTGAAAGGACCAGGGAGGACACCTCTCTTGAACGCATGCACCAGCATGTCCTCGTCCTTGCTGGGCAATCTCACCACCTGCGCCCCAAAGCGATTGAGGTAGTCCCTCAACGGCTCCCCCTGATACTGGCGCACGTCAAACAGGTCGTAGGACACTATTGGCGCAGGTCGGTTAATGATGTACTGCTCCGTGAACAGCTTCGCGAACTGATGGAAGGAAGTGACGTGGCCCTCTGGCAGGCTCACGAACCACTCCATAGCCACTCCGCTCAGCGTGTTCATGAACATCCTGCAGTACACAGCATCTGAACCTCCAGTCAGCATCATCTGAGTGTGGAAGGCTGTCAGGTGTGCTTCTGGATCTTCCACCCCCGTGAACGACGCTTTCAGTCCCACCAAATTGGGAGGCACCACCGTGTTCATGATTTCGGGGGAGAAAGGCATAGGGAATGCTCTCGGAGGCGACGGTGGCGTCGATGTCCTCTCTTCAGCTGCGCGCTCCTTCTGCGCCTGCAATTCCCTACGCAGCTCTTCATTCATACGGTTCAACTCTTCGTTTCTTCTCTGCGATGCAGTCAGCTCTGCACGCATCCTCTCTTGCTCAACTCTCGATTCTGCAACGCTATCTTGCAGCGCGCGCATCATCTCCACTACCTGCGCCATGGTAACGGCTCCTTCTTTAGCAGATGACGCAGGTGAGGTTTGCCTGGTTCTTCTACTCATCTCCTCTGCACTTCGACGTAACTTCACTTCGACGAAATGATCAAGGAGCTCCAAGAAACCTCAAGAAACTGCGACGTGGATGGGAACCAAATTTACACGGGCCCCACGGTGGGCGCCTAATGATCCTGCCGCTTGACTCGAACGTGGAGGATTGCCTCGTCACTCCTTCGTCTAGCCCTCTGTTCTGCAGGAACGCTCCAAGAACCACCGCCGGAACTCCAAATGCTGCCTGCAAAACACACAGACGGCGCCTCTAGCGGCCGTTGTAGCTCCGACGCTCAAGTCAGGCAACAGGAACACCAAAACTATATCTGAATCTCTCTGTGAGACCCGTGTGAAACTGAAACTCTCAAATGTGTAAGCTGTAAGAATCTGTAAAAACCTCCCCTCAATTTCGTTAAGAGTTTGTATATATACCTGAGTCTTTCTCTCTCCTGACGGTTATTCCTCTTGACACATGGATAACATCTGGTCGTACACGTGTCACCATCTGGAGTATCTGCAGCTAAAACGTTACTTCCACTGTGCCCCTGCGTCTAAGTTATCCACACAGGGAGTAGCTTAGTACGCAGGCTACTCTGGGCGCAACCTTAACATGGCGAGCTGGTTAACCCTGGGCATTGCAGCTCACACTACACATGGTGGCAGATATGCCACTTATCCTCTGTACTTAGACCATACAACAAGTGCTTGCCAAGTCTTCTCAAACACCCGGCGATGTGCTCTTTTGGCGACTTGCTGACCACCTGATCTCCTAACCTTAACACATGGCGATCATGTGCAATCTGGCGATTACTGATCCATACCGGCGATGAGCGATTACACATCCTCAAGCCGATAGGCGATTACTCACCTCAAGGCGATAGGCGATTACCCATCTTCAAGGCGATAGGCGATTACTCAACATCACAGGCGATAGGCGATTACCATTCTGAGTGATTGCCTCCCTGCTATCCTCTACCACGTGTTACTCTGTGAATGGTCCATGTGGTCAACTGCTGCTGATGTCATCGACTACCGATGACCGACCGGATCAGTAACCTAGGGCTAAACAGTTGCGGATCGGGTGACCAAATGATGTGAGTTCATTATGAACCTCTAATGTTTGGAACCTCTAATCACAAGTACTAAAACAAATTCAAGAGAAACACAAACTTTGAAAATCAAAAGCAAGCAAGTAGAGACAAGATTTGGACACCTAGAACACTATGAACATAAAACTTAAAACAAGAGGTATGAACAATGAAAAAGCACAAACTATAGACATATTCAAACAAACAAAGCATGAATATAGGGCTGGAAAAAAAATTCTGCACGAAATATAGGTGCTGGAAAATAGAATGCACAAAGTTAAAGTGCTAGAAAAACAAATTGCTCAAAGAGAAAGTGTCAATTCAACTCACAATCAACAAATCAACACCATGACTCTAGATACCATATGATGTGAATCTCTTATGAACCTTTCTTGGTTTGGGTTGAGTTGATAAAGGTTTCATTGTATTCATGACACTTTCAAGAATTAGGATCAAAATTCTAAAGAACAATTAATAGAGTTACTACTCAAGAAAACAAAGGTTCATACTAAAAGCATATGAATAGGTAACTTGTAGTGTAAGATAACAATGGAATATGAATGGGTAATTCAAGAACAGCAACCAAAGTGCAGTAACAACACAAAAACAGTACAAAGAAACAAGAATTAAAACAAGAACACAACAAGAATTGAAACTAGTAATAGAAACACAACAAGAACATAACCTAATATTAGAAATTCAAGAAAACAACATGAACCATAATACCCATGGAAACCGAATCAAAAATAGGTTCCTATAACAAGTTTGAACTGATTAAAATGGAAGAACAACACATCAAATGATAGAGGACATCACAAGGAAGAGAATGAACCGATTAGAATTGAAAACAAACAAGTAGAACAAAAATGGGTATTTTTAGAAGATGAATAGAAATGACTTATGTGGTTGTAGCCTTTTGGAGATGTGATTCACGCCACTTGGAGGGTGGTTCTTCCAAGATGAGTGGGTGGTGCTGCCACTTGAGAGTCTCCAAAGCTCACAAGATAAGACATGGAGGAGAAGAAGAGACAAGTCTCACAAGCTCACTCTCTCTCAATTTCAAGATAGGTTCTTTACTTCTAACTTTCAACTTGTATTATTTATGAACCAAGGTCTCCTATTTATAATGAGGAAGACCAGATTTGGGTTTACAAAGGAGGGAGTTGGAAGAGACACTTCCTAGCTCCTTCTTAGTCATTCTAGCACCTAAAGAGAAAATGAGTGTGAAAAGGCACTCTTCTAGTCCCTTCCTACTAAAACTAGCACTTATGAGCCTTTGTACAAGAGAGGTGTCTTTTGGTTTTCCCCTTTGGCACATCCTAAAGCTATTTCTATATTGTTTACAAATTTATACAAAAGAAATTACAAAGAGAGATATTAATTGGAGCCCATTCTTGAATGCTTGTAGTCTTCTTGTAAGCTTTGGGCTTGGTCTTCTCTTTATTTTAATTCTTCTTTATTTTTTGAGAAGACTAGAAGGAAAAACTTTAAATGCTTGGGTGGATGGCCTCTTCCTCCATTAGTGAAATCCTCTTCTACTTGATCTCCATCACCAAACGTTGTGCCTGTCAGCATGGTCATGAACAACTTGCAATGTACGACATTAGAGCCTCCTGATAGCATCATTTGAGTATGGAATGCCGTGAGATACGCCTCTGGGTCCTCCACCCCTGTAAAGGTGGTCTTAGGACCTATGAAGGTGGGTGGTACCATAGTGTCCATGATAGCTTGCGAGAATGGCATAGGGAATGCTTGGGTGGCGTAGGCGGGGCTCGATCATCCACCACATGTTCCCCTGCTTGATGCAAATTCTGCAAATTCATGCACAGTTCCTCATTGGTCCTGCGTAACTCTTCATTCCTGGCTTGCGACGTGGCCAGGTCAATTTGGATGCGTTCTTGGTCTGCCTTGGATGCCGCCACTGTCTCCTGGAAGGCGCGCATTGTCTCCATAATCAGCTACAGGGTGATGTTTTCTCCTCCGTTTGGTGCAGCAGGGATGGGTCCTTGTCTGGGGTTCCTCATTTTTCTAGATCTCTTCTCTATGCTTGTGAATAGGACCTTGTTTTATTTCGAGCCCCACGGTGGGCGCCAAATGTTCTTACCGGTTGACTCTCCTGTCGATTGACTCTAACGAATATCTCACACCCTCTTCTTCCTTCTCAAGTTGATGCTTCACTGAATCAAAACACTCTATACCTGCTATACTGACCAGTCCTCAGACGTCAGCTGGGTCCCACAGCATGGGCCAAAGCCACGTGGAATGGACCCCACAGGTGGTATTGATGAGAGGGGTGATTAGTCATCAGCCTACAGAGAGGGGTGATTAGTCATCAGCCTACAGAAAAGGATGATGAGTCATCAGCCCACAGAGAGGGGTGATTAGTCATCAACCTACAGAGAGAGCGTGACGATCACCAGAAAGGGCTGATGTGTCTTCGTCACTCCGCAGGTTGAGGAGTCCTTGGCAACAGAGTGTGGCGAGGTGACATCGGTCTTGGGTGATTTGAACAGCGTAAACAGAACAGCTAAGATTGGTTCCTAGAGTGGGCCAATGACCAGTTAAATACCCAGAGGTAGGGAGAGGCCTAGATCACGAAGAGCCTATACGGGTAGCAGGGAGAGCACAGTTAGGTGTAGAGTCCTGAGGGGACGAGTACTCACCAGAACTAGGGTTTTCCCAGTGGAGCTACATGCATGGCACGTGAACAGTGAAGGCACTCCCAGAACAGGTGGCCCCAGAGACTAGGTGCACAAGGAGGCACCCAGGTGGTCACCCTGTTAAAGTTTGCACTCCAGAGAAGGAAACCTTATGTGCTAGATTACCCTAAGATTGGGTGATAGCGGCGCAAGGGTATTCCAGTAAACCCTAAATATGGCTAGCAGCGTAGTAAACCCTAATTAGGGCTAGCGGCGCAGTAAACCCTAGACTATATAAGGGACAGTAAAATACTTCACAAAGGTACGCAGTTTCTAGACCTAAACACAGAGAGACTCAATACACTTGGTGTTACTTGCCCCCTATTGACTTGAGCATCGGAGTGCAAAGGGCCTCTAGGGCGCCCCTTTCTCTTTTGCAGGTGCAGATTATTTCGAAAGAACCAAGCATGTATCAACGTGAGGAAGGAGGCGTGTGTGTGTCGTGGAGTCAACTGACAGGCGAGTCAACCGACAAGAACACCTGCAAAGACAAAGGGGCGCTCAAAAGGCCATTTTCACTCTGACACCCAAGTCAGTACTAGGGCAAAGACACGGTGTGTATGTGTGTAACAGTTCTAGTCTCAAGAGCTGCGTACCTCTTTAGGGTTTCTTACTGTTGTTTATATAGTCTAGGGTTTCCCATGTCTCTGTTACCCATATTAGGATTTCTGGAGGAATGCCCTTATGCCACTATTACCAAGTCTTAGTGTAATCTAGCGCGTAGGACTTCCCTTACTGGAGTGCAACCTCTCACTGTATGACCACCTGGGTACCAACTTGTGCCTCTAATCTCTGGGGCCATCCGTTCTGGGGGTGCCTTAACTATTCACGTGCCATGCATGCAGTTTGCCCCTGGGAAACCCTAACTCTAATGAGCCTTAGTGTTCCTAGGGCCCTTTGCTTGTGCTGCGCCCAAATGAGCTATTCACACCACACGCACGAGTATCTTATAACTCAGACTTCCCCCTAACCCTGGGCGTTTCAAGATCAAATAGCCAGGGTGATAGCCCAGAATATGAACGTGTTCGCATGGTCCTCAGCAGATATGCTGGGAATAGATCTGGATTTTCTTTGTCACAGGTTGACTATGAACACAATGGTCCGACCTATGGTTCAAAGAAGGAGGATGTTTAATGAGGAGAGACACCTGATCATAAGGGCAGAAAGTCAAAAGATGCTAAATGCCGATCATATCAGGGAAATCCACTACCCTGAGTGGTTAGCGAACGTGGTGCTAGTACAAAAGTCCAATGGAAAATGGAGGATGTGTGTCGATTTTACCGACCTAAACAAAGCCTACCCAAAGGACTCCTACCCATTAGCGAGCATCAACTCCTTAGTGGATAGTGCCTCGGGTTGTTGTCTGTTGAGTTTTCTTGACGCATTCTCGGGATACAACCAGATTTGGATGCATCCCAACGATGAAAATAAGACCGCTTTCATGGCGGACTTTGCTAGTTACTTCTACAAGGTCATGCCCTTTGGCCTTAAGAATGCTTGTGCCACATACCAGTGCTTGATGAACAGGATTCTCGCTCCCCAACTCGGGCGAATGGTGCAGGCCTATGTAGATGACATGGTCATCACCTCTGTGGAGAAGGAACAACATGTGAGTGATCTGGAAGAGCTGTTCGCAACCATTGCTAAGTACAATTTGAAATTGAACCCTGAGAAGTGTGTGTTCGGGGTAAAGGCAAAGGAAACATGGGCAGAGGAGGTTCCTCGGATTCTATGGGCTTATCACACTACACCTCAACCGACTACTAAGGAGACCCCTTTTAGTCTGGTGTATGGAGCCTAAACCAGTCATCAGAGTCAATCGAAGACCAGTCAACTGGCCAGAACAATTTCTATATTATTAACTATATCGATATTGATAATTATACTTATAAATATAGTAATTGTACTGTACAGAACTCGATAACCTAGTGTATGTGAACAGTAGCTCGGTGCTCGGGAAGGTCCGAGATGACTGACCCAATTTCGTTGAAAGGCCCAAAGCGCATGGCAAGGTTGTCGTACGAGATACCCCCTGGTTTCTGCCCTTATAGATATATAGGGTAGCACTTGTTATAATATTTGTTATTATGTTGCCTATTTGTTGTTATATTGTTGTTGCATGTTTGGTACACGTAAATGCTTGTTGATAGTTGTTGTTAACCCTAAAGAAGATAGGGATGTGCATATATAACATAATGTTAGCCTGCAATTAGCATCTAAAGATGATTAGTGCACGTGGTAGGCCGTTTTTTCTATTAGAGATAAAAGATAAATGTGCTTATTTTCAGTACATTGCTTGTATGTTTATAAAAGGTGTTCTCGCCAGTTGACTCACTCTTCGGCTGACTCTAACGACGTTCTCACGCCCTCTTATCTCCGCCTAGGTTTGTGCTTTCTTTGGATCGAAACACATGTACCTGCAAAGACAAGGGGGCACCCTAGAGGTTGTTTGCACTTCGACGCTCAAGTCAATCTTAGGGCAAGAAACAGTATATGAGAGTAATAGTTCTAGTTTCAGAAACTGCATACCTCTTTAGGGTTTCTCACTATCCTTTATATAGTCCAGGGTTTCTTCTATTTTCGTTACTCGCATTTAGGGTTTCTGGAGGAATGCCCTTGCGCCACTATTACCCAGTCTTAGAGTAATCTAGCGGGTAAGGCTCCCTTTGCTGGAGTACAACCTCTAACAGAATGACCACTTGGGTACCAACTTGTGCACCTAGTCTCTGGGGCCATCCGTTTTGGGGGTGCCTTAACTGTTCACGTGCCATGCATATGGTCTGCCCCCGGGAAACCCTAACCCTAACGAGCCTTAGCGCCCCCAGGGCCCTTTGCTTGTGCCGTGCCCAAATGCGCTATTCACACCACATGGATGAGCACCTTGTGACTTAGGCTTCCCCCTACCTCGAGGCATTTCACTGATAACTAGTGTGTTTCCTGGGGTCCACCTTTCGTGGCTCCATTTAGTTGTTTGAACCACCGATGCCCGACGTCACATTGACCTCACTCTATTGTCGAGTACACGTCGACACATCCCGGTGATCGACATCCGACCACTAATCGGCACCCTAGCTCATGCCACTTGTGGGACCCAGCTTATGTGGCCCACCATTGCTAGCGGTCGTCGATGTCCGAGGACTGGTCGATACACAATCCCCTATGTCTCGAGCTGTTAACTTGTTAAGCGAAGAGACTAAATCATCGCCCTTGGCGACGTACGTGGCACTGGTGAAAGGACGTGA
The DNA here is from genome assembly GCA_013389735.1 of Phaseolus lunatus. Lineage (NCBI taxonomy): Eukaryota > Viridiplantae > Streptophyta > Magnoliopsida > Fabales > Fabaceae > Phaseolus > Phaseolus lunatus. Next base: position 18,419,720 of record CM023867.1, read on the forward strand.
ACAGTGCGCCGAAATGACGTCTCTCCGTACTCATTTTAATCTGCGCGCATGTGGCTTGATGAATGGCTAGGACTTATTGCCGCTTGCGCTCCCTTGTTTACGTTAACTCTTTCAAAACCCCACACTTCTTCATTGTTCCATCATTTCACTACAAACTTTCTTCGATCATTCTTCGCTTCTCTTCTTGTTGCTGGTTGTATACTGTGCAGAATTATCTTCTCATGTTTCACTATCTTGGTACAGGTATGGTGCTCAATGAGGAGAAGAGGAAAAAACTGGCTAAGTTGATTGCTCGCCTTGCAAGATAAGAGACAAAGAGAGAGATCCACTAACTGACCTTGCCCTTACTTTACTAAGTCTGGAGATGTCTTCCTGATGCTGTTGGTGAGGCATGCTGCTCTCAGACTCGACTTACAAACAAGGGAAAGGTTCGCTCTTCTGACCTTGACCTCGCTTCATGGGGACGAGGGAAGGCTTACCTATTTGAACCACGCTGTACTCACCTTGGCGTTCTCACTCAAGGGGGAGGCATTCTCTGTGAACCATCCTATCCCAACTTTGAGGCTTCTAACCCAAGAGGGAGTTCGTAACTAACCTCGTCCTTGTTGTATGAAGTCAAGGGAGGATTTAATAACTGACCTCATCCTTACTGTACGAAGTCAAGGAAGGATTTAACTGGTGAACCCTATTGTTTAGCTTTGGTGTTTTCACTCAAGGGGGAGGTTTTCTCTATGAACCTACCTTCCTTGGACTTGAGGCTTCTAACACAAGCGAACGGTCCATAGCTGACCTCGTCATCGCCCAAAGGCGAGAGAGGATTTAACTAGCGAACCATACTATTCGACCTTGGCATTTTCACTCAGTAAGGAGGCATTCTCTATGAACCTTCCTTCCCCAACTAAGACTTCTTACTCAAGGTCGAGGGTCCTTAACTGACCTCGTCCTCGCCGTTTAAGGCAGGAGAGGATTTTAACTGGCGAACCATACTATTCGCCTTGGCGTTTTCACTCAATAGGGAGGTGTTCTCTACGAACCTTCCTTCCCCAACTAAGACTTCTAACTCAAGGTTGAGGGTCCATAACTGCACTGTACAAAATATATTTTTAAATTGAGACTTTATTGGTGACCTCATTAAAAAACCCTTATAACGGAAAAAGAGTGTCCCTAAAACTGTGTACAATGCGATAGTTTGACTGAAATACAGCTTTAAAATTCATTTGAAGTAGAATTTTAGATTGGCTGCATTCCAAGTACGAGGGATCGCTCCACCTTCCAAAGTCTCGAGCCGGTATGCTCCATTTCCAAGGGCCTCTGTCACTCTAAAGGGACCAATCCACTTGGGAGAAAACTTATTCTCTAGCTGGTATGGGTGGGCCTTCCTCATCACCAGGTCGGCGACATGGAACTGCCAAGGTCTCAGCTTGGAGTTGTGCCTGTACTCTACCCTTCTCTTCAAGGCTTGATTCTTGCTTCCTCCTTTACCTCATCCAGTATATCCAGGTTCACCTTCCTTTCTTCGTTGGACTCTTCAGCCATGAAGTTCTGAAATTGCAACGAGTTCTCTTGGATCTCTACAGAAATCATTGCGTCCGAACCATATACCAAGCTGATTGGTGTTTCCTTGGTGGTGGACTGGGGAGTAGTGTGGTAAGTCCACACAATTCTAGGGACTTGTTCTGCCCAGGTCCCCTTAGCTTTCTCTAGCCTTCTCTTCAGACCTCTGAGCAGAACTCGGTTGGCGGACTCAACTTGCCCGTTCGTTTGGGGGTGTTCGACTGATGCGAACACCTGTTTTATCCCAATCTCAGTACATAGCTTGCCCAACTGTTGGCTCGCAAACTGGGTGCCATTATCAGACACCAACCGTTTGGGAACTCTAAAATGACATACTATGTTTTTCCACATGAAGTGCTGGATCTTGTGGGCTGTGATCTGCGCTACTAGCTCAGCCTCTATCCACTTCGTGAAATACTCTATGGCAACCACAAGGTACTTCATTTGCCGTATCGCCAAAGGGAAAGGCTCCATAATGTCGATACCCCAAGTATGAAACGGCCAAGGGCTGTAGATTGATTTGAGCTCTTCCGGCGGCGCCTTGTGCCAGTCAGCGTGTTACTGACATTGCTTGAACTGTTGCGCGTACTTTGTGCAGTCTTCCCTCATGGTTGGCCAATAATATCCTACACGGATGGCCTTTGATACGAGAGATCGACCACTGATGTGGCTCCCACATATCCTCTCATGGAGTTCTGCCATTATCCGCTTGCACTGTTCTTCACTTACACATACCAAGATAGGGTGGGTGAACCCATGTTTGAACAATTCCCCGTTGACGAGAGTGTATTTGCTCGAATTCTTCTTTATTTTCTTGGCCTCTGTGGGCTCCATGGGGAGCATCCCATCAGCCAAGTAATGCTTATAGGGCGTCATCCAGGTCTCTCCTCTTTGAACTAGGCAGACCTGCACCGACTCTTCCCCGAAAGCTGGATATGTGCTTATTCTAGGCGTTTTGAACATCTCTTGAGTCAGTGACCGATTACTCCTCTTCACTCCATCCGACGTGCTAATATGCTGGACTTCTACCAAGTTATCTACAGTAAAGGTCCAAGTGTCCTCAGGGTTTCCTGGATAACTGTCCTCTGTCTGCCCCCCTTGCCCGAACTAGCGAGCTCTGCTAGCAAGTCAACTCAGGCATTTTGCTCTCTAAGGACATGGACCAGCTCGAACTTTGCAAACGTCTCCTTCAAGACCTGGACATACTCTAGATAGGTGGCCATCTGGAGATCTTTGGCTTGGTACCCTCATGTTACTTGGTCGTGACCAATTGGGAGTCACTCTTTGCCAGCAGACTCTTCGCACCCATCTCCTTAGCTAGCAGTATTCCCACAATCAAAGCCTCATATTCTGCTTGATTGTTGCTGGCCTTGAAAGCGAAACGCAAGGCTTGCTCAATCAACAACCTCTGCACAGACGACCACTTCCTCTGCATGGGTGACCACTTCCTCCCTTGGTGGGTGAGTAGTAACGGCGAACACTCCCCTCTTCGTCTTGAGGCTATTCTAGTAACACCTCTTGGCCTCCTTCTAGTCTGACCGGATGGTGATCACTATCCCCTCTAGGGAAGGCAGCTTCATCTTCATGTGCCTCGTCGAGGCTATCGCTCTCAGCCTGTTCAAGGCAGGTCTGCCCAACAGTATATTGTAAGCTGAGGGAGCGTTAACAACAAGTTACCTAATGTTCTCTGTGCAGCGGGAGGCCTCACCATTCGTGAAGGTGGTCCTCAGCTCTATATGCCCATGCACCTCTACTTGGTCTCCAGCAAATCCATACAAGCAGTCGGTGTAAGGCCTGAGATTGAGCCCCCTCCTCGGCAGAGTGGAAAGGAGTGGAAGCGCTTGGAGGGTGTTCTGCAAGGTTGGGACTTCCACCTTCAGTTGAAGGTGGAGCGGCGGCTAGTGGCAGAGCTTGGACTATTTCTGAGGGAGCGGGAAGGGCTGGTAGTGGCATCGTATGGGCTGGTGAGGTCAGTGAGGGAAGGTCTGTGGTAGGTATGTTGTTTCCTGGGAATGTTGGTGGAGGAGGACCTGATGGTGCTGTTGTCGGGGGGTTTGGTGGCTTGGAGGTAGTTGGCCTTTGGCGTTTAGTAATGAGGCCATCTTTAGTGTCATTGTCCTCCTCATCTTCAGATGCTACTTGAAGAGTTTTTCTTTTAAGCTTTTTGGGAGCCAGTTTCTTCCTAGCTTGAAGAGGTAGAGTTGTGGCAAGAGAAGAGCCTTCTGGGGGGGCAGGAGAAGAGCCTCCTGGGGGGGTTCTCCCATGAAAGGTGGCGTCCTCAGCAACCGAGTTAGGGATAGTCTGGGAGCCCGCCGCGAGTTTGTGCTTCTTAGCAAGAGCGCGAAGTTGAGCTATTTTGTTTTTCCCCAGCATCATGTCTACATAAGGCAAAAGCAAGAACAAAAGAGATGAGCAATCAGACAACAGCAGCAGTTTGCAATTCAAGTAAATATGAGTAAAGATGGTCATGCACGGGGTGTATATAAGCAGTTATGCAAGCTTAGGTACAGAAGTTGAAAAACCCAGCAGAAGAACAATACAGTTATTAAGAAATAAGGCTAAGTGAAGAGAGTGAAAGATAACCTATATGCTTGTCTAGCTGGCCTTCGAGAAACTCAAAGCTGATGATAGACGCTGTGGGAAGAATGATGTTGGAGGCGGCTACGCTTTTCCAGAAAAGGCAGAGGTCTCTGTCCAGTTCTCCCATGTTGTCAGGGCTCCTTGCCCTCCTGAAGCCATCCTTGGAGCCCCTATTTCCCTTGTCCACCCAGTACAAGGGAAAGCCATCGAGCAAGGAAGGGTCGTTTTCGCAAACCTTTACAAACTTTCCTTTCCAATCCTTGTAAGATTGCTGGAATATTGAGAAGAAAGACCTTCCATCAATACCGTTCAGGCTTACCCAGAGGCGATCTCCAGGATTTTTGGCTTCGAACAAGAACAGGAAAACATCCACTGAAGCAAGTAATCCCAGATGTTCACAGAGGATCTCCAATGCCCTCACGAACGCCCAGCTATTTGGGTGAAGCTGGGCAGGGGCAACGTCAAGCTCGGTTAAGAGCTCCCTCTCAAATCGGGTGAAGGGGAACCTAACCTTCACCTTTTTGAACATTGTCACGTAGACAAAGCAGAATGGTTCGCCATTGCTAACTCTATCATCCGTGCAGATGGGTTCTCCAGGAAAGCATGGGACGACGGTGAGGTTGTCGTCGTGTTCTTTATGGAATGAGAGATTAGGCTTATCCCCTCTCTTGAGACGTAGAATCTCAAGGGCAGAAGTTACTAAGGAGGTCTCCTTCAGCAACGTTGGCGAAGCCCAGGGATATAACGCTTGGTAATCATGGGAAGGTGGAGCAGCCCCTCCGGCTTGAGGAGGCGTGGCCGGGGATGGATTAGGGCGAGAGGAGGTAGCAGGTCTCTCAGCTTGAGTTGCTGGAGCCCCAGAGGTTCTTGGGGAGACGCGCGACGACGAAGGGTTTGTTATGGGCAAGGCTCTACGAGTCTTAGGCGGAGGATTCCGCGACGATGGAGGAGGGTTATCAGTTGTTCTGTAGCGAACCATTGAAGAAACTGCAAAGAAAGAAAAAGGAAGAGATGAGGGCAAGTGACTCGAAGGAAAGGCTCGAAGAAGAAGGAAGAATGAACAAACGAAGGGTTCATAAGAACAGGGGTCGTCAGAAAAACCCTAAGTTACGAGAAAGATAGGAAAGCAACCCACAGCGTATGCACCAGACAGATAAAGGATGATGTAAATCGGTTAAAATGCAGCAATCATCAGTAGAAGAGATAAAAAGGTTACCTTTGGATGATCAGAAAAGCGTCACAGAGGTTGGAGGTTGAAGAAGTCGAGGGGTCTCATAGAGAAATGATTTGAAAGTCTGAAGGCGAAGAAGAAGGTATGAAACAGTGAATGGCGCGAGTGTTTTAAGGGTTTCGAACGTTATAAGAAGCGGAAACGACAGTTAAAGAGGGTCGTTGGTGGGTCCACGTGTCATGCGATTAAAGGGGGGTGGTGAAACATCAGATCAACAAACAGTGTTAGTGCCAGAGTGTGCGCTCCTGTACACCGCCAGAAGACGATTTCTTAGTCTTTTTGCTGGACCAATCACAGCTCGAGACTAGGGGGCTTGTGATCCGATCGGTCATCGGTAGTCGATGACGTTAGTAGCAGTTGACCATGTGGACCGTTCACAGGGTGACACGTGGTAGAGGATAGCAGGTGAATCAGGGAGGCGATCATTCAGAATGGTGATCGATGGTCGGTGGCTAAGGGACCACCACCCGCAGATTAGTGTTAGGTGAGCGCCTGGAAGCAGAGCGTGAGAAGTAAAGAAGCACTGATCAGTCATCGGGGGTTTCCTGTTAACACACAGTTAAGCTGGGACCCAGGCTCCCAGCGAGAGCGTTACGCAAGAACCGCAGATCAGTGATCGCCTATCGCCGTGTGTGAGGATGAATGATCGCCTATCGCCGTGTGTGAGGATGAATAATCGCCTATCGCCGTGTGTGAAGATCAGTAATCGCCTAGATTGCACATGATCGTCGTGTATGAAGGTGAGGAGATCAGGGGGTCAGCAAGTCGCCGAAAGGAGCACATCGCCGGGTATTTGAGAAGACTTGGCAAGCACTTGTTATATGGTCTTAATACAGAGGATAAGTGACATATCTGCCACCATGTGTAGTGTGAGTCGTGATACCCAGTGTTAATCAGTTCATCATGTTAAGGTTGCGCCCAGGGTAGCCTGTGCCCTAAGCTACTCCCTGTGTGGATAACTTAGTCGTAGGAGTAAAGTGGAAGTAACGTTTCAGCTGCAGGTACTCCAGATGGTGACACGTGTATGACCAGATGTTATCCACGTGTCAAGAGGAATAACCGTTAGGAGAGAGAAAGACTCAGGTATATATACGAAATTCTTAACGGAATTAGGGAGAGATTCATTTTTTGGTGGTGATTCACTTGTACACGGTTCTGAGTTTTCTTTGAAGTTCTTTGTTGATTCAATCACTGAGTTGAGCGTCAGAGCGCAATCGGCCGCAGAGGCGCCATATTGTTCTTTCAAGTTTCTTGGAGGATTGTTAGGTGAAAGTCATTGGTGTGCTTGGCGTGAAGCTGGTGAGGACGAGGTTCGAGGAGAAGCTCTAACGCTTTGGTCAAGAGGCTGGATCATCTGGCGCCCACCGTGGGGCGCCAAATGATCCTGCTGCGGACTTGAACGTGGAGGATGAGCCTCGTCACTCCTTCGTCTAGCCTTCTGCAACTGCGCGTTCTGCAAGAACGCTCCAAGAACCTCCACCGGAACTCCAAACAATGCCTGCAAAACAACACAAACGGCGCCTCTAGCGGCCGTGTGCACTCCAATGCTCAAGTCAGGCAACAAGAACACCAAAAACTCCCACTGAATCTATCTGTGAGACTCGTGTATGCTCAGATCCACTCTCTCTCTCTGTAACTGAATTCTGTTATCACTGTGCTACGTGTACAAACGCTCCCACAATGAATCAGAAACTAAGTGTAGTCAATTTGTGTAAACTTGTAATCTGAAAACTTGTGCGTACCTGACATAAGGTAGAGTACCTTTATACTTGGGCCACGCTTCTCTCCCAGATGGTGACACGTGGAGGCATGCAACTAGAATCTGACCGTACACGTGTCACACCTGTAGGCTTCTGCGCTTTTCTCTGTGCGGCTAAGTTATCCTCTTGCGGAGTAACTTAGCGCGTTTCTTCTGTCTGAATGAGTGCATGCTCCCAGGAGAGCACCTGGTGGGGCTGGTCTAAGCATACTCACCAGGCGTATCCTACCTGCATGGCCTCTCCACACGTCCTCTGAGTGAGTGCATGCTCCCAGGAGAGCGCCGGGTGTGGCTGTTCTAAGCTCACCCACCAGGCGCATCCTGCCTGCATGGTCTCACCGCACGTCCTCTGAGTGGGCATCATGCGAGGTGCATGCGTAACGCTCTCGCTAGGAACCTGGGTTCCAACTTAACGCGTGTTGGCAAGAACCCCGACGACCGATCTCGCTCTGCATGCACCAACGACCGAGCGGTACCCCATCACTATCCACCGATGTCCGTGCGGTGGCTCATGACTATCCACCGACGTCCGTGCGGTGCCTCATGACCTTCCACCTATGACCGTGCGGTGCCTCATGACTATCCACCGACGTCCGTGCGGTGCCTCATGACCTTCCACCGACGTCCGGGCGGTGCCTCATGACCCTCCACCGACGTCCGCACGGTGCCTGATGACCCTCCACCGACGTCCGTGCAGTGCCTCATGACCTTCCACCGACGTCCATGCCGTTCTTCCAGGCGCTTATCTAGGCACCGCTCTTGGGGTGATGGCCACTTGGCAGCTGACCACCGATCACCATTCTCTATGGTCTCCTCCCTGATTCGCCTGCCATCTCATGCCACGTGTCACCCTGTGACTGGTCCACGTGGTCATCTGCTGCTGACGTCATCGCCTACTGATGACCGACTGGATCAGGCGAACACTCCCCTCTTCGTCTTGAGGCTATTCTAGTAACACCTCTTGGCCTCCTTCTAGTCTGACCAGATGGTGATCACTATCCCCTCTAGGGAAGGCAGCTTCATCTTCATGTGTCTCGTCGAGTTTACCGCTCTCAACCTGTTCAAGGCAGGTCTGCCCAACAGTATATTGTAAGCTGAGGGAGCGTTAACAACAAGGTACCTAATGTTCTCTGTGCGGCGGGAGGCCTCACCATTCGTGAAGGTGGTCCTCAGCTCTATATGCCCATGCACCTCTACTTGGTCTCCAGCAAATCCATACAAGCAGCCGGTGTAAGGCCTTAGCTGGTCGGGAGACAACTGCAATTTGTTGAAGGTTGACCAGAACATCACGTCTGCCAAGCTTCCTTGGTCCACTAGGACGCGCTGTGTAAGGACCTAGAAACTTTAATTGGAATGAAAGTGTTATATTTAAATAATTTCAGAAGATGTTATTATTTAAAATACAAAGAGCTGGTAATAGAAGTTTCGTAGTAGTTGGACCTCGAACGTCGCCCAAGGTCTGGGGTCAGCTGGTAGAGGTCGGTCGGCTGACCATTGTATTAACCAAGTAGTCAGGTGCGATGACTTTATCGTGAGGTAATCACGTGGGTGTGCTCGAGGAAGACATGTGGATCAAGAAGAGTAAAGGAAGAAAAGTGTAGCTTAGAAGTCTACGAGATCGTCGTTGTTGAAGATGGAGGCGATCTCCGACTTCTCTGACACATAATTGCCTGTCACCTAGAGGACACATGATTGCCAATCGCCTATGGTGTACGTGATCGACGGGAGTGCACTTAGTATGTGGTCAAGATGCTGGATTAACCATAGTGGGTTCCAAAAACCACGCGTATCAAGGTGTGGGTTAAGCCTTAGATGCGCTGGGCATGCGAAGCTCTATGCTTGAGCATAAGAAATCGTCCTTAGTGTTGCATGCATGGGCGCACGAGGAGTAGTGCTGATCTATTCTTCGAAATGTGAAGCTACCGACGTCACCAAGCCATCTGGAGGTGATACCTTGGACGTAACATAATGGGAGGATGAACCTTCAGCAAGGTGTGACGATGTGACATCAGTGACCAGAGTAAGGCGATGTGTTCTCGTCACACACAAGGGCGATAAGAGATCACCAACAGGATGAGAGGAACATTGGTCATCAACCACGATGGGAGACACATCGGTGGTCTGCCAGGGTGAGACATATGCGGTCTGCCAGGGTGAGACATCGATTGTCTGCCAGGGTGAGACATCGGTGGTCCTCCAGGGTGAGACATCGGTGGTCTGCCAGGGTGAGACATCGGTTGTCTGCCAGGGTGAGACATCGGTGGTCTGCCAGGGTGAGACATCGGTTGTCTGCCAGGGTGAGACATCGGTGGTTCTCCAGGGTGAGACATCGGTTATCTGCCAGGGTGAGACATCGGTGGCCCTCCAGGGTGAGACATCGGTTGTCTGCCAGGGTGAGACATCGATGGTCCTCCAGGGTGAGACATCGGTTGTCTGCCAGGATGAGGAATCAGTCGTCCGTCAGGAAGAGGAACCAGTCATCGCCGGGATGAGAAGGACATCAGTCATCGCCGGGATGAGAGGCACATCAGTCATCGCCGGGATGAGAAGGACATCAGTCATCGCCGGAATGAGAGGCACATTAGTTGTCGGTGGATAGTCATCGCGCGAGCAGTCATCGGTGGAAGGTTATCGCGCGATGTCGTGTTTCACACAGATAAGGTGGGACCCAGGCTCCCAGCATGAGACGTCTTGCATGCACGACACGTAGACAAAAAGGGTGTTTCAGAATAGTTAGCATCAGAGAGTTGGTATGGAAAGTGACCCAGAGTTGGTGCGCAGAGACCCACGTGGTCATACCATTAGAGGAAATGTATACGCAAGCTTCCCTGCAGAGTGGGTGGTGGCAGCGGCATGCCTGGGAAGGGTGGCTTAAGTTCAAACTTCAGTTTGGATAGGCAGGGTTCGAACGCTGCTTGAGTAGAGAGAAATTGAGTGAGTTGGTTTTAGCTCCCTGTTTCTTCTTCTCCTTCTCCATACGTTCAGACATCCTAGGGCATCAGTTGGCTATCGACGACTACCATAGAGCACTTGGGAGGTTCTCTGCAAGTTCTCCAAGCCGGACGCTAAAACAGAGTTAAGGCATCCTTGAATCGCGTTGGGTTGGAGCTCTTAGTGAAGTTTACGCTAGTCCAGGTAAGGGAAGCTAGCCTTATTTCCAACGAAAACCTTAAGTTAGATGATTTTGATGATGGGGCGACGTGGTCGCTGGTTTTCAACTGTTATTGCATAATCCCCTGTTTTTGGATGTGATCGCCGTTTTTAATGTTGTTTTCGAACTCCCCTGTTGTAGTGTCACTTTGAACTTGTTTGAGATTGATATGTGAAATGCATGTGATATTGGAAAATCTGAACCTTGGTACGATTGTTGCTGTGGTTGGAATCGTTCATTTAAGTGTTGTATGGTGCATTGGGTGAATTGATGATATCTAGCTGTCCTGTGTGGACTTCACTAGCTATCCTGTGTGGACTTCACGAGTTGTCCTATGTGGACTTCACTAGCTGTCCTGTGTGGACTTCACGAGCTGTCCTGTATGGACTTCACTAGCTGTCCTGTGTGGACTTCACTAGCTGTCCTGTGTGGACTTCACTAGCTGTCCTGTGTGGACTTCACGAGCTGTCCTGTGTGGACTTCACTAGCTGTCCTGTGTGGACTTCACTAGCTGTCCTGTGTGGACTTCACTAGCTGTCCTGTGTGGACTTCACTAGCTGTCCTGTGTGGACTTCACTAGTTGTCCTGTGTGGACTTTACAGTGGTGTGGTATGTGTCTATGTGTGGTGAGTCAGTGGAAGTCTGACGTGAGAAAGAGAATTATTGAAATTTGATAGACACTTGATGGTTTATGTGAAACAAATAACACTTGATGAAATTGTGAAGTGTGTGAAATGAATGGGAAAATTGATGGATTTTACGTGGGTGTTTTAAATCTGTTTTATATTGATTTTAAAGTTTCGTACTTCAAGTTTTAGAATAGCTAGCTTACCCTGTGTTTTGTTCTGTGGCTGTTTTTCTTAAAAATGTGATGATCGTGTATTTTACACGGGAGAAGATGATGTTGCAGGTAATCGAGCTCCTCAGTGAGCAGTTGGAGGAAGAGATCGCCTGTTTTCTTTTTATGCTGTATTTTGGTTTTATTTTGAAACAGTTGATGGAATGTATTAAAACCCCTATAAGAGGGACGTTTCTTTTTGAGATACAATGTATGGGATGATGTATTTTCAATATATATACATATGTTGATTTTATAAATTAATGTCTACGCTTATTTTATTATATAAATATGAAAAGACTTTGAGGGGCGTTACACGCTGCACCTTTCTTCCTACTATTACCACCGAGATCACCACTAGGTTATTGTCATGGGGGACGAGATCTCAGAGGTCGGCCTTGGTGAAGACAAGGCCGATGTCAAGTGTCTGGTTTGCTTCTTGTGCTTCCACTGTCATCACCGCTCAGGCGTACTTCTTCCGTTGGGAGGCAGTGCATCCCTCTCTTGAGAATCCTCCTGAAATGGTGTGGATCTCGCCATGAATGGGCACCTCGTGCCCCTAATCACCCCCTAGAGCGGGCAATGCCTGAATTCCCTGTGGCTCCTGCAAATAGTCCCTGAAGAAGCCGTTTTTCACCACTTCATCTAACTGGTGCCCTAGCGACAAGCAGTTGCGGATGGGGTGGTCAAATGCTTGGTGGAACTCGCACCAGGCATTCTTATTGGGCCCCAATCCCTTTTTAGTATTTGAGGGCATCTGCAACCTATCCGCTATGTTAGGAATAGGGATTAGGTCTTTCAAGTCTACACGAAAGTTGTGCCTAGGGGACGCATTCTCCTTTGCGCGCACCTTAGTTTGTGGTTTCCTAGGCTCATAGGGTTGTCGTTTCCCCTGGGCCTTCTTTTCTGTCGTCGCCTCATGCACCCTCATGGGCTGTGGACGACCTGTTGTTCGTGGTCTGGTTGGAGTGATGCTTCCACACTTCTCAGTGACCTCTCCTTCTGCGACGATATGGGCTAAAGCTTGACGCTTGATCTCACAAAAGGTCTTGGGGTGATTCCTGATGAGTGAGTCGCTGAAGGGTCCCGACAGGATTCCTTTCCTAAAAGCATACACCGTCATATTTTCATCCTTGGTGTGCAACTTCACCACTTGTGCCCCAAATCTGTTGAGATAATCCTTTAAGGACTCTCCCTGGTACTGTCTTACATCAAAAAGATCGTAAGAGATGGGAGGGGGAGCCTGATTGAGCATGTACTACTCCCTGAACAACGTCGAAAACTATTCAAATGACATTATGTGCCTGTTCTTGCCGGTTGACTCTCCTATCAGTTAACTCTACAACAATCACACGCCTCCTTCCCTCACCTTGAGTTATGCTTTGCTGTCTTGAAATAACCTACACCTGCAACATAGAAAGGGAGCGCCCTAGAGGCCGTTTGCACTCCGACGCTCAAGTCAAAAACTAGGGCAAGTACACCAAGTGTATTGAGTATCTTAGTTTAGGTCTAGAAACTACGTACCTTTGTAAAGTTTTTTACTACTCTTTATATAGTCTAGGGTTTCCTCTGTGCCGCTACCCATATTTAGGGTTTATAGGAATACCCTTGTGCCGCTATCACCCAGACTTAGGGCAATCTAACGTGTAAGGCTTCCCTTAACTAGAGTGCAACTTCTAACGGGATCGCCACCTGGGTACCCCCTCGTGCACCTAATCTTTGGGGCCATCTGTCCTAGGAGTGCCTTTGTAACATCCCGCCAAAATACTATACAAATGTATATAATGAAAATAAAGGTGACAAATAGATTGAAGTGAACAAAATATTATATATATGAAATGTAGTTTCTCCTCACATGGAGTTTAATACAAATTCGGTCAAATTTTCCAGAAACATAAATAAAATTCAATACAATAGAAAGACAGGCGATCTCCTGACAGAAAGGGCGATCTCCTGCTAGGAGGGTGATCTCCTATCAGAAAGGTGATCTCCTATCACAAAGCAGCAAAAGGGTGATCGCCTATCGGGAATAGGAAACAGGCGATCTCCTTCCAGCGACAATTCACTAAGGAGCTCTACAACCTGCAACATCATCTGCTCCCGTGTAAATTATACACGATCATTACAGGTTTAAGAAAAGGCCGAACACAACACCAAGAAAACACAGGGTAAGCTAGACATTTAAAAAGAGTTGGATATGAACTTTAAAATCAAGGTAAAACAAATTCAAGATACCCACGTGAACCATCAACTAAACACATATTGCACGATTCCTCAAAGGTCATTAAAATCTCAACATTCATCAAGTGTCTATCAATTCAAAGTTTCTCATTCTCACGTCAGACTTCCACTGACTCATCACACAAGACACTTGACACTACTTCCGGATTTACTCGTGCGTTGACTCAGGCCCAGAGATTTGCACCTGTCATACCATACCACTGTGAAATCCACACAGGGTCGCTGTGAAATCCACACAGCTATGCGCATATAGTCTCAATGTCATTAACTCTCCCGGTTGACAAGGTTAATTCATATAACAGGCCGAGCTCGTTCCCTTTTGAACAACTCACCCATACATATGAACCTCCTTCGACTCTCCACAACTGAATAACTTCATCTACGTGATTCCATTATATCAGCAGAGTCAGGATATCTCCTTCTAGACAAGCCCCAGGTCAATACACATTACATACGATCTTACACGGTATTTCCTTTCCTGAAAATACTATGCCTCGATCCCACATTCACAGCATTCAACACATCACATAACACTTAAAGGAATGATTTCAATCACAGCAAAACTCAATCCAGGATTCTTATTTTCGAATATCTCATTTAAATCTCAAACAGTTTCAAAGCAGCACCAAAAACAGAGAGTTCGCAAAACAACGCCAAAACCGGCGATCTGGTTCAAAAACAAGGTATTTCGAAGTCTGTATATAAAACCGGCGACCACGTCGCCCAAACACATAGAAACAGAGCATTCACGAAGATGAAAACGAAACCGGCGACCACGTCGCCCTCACTTCAGAAACAGCTAATCTATGGCTTGTATTGAAAATGAAGTCTAGCTTCCCTTACCTGGACTTGCGCAAAACACCGAGAGCTCAAACCCACCGAGCTTGAAGGATGCCTTAGCTCTGTTTTCAGTGCCTGGTTGGTAGAACTTGCAGAGAAACTCCCAGGTGCTCTAAGGGCCGTCGTCGCTCGTCGCACAGGTGCTGGAGTTTGCCTGAGTTACAGCGCAAAGGAGAGAAGAAGGGGGGAGGGAGTTTGCACTCACTCTCACACTCTTGAGTCTGTAATGCTCTTTGCCTTCACGCAGTGGCTTTTGAATCTCAACTTACCTGTCCACGCATGCTGCTGCTGCCACCACCCACTCTGCAGAGAAGTCTGAGAACCACTGCCCGGAACAGTACGACCACTGTTGTCGCTTGTGCATGCCAACCACTGCTCTGAACAGTACGACTTCTGTTGTCGCTAGTGCATGCCAGTCACTGCTCTGAACAGTACGACCGCGAGTGTCTCCTGCGCATGCCAACATTCTGATGTCACCTGTAAGGACCTGAAAAATTAAATTGGAATAAAAGAGTTATATTTTAAATGAATTCTAAGTATGTTTTTATTTAGAATAGAAAGGGAGGAAAAAGTTAAGTTTAGAAGGCTACGAGGTCGCCGGTCGCCTGCTACACATGAGCGCCAGGTGGACATCGCGCAGGCACGAGAGGCATGCAGGCATCGCGCGGGCGTGAGAGGCATGCAGGCATCGCGCGGGCTCGAGAGGCATGCAGGCATCGCGCGGGCGTGAGAGGCATGCAGGCATCGCGCGGGCGCGAGAGGCATGCAGGCATCGCGCGGGCGCGAGAGGCATGCAGGCATCGCGCGGGCGCGAGAGGCATGCAGGCATCGCGCGGGCGCGAGAGGCATGCAGGCATCGCGCGGGCGCGAGGCACGCGGGCATTGCCAGGGCGCGAGGCATGTGGACGTGGCCAAGGCGCGAGAGTTATGAGGGCGTCGCCAGGGAAGACATCGGTTGTCTCCCAGAGGAAGACATCGGTCGTCTTCCAGAGGAAGACATCGGTCGTCTTCCAGGGCGAAGGAGACATCGGTCGTTCGCCAGGATGAGTCAGCAGTGGAAAGTTATCGCGCGACGTCGAGTTTCACACCGAGAAGGTAAGACCCAGACTCCCAGCATGAAGCGTAGTGCACGCACGCCACGTAGACAAAAAGGGTGGTTCAGAATAGTGACATCAGAATGTTGGCATGCGCGGGAGACACTCGCGGTCGTACTGTTCAGAGCAGTGGCTGGCATGCACAAGCGACAACAGTGGCAGTACTGTTCAGAGCAGTGGTTGGCATGCACCAGAGACAACAGTGGTCGTACTGTTCAGGGCAGTGGTTCTCAGACTTCTCTGCAGAGTGGGTGGTGGCAGCTGCTTTTGGTGGATAAGTTGGTTTAAGATGCAGAAAACCCACTGCTGAGAGAAAGAAACGTTGCAGCCTTCAAAGAGAGAAAGAGTGAGTTACCTCCCTTCTCCTCCAGTTGCCTCCTTCGCGCTGCGATTCTAGCACCTTCACACGAGAGTACGACGAGCGACAGCCACCATTAGAGCACCTGGGCAGTTCTCTGCAAGTCCTTCGACCAGACGCAAAAACAGAGCCAAGGCGTTCTTCAAGCTTTGTTGGGTTTCGGAACTCTAGGTGTTTGCGCAAGTCCAGGTAAGGGAAGCTAGACCTCTTTTTCCATACAAGCCATAGTGTAGCTATCTCTGAAGTGAGGGCGACGTGGTCGCCGGTTTTTGTTTTCATCTGCGTAAAATGCTCTGTTTGTGTGCTTGGGCGACGTGGTCGCCGGTTTTATATACAGTCTTCGAAACACCCTGTTTTTGAACTAGATCGCCGGTTTTGGCGTTGTTTGTGAACTCCCCTGTTTTTGGTGTTGTTTTGAAACTGTTGAGATTTAAATGTGATATTCGAAAACATGAACCTTGGAGTGAGTTTTGCTGTGATTGGAATCATTCATTTAAGTGTGGCATGATGTGTTGAATGTTGTGAATGTGGATCGAGGCATAGTATTTTCAGGAAAGGAAATACCGTGTAAGATCGTGTAGTAGGTGCATTGATCGGTGATTCCTAAGGGGATATCCTGACTCTGCTGAGGTAATGGAATCACGTAGAGGAAGTTACTCAGTTGTTGAGAGTCGAAGGAGGTCTATATGATGGGCGTCTCGTGTGAAAAAGAACGAGCTCCGCCTGTTCTATGGATTAACCCTGTCATGCTTGGAGGGTGATGATATTGAGATTCATTCTACGCTTGTGAATGTGTGTGATTTCACGGCGACCCTGTGAATGTGTGTGATTTCACAGTAGGCAGTATGACAGGTGCAGATCTCTGAGTCTAATCAATGCATGAGTCTTCCGGAAGTAGTGTCAAGTGTCTTGTGTGATGAGTCAGTGGAAGTCTGACGTGAGAAATGAGAGACATTGAATTTATAGACACTTGGTACAGTTGTGAAATAGAATGACTCTTGAGAATATTGTGAAATGTGTGATTTTTGGGTGATCAGGTGAAGAGTATGAGAAACTTGATAACTTTACGTGAATATCTTGAAATTGTTTACCTTGATTTTATTTTAAGTATCCTTATTTAAACTCTTTTTAAATGTCTAGCTTACCCTGTGTTTTCGTTTGTGTTGTGGCCTTTTCTTAAACCTGTAATGATCGTGTATAATTTACACGGGAGCAGATGATGTTGCAGGAAGTAGAGCTCTTTAGAAAATTGTCGCTGGAAGGAGATCGCCTGTTTTCTTTTCTGTTGGGTGATCGCCCCTCTTGCTGCTTTATAATAGGAGATCGCCTTTATGAAAGGAGATCGCCCTTCTTATAGGAGATCGCCTATATGAAAGGAGATCGCCCTTCTTATAGGAGATCGCCCTTTTTGCCAGGAGATCGCCTATCTGTCTTTTGTATTGTATTTCGTTTACGTTTTTAATGGAGAAGTGATCGTTTGTATTAAACTCCCTGTGAGGAGAAACTTATTTATTTTATATAAAGATTTTGCTCACTTCAATCTATTTGTCACCTTTATTTTCGTTTTATATTTATTTTCAAAGAAATTTGGCGGGATGTTACATTAATGGTATCAGAGCAGTTCGTCCTTAGGATGACCTGAGGGCTGTGGATCCATTGTGTTTCTTCTGCTCATGAAAGTTATTTGAGTTTAAAATAATAACTATAGTGAAAGGTTTTCAAAAGTTTTTGTATTGAAATTTTGTGTGTGCTTTGGTGAATATATGTTCTAATTGAAAATCTTAGTATTAAGAATGAGAAGGTCTTGATAAGGTAGTGAGGGTGCACACTCATAACTGGATCGGGATGAGTCTCAACCTTAATTCCAAAGGTTTGATGTTTAGCATATATTGAATTCTGGTGTGAGCTATTTCATTTTCTTGAGTGTCCTTGTAATGGATTGAAAATGGTTGATTGGATTGGTGACTGCATACCAGTAGTTGTGCTGGTGTTATGCTTGATGTTATAAGCATTATGACTCTGTTGTTGAGCTCAAATTCTTAATGATTTTGAGATGCTGACCTTTGTAAGGTCTATATGTTACCTCCTGAATGAATTGATTTCTTATCGATCTCATTCTTGTAGTTGTAGGGAATATAGAAACCTGTAGTTTCAACTCTAAAACGAAGAGAGATGGCACGTAGACCTTCTACCCCTCCCCAATCTTCTTCGGAGATGAGCCAGATTGCTAAGGCTATCGAGATGATGGCAACTGCCATCCAGCAGCAGAATGCAGCGATGGCTCAGAACCATCAAGCTACAATGCACCACTGGGAAACTGATCGGTCGGCTGAGACAAACTCCCACGGCGGTTAGCCTCAAGAACGGATGGGACTGACCGAGTTCATGAGGCACAACCCACCCAAGTTCAGTGGGAATGCTACCCCTGATCAGGCAGATCAGTGGGTCAGAGAGTTGGAGAAAATCTTTAGGGCGACCTCCTGCCCTGAAGAGAAGAAATTGCTGTTCGCCACTTATCTGCTATCAGGAGAAGCTGAGTTCTGGTGGATGGGAGCTCAGCAGATGATGGATGCCCGAGGGGATGTTTTGGATTGGGAGAGCTTCAGGGTGAAGTTCTTGGAGAAATACTTCCCTGACAGCGCCAAGTTTGCGAGGGAAGCTGAGTTCCTGAAGCTGGAGCAGGGGGATATGTCAGTAAATGCCTATGCTGCTCGGTTTGAGTACCTCGCCCGGTTCTATACCCAGGCGACCTCCGAGGCCTGGAGGTGTAGGAAGTTCGAAGAGGGGCTGAAGCATGGGCTGAAGAGGGCCATAGCCCCGATGTGCATCAGGGAATTTCACGCCTTAGTAGAGAAGGCGAAGATGGTGGAGACTCTGGACAAGGGTGATTCTCGGGTGATGAGGTCACACCCAGGGAGTTCTTCCAGTGGGGAGGCCAAGGTGCAGCACCCACAAAGCAAGCCTTATTCGAGACCCTCTCAGCATAGGGCAGAAGCAGCACCGCCCCAGTTTCAGCAGCAACAACCCTGGAAACTTAAATGTTTCCACTGTGGTGGACCACACACAGCCAATGTGTGCCCCAAGAGAGATTCAGAGAGAAGATGTTTTGCCTGTCAAAGGACGGGACACGTTGCTAGAGATTGTCCTACCCAGAATAGGATGACTCAACCCAGTGGATCCCAACAGTTGAGGAATGGAGGCAGTCGACCTCAGGCAGCAGGGAGAGTGTTTGCCATGACTGGAGCGGAGGCATCTCAGTCAGGTAACTTAGTACAGAATGTTGCTCTATAGCTGGTAGATGCGTTAGAATTTTGTTTGATTTTGGAGCGACACACTCCTTTGTGTCAAGCCTGTGTGTAGCCGAGTTGGGCCTTCTAGTGAAGGAGTTACCGTTTGAAACTGTTGGTCTATACACCTGCATCAGGACAGGTGTTGACCTCTACAGTTTGCCCCGAATGTCCAGTGATAGTAGAGGGACGCAGATTCAAGGTGAACTTGATCTGCCTACCTCTTCAGGATCTGGATGTTATCCTGGGAATGGATTGGCTAGTTGCCAATCACGTTCTCGTAGTCTGTGGTAGTCAGAAGATAGCGTTTCCAGAACTCCAAGGGGCAGACGTGATATCTACTCAGCGAGGGTGGTCGGTGTTGGAGGAAGGGGCGAAGTGCTTCGTGAATCCTAGCTCAGTTGGGAGTGAAGAATGAAGAGGACGTAAGTTGGATACCTGTGGTGAAAGATTTCATGGATGTAATTTCAGAAGAAATATCCGGATTACCTCCTAAGAGAGAAGTGGAGTTCTCTATTGATTTTGGTACCTGGGGCTGGACCAGTGTCAATGGCACCTTACAGGAGGGCTCCAGCCGAGTTGGAAGAGTTTACCTATAATAACGGTGATCATGCTGGCATTGGGATGGCAACGTATGAAGCTTTGTATGGAAGGAAATGCAGAACTCCTTTGTACTGGTACCAGGAAGCAGTATTGGTTGAACCAGAGTTGATTCAGCAGACGACCGAGAAGGTGCAGATCAGGGATGACTTGTCCTTTGAAGTGAAACCAGTCAGGATTGACGATAGGCAAAGTAAGCAGCTCAGAGGCAAGACCATCAACATGGTGAAAGTGGTGTGGGATAAGCGATCGGGTGATTCAACTTGGGAATTAGAAGAACCCATGAGAGAAGCCTATCCATACCTCTTTTCCTTGTAATTCAATTTTCGAGGACGAAAATTTTTCTTGTTGGGGAGAATGTAAGGACCTGAAAAATTAAATTGGAATAAAAGAGTTATATTTTAAATGAATTCTAAGTATGTTTTTATTTAGAATAGAAAGGGAGGAAAAAGTTAAGTTTAGAAGGCTACGAGGTCGCCGGTCGCCTGCTACACATGAGCGCCAGGTGGACATCGCGCAGGCGCGAGAGGCATGCAGGCATCGCGCGGGCGTGAGAGGCATGCAGGCATCGCGCAGGCTCGAGAGGCATGCAGGCATCGCGCGGGCGTGAGAGGCATGCAGGCATCGCGCGGGCGCGAGAGGCATGCAGGCATCGCGCGGGCGCGAGAGGCATGCAGGCATCGCGCGGGCGCGAGAGGCATGCGGGCATCGCGCGGGCGTGAGAGGCATGCGGGCATCGCGCGGGCGCGAGGCACGCGGGCATTGCCAGGGCGCGAGGCATGTGGACATGGCCAAGGCGCGAGAGTTATGAGGGCGTCGCCAGGGAAGACATCGGTTGTCTCCCAGAGGAAGACATCGGTCGTCTTCCAGGGCGAAGGAGACATCGGTCGTTCGCCAGGATGAGTCAGCAGTGGAAAGTTATCGCGCGACGTCGAGTTTCACACCGAGAAGGTAAGACCCAGACTCCCAGCATGAAGCGTAGTGCACGCACGCCACGTAGACAAAAAGGGTGGTTCAGAATAGTGACATCAGAATGTTGGCATGCGCGGGAGACACTCGCGGTCGTACTGTTCAGAGCAGTGGCTGGCATGCACAAGCGACAACAGTGGCAGTACTGTTCAGAGCAGTGGTTGGCATGCACCAGAGACAACAGTGGTCGTACTGTTCAGGGCAGTGGTTCTCAGACTTCTCTGCAGAGTGGGTGGTGGCAGCTGCTTTTGGTGGATAAGTTGGTTTAAGATGCAGAAAACCCACTGCTGAGAGAAAGAAACGTTGCAGCCTTCAAAGAGAGAAAGAGTGAGTTACCTCCCTTCTCCTCCAGTTGCCTCCTTCGCGCTGCGATTCTAGCACCTTCACACGAGAGTACGACGAGCGACAGCCACCATTAGAGCACCTGGGCAGTTCTCTGCAAGTCCTTCGACCAGACGCAAAAACAGAGCCAAGGCGTTCTTCAAGCTTTGTTGGGTTTCGGAACTCTAGGTGTTTGCGCAAGTCCAGGTAAGGGAAGCTAGACCTCTTTTTCCATACAAGCCATAGTGTAGCTATCTCTGAAGTGAGGGCGACGTGGTCGCCGGTTTTTGTTTTCATCTGCGTAAAATGCTCTGTTTGTGTGCTTGGGCGACGTGGTCGCCGGTTTTATATACAGTCTTCGAAACACCCTGTTTTTGAACTAGATCGCCGGTTTTGGCGTTGTTTGTGAACTCCCCTGTTTTTGGTGTTGTTTTGAAACTGTTGAGATTTAAATGTGATATTCGAAAACATGAACCTTGGAGTGAGTTTTGCTGTGATTGGAATCATTCATTTAAGTGTGGCATGATGTGTTGAATGTTGTGAATGTGGATCGAGGCATAGTATTTTCAGGAAAGGAAATACCGTGTAAGATCGTGTAGTAGGTGCATTGATCGGTGATTCCTAAGGGGATATCCTGACTCTGCTGAGGTAATGGAATCACGTAGAGGAAGTTACTCAGTTGTTGAGAGTCGAAGGAGGTCTATATGATGGGCGTCTCGTGTGAAAAAGAACGAGCTCCGCCTGTTCTATGGATTAACCCTGTCATGCTTGGAGGGTGATGATATTGAGATTCATTCTACGCTTGTGAATGTGTGTGATTTCACGGCGACCCTGTGAATGTGTGTGATTTCACAGTGGGCAGTATGACAGGTGCAGATCTCTGAGTCTAATCAATGCATGAGTCTTCCGGAAGTAGTGTCAAGTGTCTTGTGTGATGAGTCAGTGGAAGTCTGACGTGAGAAATGAGAGACATTGAATTTATAGACACTTGGTACAGTTGTGAAATAGAATGACTCTTGAGAATATTGTGAAATGTGTGATTTTTGGGTGATCAGGTGAAGAGTATGAGAAACTTGATAACTTTACGTGAATATCTTGAAATTGTTTACCTTGATTTTATTTTAAGTATCCTTATTTAAACTCTTTTTAAATGTCTAGCTTACCCTGTGTTTTCGTTTGTGTTGTGGCCTTTTCTTAAACCTGTAATGATCGTGTATAATTTACACGGGAGCAGATGATGTTGCAGGAAGTAGAGCTCTTTAGAAAATTGTCGCTGGAAGGAGATCGCCTGTTTTCTTTTCTGTTGGGTGATCGCCCCTCTTGCTGCTTTATAATAGGAGATCGCCTTTATGAAAGGAGATCGCCCTTCTTATAGGAGATCGCCTATATGAAAGGAGATCGCCCTTCTTATAGGAGATCGCCCTTTTTGCCAGGAGATCGCCTATCTGTCTTTTGTATTGTATTTCGTTTACGTTTTTAATGGAGAAGTGATCGTTTGTATTAAACTCCCTGTGAGGAGAAACTTATTTATTTTATATAAAGATTTTGCTCACTTCAATCTATTTGTCACCTTTATTTTCGTTTTATATTTATTTTCAAAGAAATTTGGCGGGATGTTACATCACCACTCTGAACCACCCTTTTTGTGTACGTGGCGTGCGTGCACTACGCTTCATGCTGGGAGTCTGGGTCTTACCTTCTCTGTGTGCAACTCAACATCGCGCGATAACCTTCCACTGCTGACTCATTCTGGCGAACGACCGATGTCTCCTTCGCCCTGGAAGACGACCGATATCTCCTTCGCCCTGGCGACGTCCACCTGGCGCTCATGTTTAGCAGGCGACCGGCGATCCCATAGCCTTCTAAACTTAACTTTTCTTCCTTTACTCTTCTTGATCCACACATCATCCGACCGACCTCTACCAGCTGACCCCAGATCTTGGGCGACGTCCGAGGTCCGACTACTATGAAACTTCATTTACCAGCTCTTTGTATTTTAAATAATAACATCTTCTGGAATTATTTAAATATACTACTTTCATTCCAATTCAATTTTACAGGTCCTTACATTCTCCCCAACAAGAAAAATTTTCGTCCTCGAAAATTGAATCACAAGGAAAAGAGGTAGGGATAGGCTTCTCTCATGGTTCCTTCTAATTCCCAAGTTGTATCACCCGATCTCTCATTCCACACCACTTTCACCATACTGATGGTCTTGCCTCTGAGCTGCCTAGGACATCTGTCGACTTTGAGAAGCTTTCATTCTGCCTTGCATCAGTTTCACCTTCTTGGTTGTCGGTTGAACCAACTCTTACTACTCCAATACTTCATTAAATTCCATTCTCCATCCCTGCATATGGAGTATGCTGCTCCATTAAGCGCCAACTCCAGTACTCACACTCTACTTCCAACCCTGAAGACTTGGTCGAGCAAGTCCAGAACTAAGCCCTTAACAGAACCAGGACTAGCCCCCTGTAGAGAAAAAGTGAGCAAGATCCCTTCATCGGAAGGAAAGAGGACCGCTGACTACTGCTCATGTCCCCCAGCCAATTCAAACTAGGATCCGAAATATCCTTCTAGGAATCAACTTCCGCATCTTGATCAAAACCATCCATCGACTTCCCAACTGCTGATCTAATTCTCACGCTCCCTAAAGGAACACCTTTGGTTCACCACTATGCTACATAATTCTGCACCTTATAAAAACAAAGTTCTTGTTGCTGTTACTTTCTAAATCATCATCATGACTTCTTTTGCCAACTCGGCTTCCTGTTCCCATCATTTCCTCCTTGTTCAATGTATACATTGGATGCATTGATTTGGGTTCAGGTGCCTATCTGAAAAGGTATACAAGAACGAACGCACCATATATCTCAACCACAACCATGTAAGTAGTGGAGCCGATTGGAAAATTTCCTCTGCATCCAGGATTTTCTTTCTTAAGGACAACTCTATTCCTCTTCTCTAAGATACAACAGACTATTGCCACCCACATTCCCTTCCACACCTGATTCTACTTGGATGGCATACGTATAAGATAAAAGTTCTCAAGGTGGGACCTCAAATCCTTATGTCGAACAAATAGAACACTTATCCACTTGAAGCACATAGACCAGCCACGTTGCTTTAAAGTTAAAGTTAGTGGCCCACGCATCCTCCTGAAATCTCACATCCCCTCCGCCTCCAACTTTCCAAACAATGACTTTTTGGAACTAACCATCATCTTCACCCTCCTCGCACATCCTACGTACGTCTCTCCACCACCACGATTTATATTTCGAATGAGCTCGGCTTCTCCCAAGTTCCGAGTCATATTTGGATACAAGAATATCTTTCCATTTCCCTTTCTCATCACTCCTCCTCCACCATTTCCATACTCATCTTCCAATTCACGATCCACAAAACAGCATCCATTCTGCGTGAAGCTTTCTCTCTTCTCCCAGTAACTTCTCTACTTGGTATTTTTCAGCAAATTTCTCTGTCTAATTGAACTATAGACATAAATACAATATCTCCTCTTTCCTTTTAAGCTTGTGGTTAAGCTAGAGTCATCTCATGTTGTTTCATCGACATAAACATCTCCCAAGCTTCAAATAAAAGAAAATTCATTCTTTCATTTTTTTGGAACTTAACCCCGGTACTTCCTATGGATACACATGCTTAAGTCTTTAAACCCCCAACATTCTGCTTATATACTCTCCATAACTTATATGTAGCTGAAACTAAACTTTGGTACACTAAATCTAAATTACACTTCTTTCTTTAATTCCATCAACTCAGCTGGAGCCATTGCCACCGGTCCAGCTCCAGTCACCCAAAACAATAGAGAGTTCCACCTCTCTCTTAGGAGGTAATTCAGGCATCTCTTCTGGAAATACATCCATGAAATCTTTCACCAAGGTACCTTGCTTACGTCCTCTTCATTCTTCACTCCCAACCGAGCTAGGATCATGAAGCACCTCGCTCCTTTCTCCCAACTCCGACCACCCATGCTGAGCAGATATCACATCTGACTCTTGGAGATCTGGAAACGCTAACTTCTGATTACCGCAGACTACGAGAACGTGATTGGCAGCTAGCCAATCCATTCCCAGGATAACATCCAGATCCTGAAGAGGTAGGCAGATCAAGTTTACTTTGAATCTGCGTCCCTCTACCATCACTGGACATTCAGGGCAAACTGTAGAGGTCAACACCTGTCCTGACGCAGGTGTAGAGACCAACAGTTCGAAAGGCAACTCCTTCACTAGAAGGCCCAACTCGGCTACACACAAGCTTGACACAAAGGAGTGTGTCGCTCCAGAATCAACCAAAATTCTAACGCATCTACCAGCTATAAATAAGCACCTTGTACTAGGTTACCTGTCTGAGACGCTTCTGCTCCTGACATGGCGAACACTCTCCCGATTGCCTGAGGTCTGCTGCCTTCGTTCCTCAACTGCTGAGAACTGCTGGGTTGAGTCGCCCCATTCCTGCTTGGGCAATCTCTAGCAACGTGCCCCGTCCTTTGGCAGACAAAACACCTTCTCTCAAAAGTCTTCTTGGGGCACACATGGGACGTGTGAGGTCCACCACAATGGAAACACTTGGGTTTCCAAGGTTGTTGCTGCTGAAACTGGGATGGCGCTGCTTCCGCCCGACGTGGTGGAGGTCTCGTATAAGGCTTGCCTTGTGGGTGCTGCACCTTAGCCTTCCCACTGGAAGAACTCCCTGGGTGTGACCTGATCACCCGAGAATCACCCTTTTCCAGGGTCTCAACCATCTTCGCCTTCTCTACCAAGGCGTGAAATTCCCTGATGCACATCGGGGCTATGGTCCTCTTCAGCCCATGCTTCAGTCCCTCTTCAAACTTCCTACACCTCCAAGCCTCAGAGGTCGCCTGGGTGTAGAATCTGGCGAGATACTCAAACCGAGCAGCATAGGCGTTCACAAACATATCCCCCTGCTCCAACTTTAGGAATTCAGCTTCCCTCGCAAACCTTGCGCTGTCTGGGAAGTATTTCTCCAGGAACTTCACCCTGAAGCTCTCCCAGTCCAACACATCCTCTCGGGCCTCCATCATCTGCTGAGCTCCCATCCACCAGAACTCAGCTTCCCCAGATAGCAAAAAGGTTGCGAACACCAATTTCTTCTCTTCAGGGCAGGAGGTCGCCCTACAGATTTTCTCCAGCTCTCTGACCCACTGATCTGCCTGATCAGGGGTAGCATTCCCACTAAACTTGGGTGGGTTGTGCCTCATGAACTCCGTCAGTCCCATCTGTTCTTGAGGCTGACCGCCGTGGGAGTTTGTCTCAGCCGACCGAGCAGTTTCCCAGTGGTGCATTGTAGCTTGATGGTTCTGAGCCATCGCTGCATTCTGTTGTTGGATGGCAGTTGCCATCATCTCGATAGCTTTAGCAATCTGGCTCATCTCCGAAGAAGGTTGGGGAGGGGTAGAAGGTCTACGTGCCATCTCTCTTCGTTTCAGATTTGGAACTATAGGTTTCTATATTCCCTACAACTACAAGAATGAGATCGATAAGAAATCAATTCATTCAGGGGGTAACAGCTAGACCTTACAAAGGTCAGCATCTCAAAGTCATTAAGAATTTGAGCTCATCAACCGAGTCATAGTGCTGATAAACAAAACACCAGAACAGCTACTGGTATACAATCATCAATCCAATCAACCATTTTCAATCAATTACAAAGACACTCAAGAGAATGAAATAATTCACACCAGAATTCAATATATGCTAAACATCAAACCTTTGGAATTAAGATTGAGACTCATCTCGATCCAGTTATGAGTGTGCACCCTCACTACTTTATCAAGACCTTCTCATTCTTAATACTAAGATTTTCAGTTAGAACATATATTCACCAAAGCACACACAAACTTTCAATACAAAAACGTTTGAAAACCTTTCACTATAGTTGTTATTTTAAACTCAAATAACTTTCATGAGCAGAAGAAACACAATGGATCCACAACCCTCAGGTCATCCTAAGGACGAACTGCTCTGATACCATTAATGTAACATCCCGCCAAAATACTATACAAATGTATATAATGAAAATAAAGGTGACAAATAGATTGAAGTGAACAAAATATTATATATATGAAATGTAGTTTCTCCTCACATGGAGTTTAATACAAATTCGGTCAAATTTTCCAGAAACATAAATAAAATTCAATACAATAGAAAGACAGGCGATCTCCTGACAGAAAGGGCGATCTCCTGCTAGGAGGGCGATCTCCTATCAGAAAGGTGATCTCCTATCACAAAGCAGCAAAAGGGTGATCGCCTATCGGGAATAGGAAACAGGCGATCTCCTTCCAGCGACAATTCACTAAGGAGCTCTACAACCTGCAACATCATCTGCTCCCGTGTAAATTATACACGATCATTACAGGTTTAAGAAAAGGCCGAACACAACACCAAGAAAACACAGGGTAAGCTAGACATTTAAAAAGAGTTGGATATGAACTTTAAAATCAAGGTAAAACAAATTCAAGATACCCACGTGAACCATCAACTAAACACATATTGCACGATTCCTCAAAGGTCATTAAAATCTCAACATTCATCAAGTGTCTATCAATTCAAAGTTTCTCATTCTCACGTCAGACTTCCACTGACTCATCACACAAGACACTTGACACTACTTCCGGATTTACTCGTGCGTTGACTCAGGCCCAGAGATTTGCACCTGTCATACCATACCACTGTGAAATCCACACAGGGTCGCTGTGAAATCCACACAGCTATGCGCATATAGTCTCAATGTCATTAACTCTCCCGGTATGACAAGGTTAATTCATATAACAGGCCGAGCTCGTTCCCTTTTGAACAACTCACCCATACATATGAACCTCCTTCGACTCTCCACAACTGAATAACTTCATCTACGTGATTCCATTATATCAGCAGAGTCAGGATATCTCCTTCTAGACAAGCCCCAAGTCAATACACATTACATACGATCTTACACGGTATTTCCTTTCCTGAAAATACTATGCCTCGATCCCACATTCACAGCATTCAACACATCACATAACACTTAAAGGAATGATTTCAATCACAGCAAAACTCAATCCAGGATTCTTATTTTCGAATATCTCATTTAAATCTCAAACAGAGAGTTCGCAAAACAACGCCAAAACCGGCGATCTGGTTCAAAAACAAGGTATTTCGAAGTCTGTATATAAAACCGGCGACCACGTCGCCCAAACACATAGAAACAGAGCATTCACGAAGATGAAAACGAAACCGGCGACCACGTCGCCCTCACTTCAGAAACAGCTAATCTATGGCTTGTATTGAAAATGAAGTCTAGCTTCCCTTACCTGGACTTGCGCAAAACACCGAGAGCTCAAACCCACCGAGCTTGAAGGATGCCTTAGCTCTGTTTTCAGTGCCTGGTTGGTAGAACTTGCAGAGAAACTCCCAGGTGCTCTAAGGGCCGTCGTCGCTCGTCGCACAGGTGCTGGAGTTTGCCTGAGTTACAGCGCAAAGGAGAGAAGAAGGGGGGAGGGAGTTTGCACTCACTCTCACACTCTTGAGTCTGTAATGCTCTTTGCCTTCACGCAGTGGCTTTTGAATCTCAACTTACCTGTCCACGCATGCTCCTGCTGCCACCACCCACTCTGCAGAGAAGTCTGAGAACCACTGCCCGGAACAGTACGACCACTGTTGTCGCTTGTGCATGCCAACCACTGCTCTGAACAGTACGACTTCTGTTGTCGCTTGTGCTTGCCAGTCACTGCTCTGAACAGTACGACTGCGAGTGTCTCCTGCGCATGCCAACATTCTGATGTCACCACTCTGAACCACCCTTTTTGTGTACGTGGCGTGCGTGCACTACGCTTCATGCTGGGAGTCTGGGTCTTACCTTCTCTGTGTGCAACTCAACATCGCGCGATAACCTTCCACTGCTGACTCATTCTGGCGAACGACCGATGTCTCCTTCGCCCTGGAAGACGACCGATGTCACCTTCGCCTTGGAAGACGACCGATGTCTCCTTCGCCCTGGAAGACGACCGATGTCTCCTTCGCCCTGGAAGACGACCGATATCTCCTTCGCCCTGGCGACGTCCACCTGGCGCTCATGTTTAGCAGGCGACCGGCGATCCCATAGCCTTCTAAACTTAACTTTTCTTCCTTTACTCTTCTTGATCCACACATCATCCGACCGACCTCTACCAGCTGACCCCAGATCTTGGGCGACGTCCGAGGTCCGACTACTACGAAACTTCATTTACCAGCTCTTTGTATTTTAAATAATAACATCTTCTGGAATTATTTAAATATACTACTTTCATTCCAATTCAATTTTACAGGTCCTTACAGCCTTCACTATTCACGTGCCATGCATGCGGCCTAACTTGGAAACCCTAATCTTGACGGGCACTCTACCCTTCAAGACTCTGCACCTAACTGTGCTTTCCCTGCCACACGCATGGGTGCTTCGTGACTAAAGCCTCCCCCTACCTCTGGGCATGTTACTGTTAATTGGTCTTCTCTTGGGACCCACATCAGATGTTCTAGTTCTGTTGTTCAAAACACCCACGACCGATGTCACATCGTCCTACTCTGTTGCCGAGGACTCATCACCCTACTGAGTGACGAGGATGTAACGCCCCTCAAAATATTGTTCATTTTTATATAATAAAATAAAGGTGAAACAATAATATCAAAAAGTTTCACATAGGTATATACATAATATAATTCATCCATTAATACAAATGTGCCTCAGAATAATATCCCTTTTTGAGGAAGTTTTAATACATCTCCATACAGGAGTTTTCAAAATAAAACAAAACAATAGCATTCAAAAACCGGCGATCTCCTCCTCCAGAAATGCTCACTGAGGAGCTCTACCATCTGCAACCTCATCTGCTCCCGTGCAAATATACACGATCATCACAGGTTTAAGAAAAACAACCACGATACAAAACAAAGGGTAAGCTAGATATTTTTAAAAACTTTAAATATGAAACTTTATATCAATAGAAAGCATAAATCTTCACACCATTCATAATCTATATCAATTTCAACCATCAATATCCCCATATTCCACAAACTCGTCAAGTGTCTATTCAATACATTCAATACTCATGGTTCACATGTCAGACTTTCCACTGACTCGTAACACATAGACACATGACTCTACTTCCGGAAGACTCGTGCATTGAACTTAGCATACAGAGACCTGCACCTGTCATACTACATTGCTGTAAAGTTCCCACAGCTATGCGCATAAACATAATCTCGAT
The DNA here is from genome assembly GCA_013389735.1 of Phaseolus lunatus. Taxonomy (NCBI): domain Eukaryota; kingdom Viridiplantae; phylum Streptophyta; class Magnoliopsida; order Fabales; family Fabaceae; genus Phaseolus; species Phaseolus lunatus. The sequence continues at coordinate 18,449,802 of CM023867.1, forward strand.
CTCAATCTCAATATCACCACTCTCTCAGTATGACAGGGTTAATCCATATAACAGGTCAAGTCAGTATCTTTCAAACGACTTACCCATACATATGGACCTCCTTCAACTCTCACCAACTGAATGACTTCATCTATGTGATTCCATCATATCAGCAGAGTCAGGATCGCCTCATTCACAGGATACTCACAGATCAATACACCCTCATAAAATCTCCACACGGTATTTTCTTTCCTGAAAATACTATGCTTTGATCACTCTTTCACATTCATCCAGTACATCATACCACACGTAAAAGCACAATTCCATCATATAATATTTTGAATCTTTTCTTAAACAATCCCAATCACATAAACAATCATACCAAAGTTCATATTTTTGAATATCATATGCATTTCACCTTTCAATCTCAAACAATTTCAAAACGACACTAAAACAGGGATTTCTAAATTTGCATTAAAACCGGTGATCACGTCGCCCCACACATAAAAACAGAGCATCGTGAAATAGAATATGAAACCGGCGACCACGTCGCCCTCACTTCAGGACCTACTCGCCTAAAGCTTTTATAAACAAAAATGCTAGCTTCCCTTACCTGAACTTGCGCAAAATCACTAAGAGCTCCAAAACCCACCGAAGCTTAAAGATGTCCTAACCTGCACCATGGAGCCTTTATCACAAAACTGACTATATTACTCATTTTCTACGCTAACAGAGACGATTTCTGGAGCTAAGGGAGTTGCCGGCAACGCCTATGCAGAGGCAACCCTCTCAAGCTCAGATTCGACTCAAAAAATAGAGTAAAACGACTTACTCTGTCCTAGCGTCCTGATGGGAGAACTTGCAGAGACTTCCCAGAAGGACAATGGCAGTCGCCGATCGTAGCACTGGTACGTGAGGATAGCTGCATCTTCGAGTGGAGGAGAAAGGAGAAAGGGGAACTAAATGAGCTGATTCCCTCAGCTCTTAAGGTCGAACGGCTCTTTAGCCTTCACTGCCATTACCCACTCTCTGAGCAACCTTGCGTGCACACTTCCTTGAACAGTACGACCACGTGGGTTTCTGCACATACCAACTCTCTGATGCTAACTATTCTGAAACACCTTTTCTGTCTACGTGTCGTGCATGCAGAACACTCATGCTGGGAGCCTGGGTCCCACCTTATCTGTGTGAAACACGACATCGCGCGATAACCTTCCACCGATGACTGCTCGCGCAATGACTATGCCTCTCATACCGGCGATGACCGATTCCTCTTCCTGACGGACAACCGATTCCTCACCCTGGGAGACAACCGATGTCTCACCCTGGCAGACCACCGATGTCTCACCCTGGCAGACCACCGATGTCTCACCCTGCCAGACAACCGATGTCTCACCCTGGCAGACCACCGATGTCTCACCCTGGCAGACAACCGATGTCTCACCCTGGTAGACAATCGATGTCTCACCCTGGCAGACAACCGATGTGTCTCCCATCCTGGTTGATGACCGATGTTCCTCTCATCCTGTTGGCGCTCTCTTATCGCCCTTGTGTGTGACGAGGACACATCGTCCCACTCTGGTCACCAATGTCACATCGTCACACCTTGCTGAAGGTTCATCCTCCCATTCCTCTAAGTCTGTGTTATCACGGTTCACACTACTCATGGTGGCAGACATGCCACCTATCTTCTATATCACTCATCTTCTGTATTTAGACCACATACTAAGTGCTTACCAAGTCTTCTCGAATACACGGTGATGTGCTCTTTTCGGCGATCATGTACACCATAGGCGATTGGCGATTTCATACGGGGGAAGTCGGAGGCCGCCGCCTTCTTCAAAAATGGCGATCTCCTTGACTTCTAAGCTACACCTTCCTTTCTCTTACCCTTCTTGATTCACGTGCCTCCCCCCCTTCAAGCACGCCCACGTGATTACCTCACGATGAAGTCATCGCACCTGACTACTTGGTTAGTACACTGGTCAACCGACCGACCTCTACCAGCTGACCCCAGACTTTGGGCGACGTCCGAGGTCTGACCACTATGGTATTTTCTATTTTTATGTCATTTTTATTTTAAATAATAACATACCCAGAAATTATTTAAAATCTATCACTTTTTATTTTAAATAATAACATACCCAGAAATTATTTAGAGGTCTACAAGATCGTCGTTGTTGAAGACGGAGGCGACCTCCGACTTCTCTGGTACATGATCGCCAATCGCCTATGGTGCACATGATCGCCAATCACCTATGGTGTACATGATCGCCGAAAGTGCACTTAGTATGTGGTCAAGATGCTGGATCAACCATAGTGGGTTCCAAAAGCCACGCGTATCAAGGTGTGGGTTAAGCCTTAGATACGCTGTGCATGCGAAGCTCCATGCTTGAGCATAAGAAATCGTCCTTAGTGTTGCATGCATGGGCGCACGAGGAGTAGTGCTGATCTATTCTTGGAAATGTGAAGCTACCGACGTCACCAAGTCATGTGGAGGTGATACCTTGGATGTAACATAGTGGGATGAAGAACCTTCAGCAAGGCGTGGCGATGTGTCATCAGTCATCGCCAGGGCGAGAGACATGCGGTCATCGCCAGGGCGAGAGACATGCGGGCATCGCCAGGGCGAGACCCATCGCCTATTCCAAATAATTTATAGGTCCTTACAGAGGACACCTCAGTCCACTCTGGTGATCGACATGCTGATGACTAACCATCCCACTAGTCCATACTATCTGTGGGGTCCATCCCACGTGGCTTTAGCCCATGCTATGGGACCCAGTTGACGTAGCTCATCATTACTACCTGTTCTCGGTGTCCGAGGACTGGTCAGTACAGTGCCCATAAGGTAAACTGATGAACCAATCCAACGCTGTGCCTGTTAGTGTGCTTATGAAAAGCTTGCAATGCATAGCGTCAGAGCCTCCTGACAGCATCATCTGGGTATGAAAGACTGTGAGATGGGCTTCTAGGTCTTCCATGCCCGTGAAGGTGACCTGCAGACCCACGAAGGTTGCTGGGATCATAGTATCGATAATTGCCTAGGAGAACAGCATGGGAAGAGCCCTGGGTGTTATGGATGACCTTCGCTCCTCCATCGCTCGTTCTCCTCCTTGCTGCAGGTTCCTGCACAGTTCCTCATTGGTTCTGCGCAGTTCTTAATTTCTCGCTTGTGATGCTGCCAAATCCACCTGGATCCGTTCCTGATCCGCCCTTGATGCCGCCACCACCTCCTGAAGAGCGTGCCTAGTCTCCATGATCTATTGCATGCTGACGTTTTCTCCTCTAGTTGGTTGAGCGAATCCTTGCCTTGTGCCTCTCATCCTGCTAGATTACTCTTAACATTGCGATTGGTAGTGGGACCTAGTTTTATCATGCCCCACGGTGGGCGCCAAATGTTCTCGTCGGTTGACTCACTTGCTGGTTGACTCTAATGACATTCTCACACTCTCTTATCTCCACCTAGGTTTGTGCTTTCCTTGGATCGAAACACCTGTACCTGCAAAGACAAGGGGGGCGCCCTAGAGATCGTTTGCACTCCGACACTCAAGTTAATCTTAGGGCAAGAAACAGTATATGAGAGTTGTTCTTGCCGGTTGACTCGCCTGTCAGTTGACTCCACGACACTCACACGCCTCCTTCCTCACGTTGATACGTGCTTGGTTCTTTCGAAGAAATCTGCACCTGCAAAAGAGAAAGGGGGCGCCCTAGAGGCCGTTTGCACTCCGACGCTCAAGTCAATGTAAGGCAAGGAACACCAAGTGTATTGAGTTTCTCTGTGTTTAGGTCTAGAAAATGCGTACCTTTGTGAAGTATTTTACTGTCCCTTATATAGTCTGGGGTTTACTGCGCCGCTAGCCCTAATTAGGGTTCACTGCGCTACTAGCCATATTTAGGGTTTACTGGAATACCCTTGCACCGCTATCACCCAATCTTAGGGTAATCTAGCACATAAGGTTTCCTTCTCTGGAGTGCAAACTCTCACAGGGTGACCACCTGGGTGCCTCCTTGTGCACCTAGTCTCTAGGGCCACCTGTTCTGGGAGTGCCTTCACTGTTCACGTGCCATGCATGTAGCTTCATTGGGAAAACCCTAGTTCTGGTGAGTACTCGTCCCCTCAGGACTCTACACCTAACTGTGCTCTCCCTGCTACCCGCATAGGCTCTTCGTGATTCAGGCCTCTCTCCCTACATCTGGGTATTTAACTGGTCATTGGCCCACACTGGGAACCAATCTTAGCTGTTCTGCCTACGCTGTTCAAATCACCCAAGACCGATGTCACCTCGCCACACTCTGTTGCCGAGGACTCCTCAACCTGCCTATTGCCGAGGAGTCCTCAACTCGCGAAGTGACGAAGATACATCAACCCTTTCTGGTAATCGTCACGCTCTCTCTATAGGCTGATGACCAATCACCCCACTCTGTAGGCTAATGACTAATCACCCCTCTCTGTAGGCTGATGACTAATCACCCCTCTCTGTAGGCTGATGACTAATCACCCCTCTCATCGATACCACCTGTGGGGTCCATTCCACGTGGCTTTGGCCCTTGCTGTGGGGTCCGGCTGACGTCCGAGGACTGGTCAGTACACAAGCCCCCCTGTCTCAAGCTGTTAACTTGTTTCAGCGAAGAGACTAAGTGATGGGCGAGGACTAATCGGTACACAAGCCCCCCTAGTCTCGAGCTGTTAACTTGTTTCAGCGAAGAGACTAAGTCATTGACTCGGGCGACCTACGTGGCTCTGCACATAAGTACGTGAACAGTGCGCTGAAAGGACACTTCACCAACCCCCCTTTCATCCACTAACACGTGGCTGCATCAACGGTCCAAGATTCATAACGCTTGCGCTCCCTAGGGCTACGTTAAACCTCTTTAAAACCCCGCGCCACTTCACTGTTTCATCACTTTGCATTCTCACCTTCTGTAAACTGTATCTTCCAGCGCACGCTCTCTTCTTCTCACCAGGCTTCTCACACTTCTCCGCCCTTGCTCAACCAAAGGTATGATTTTTATGTCTTCTCCTCCTTCATAACATAATCTCGATCATCCATATGGCATGCTGTAACTGTTCTGGGCCTGTGTGTGGTTTGTGCATTCTAGGGTTTTTGTTCTTCTTTTCTGGGTTTGTTCTACCTTCGAGTCTTCGTCCACCATTGTTTTCTTCTAAGTCTTTTTCTTTTCCTGCCTCTCATTTGTTTAGATTCGAGATGGCCAGAACCAAAACTACCTCCAACCCTCCTCCAACCGTAGCGGTTGATTACAAGGCCCTCTACCCATGGGCTTCTGAGGATCTCCTTGTTGAGACCTCCGAACTCACATCCTGTGAGGATCTTCGCAAGCACAGGGATAACGAGAATGAAAACAAAGGACGCGTCTTTGGCAGGGAAACTGACGCGTACGTCTCTGTGCGACCCTGTACAGAAAATGAACCTGTGTGCGTCGATGATCGTTGCAACAATGGGGAACCGTTCTTCTTCTTCTACGCCACCATTTTCAAACGAGTCAAAGTCCGCCTTCCCTTCACCGGGTTCGAGAGGACTTTGCTCATAGAGCTGAATGTGGCGCCTGCCCAACTGCACCCCAACAGTTGGGCCTTTATCAGGGCGTTCTCCGTCCTTTGCAACAACCTAGGGTTCACCCCCTCCGTCGACGTATTTCTTTAATTCTTCAAGGTGAAGAGCCCTGGCAAGAGGCTTTGGGTGAGCCTGAATGGGGTGGCAGGGAGAGTCCTACTCACTCTCTTCTCTCAATCGTACAAGAACTTCAAAGGAAGGTTCTTTCGAGTCTGCTGCAGCTCCTACGACTCCACAATGCTCGATGGGTTCCCATTATATTGGGTGGAGAAGTTGAAGTTCAAGAAATCGCGCAGGCTCGAAGAGTTGACTGTCCTTGACCAAGAACTCTGCCAGACCATCTCCAGCTGGGGCGTGGTGTTTGACACCGCCCAGCTGATTAAACATGAATATGACGCCGAGACACTCAGCGTGTACATAGGTACATCATCTCCGTCTTGCACTTAACTGTTTGTATACTGCATATTTGTCTTCCTCATCCCTTTCTTGTTGTCTAATGCAGACATGGTGCTCAGCGCTGAGAAGAAGAGAAGGCTAGCCGAGGTGCTGAATCGCCGCAATGCTAGCGGCTCAGCCCCTGCAGGTCCTTCCTCACTCGCGGGTGCTGTCCTTGAACCTATTGCTGAAAAATCCAAGAGGGCAGCCCTTGTTGAGGTTTTTGACGATGAGGACAACTGCTCTGGCCTTGTCTTCAAGGGGAAAAGGGTGGGGACTGCCGCGGAGGTCTCCTCAGCCACAGAAGGGCACCCCTCATCCTTTAGGGAGCACCCTCCCAGCGCTTCATCCCCTCCCGAGCCAATCTTAACCCTCGAGGGGGGTGGGGAGAGTGCTCCTCCTACTGGCCAGATGCCTTCTGCCCCAGAGCTGCCTTCTCTGCTCCAAAGGTCTCTTGCGCAGACCTCAGTCATGGTCTCGGGGAATTCCTGGCTGCTTCCAACTTCTTGCTGGTCAAGGGCAGCGCTGAGGCTGAACTGCTCGAGAAGACCACCCAACTGGAGAAAGAGCTAGAGCAGAAGGATCTCCAACTCCGCCAAGCTGCTAAGCGCGAGACTGCCCTTAATCAAGAACTGGGTAGTCTCCGCCAATCCGAGAAGGAGACCAAGATGCTCCTCTTCTCCAAGGGGCAGGAGGCCCTCCAGCTTGGAGCCAAGATCCTCCCCCTCCGCAACAAGATCATCGAACCAACAAATTGAATTGCTAAAGAAGATTGAGACTGAGCTTACTGAAGACGCCGCCGATGCCGATGGGGAAGGCTTTGGTGATGCCCTTGCTCAGGTTGCCTGCGTGCATCCTGAGATGGACCTCTCACCATACTCTGTAACCATGCAGGTAGTTGACGGGCAAATAGTGCCCAGATAGGTCTTCTGAGCAGTTGTATCTAGTGGCTGAACATCTTGTAATTACCCTCCTATGTAATGTAATTACCTTGCTTTCAATCTTCTTTGCTTCATACAGCACTTTGCTTGCCTTTGTGTTTTTGCTGCTTATTCAACTGTTTGACATGCTTTATATTTTGTGGAACCCACGATCGCACCTGTCAAAATGAATTTTAGGTAGCACAATTTCTACTGATTTCACTAGCGAACCCTTATGTTAATCTGGGAGTTCTCACTCGGAGGGGAAGGTGTTCCTTGCGAACTCTCTTACCGCTCACGAGACCTCTTACCCCAACTAATAGGTTCTGACTGACCTCACATCGCCCATGGGCGAGGGAGGATTCAACTGGGTGAACCCTTTCACATTGGAAGTTCTCACTCGAAGCGGAGGTGTTCTCTACGAACCTACCTCTCCACTTACAAGACCTCTAACTCCAAGTGACAGATTCTAACTGACCTCACATCGCTCTCAGGTGAGGAGGATTTCTCTGGGCGAACCCTTCTTTCACATTGGAAGTTCTCACTCGAAGTGGAGGTGTTCTCTACGAACCTACCTCTCCACTTACGAGACCTCTAACTCCAAGTGACAGGCTCTAACTGACCTCACATCGCTCTCAGGCAAGGAGGATTTCTCTGGGTGAACCCTTCTTTCACATTGGAAGTTCTCACTCGAAGTGGAGGTGTTCTCTACGAACCTACCTCTCCACTTACGAGACCTCTAACTCCAAGTGACAGGCTCTAACTGACCTCACATCGCTCTCAGGCGAGGAGGATTTCTCTGGGTGAACCCTTCTTTCACATTGGAAGTTCTCACTCGAAGTGGAGGTGTTCTCTACGAACCTACCTCTCCACTTACGAGACCTCTAACTCCAAGCGACAGGTTCTAATAACATTGTACAAACACATTAAAAATATATAACTTTAACTGAATTTTATTGGGTGACCTCATTAAAAACCCTTAGAAAGGGAAAAAAGAGTGTCCCCTGTATTGTGTAGTGTACAAGATTACATGGCTTTAACTGAAATAATACTTCAGTTGGGTCGCATTCCATGTTCGAGGAATCAGACCTCCTTCTAAAGTCTCAAGCCTATATGCTCCATTTCCTAGGGCCTCTGTCACTCTGAAAGGACTAGTCCACTTAGGGAATAGCTTATTCTCTATCTGGTATGGAGACGCCTTGCGCATGACGAGGTCTGCCACCTAGAACTGCCGAGCTCTCAACTTTGAACTGTGTTTGAGCTCGACTCTCCTCTTCAGCGCCTCTGTAAGGACCTGTAAAATTGAATTGGAATAAAAAAGGGATATATTTTAAATGAATTCTAAGTATGTTTTTATTTAAAATAAAAAGGAAGGAAAGTGTAGTTTGGAAGACTATGAGATCGCCTAGTAGTACATGATCGCCGGTCGCCTGCTACACATGAGCGCCAGGGCGCGAGAGGCATGCGGGCATCGCCAGGGCGCGAGAGGCATGCGGGCATCGCCAGGGCGCGAGAGGCATGCGGGCATCGCCAGGGTGCGAGGCATGTGGACGTGGCCAGGGCGCGAGAGGCATGCGGGCATCGCCAGGGCGCGAGGCATGTGGACGTGGCTAGGGCGCGAGGCATGTGGACGTGGCCAGGGCGCGAGAGGCATGCGGGCATCGCCAGGGCGCGAGGCATGTGGACGTGGCCAGGGCGCGAGAGGTATGCGGGCATCGCCAGGGCGCGAGACATGTGGACGTGGCCAGGGCGCGAGAGTTATGCGGGCGTCGCCAGGGATAGACATCGGTCGTCTCCCAGAGAGACATCGGTTGTTCGCCAGGATGAGTCAGCGGTGGAAAGTTGTCACGCGATGGCGAGCTTCACACAGATAAAGTGGGACCCAGACTTCCAGCATGAAACGTCCTGCACGCGCGCCACGTAGACATAAAGGGTGGTTCAGAGTGGTGACATCAGAATGTTGGTATGCGTAGGAGACACTCGCGGTCGTACTGTTCAGGACAGTGGTTGGCATGCACCAGAGACAACAGTGGTCGTACTGTTCAGGGCAGTGGCTGGCATGCACAAGAGACAACCGTGGTCGTACTGTTCAGTGAAAACGTACACTCAGGCTTTCCTGCAGAAGGGGTGGCAGCAGCAGCATACGTGGACAGGTAAGCTTGGATTCAAAAGCCACTGCGGGAAGGCAAATAGCGTTACAGTGACTCAAGAGTGAAAGAGTGTCTGCATCTTCATCCCTCCCTTTTCTCTCCTTTGAGCTGCAACTCAGGCAACCTCCAGCACCTGTGCGACGAGCGACGACCTGCCCTTAGAGCACCTGGGAGTTTCTCTGCAAGTTCTACAAACCAGGCGCTGAAAACAGAGCTAAGGCATCCTTCAAGCTCAGTGGGTTTTGGAGCTCTCGGTGTTTTACGCAAGTCCAGGTAAGGGAAGCTAGCCTTCATTTTCAATACAAGCCATAGATTAGCTGTTTCTGAAGTGAAGGCGACGTGGTCGCCGGTTTCATGTTTCTTTTCGCAATGCTCTGTTCTATGTGGTTGGGCGACGTGGTCGCCGGTTTTAAACCCCTTTTTCAAGATGTTCTGTTGTTATGTATTTGGGCGACGGGATCGCCGGTTTTAAATACAGATTTCGAACTCCCCTGTTTTTGTGTTGTTAGAAGCTGTTTGAGATTTAAAGGTGGAATGCATGTGATACTCGAAATCTGAACCTTTGAAATGATTGTTGCTGTGATTTGAATCATTCATTTGAGTGGTATGATGTTTTGAATGTTGTGAATGTGGGATCAAGGCATAGTATTTTCAGGAAAGGAAATACTGTGTAAGATCGTGTATAGGTGTATTGACTAGGGGCTTGTCTAGAAGGAGATATCCTGACTCTGTTGATATAATGGAATCACGTAGATGAAGTTATTCAGTTGTGGAGAGTCGGAGGAGGTTCATATGAATGGGCAAGTAGTGTGAAAAAGAACGAGCTCGGCCTGTTATATGAATTAACCTTGTCATACCGGGAGAGTTAATGACATTGAGATTATATATGCGCATGGCTGTGTGGATTTCACAGCGACCATGTGTGGATTTCACAGTGGTATGGTATGACAGGTGCAGATCTCTGAGCCTGAGTCAACGCACGAGTCAATCCGGAAGTAGTGTCAAGTGTCTATGTGTGATTAGTCAGTGGAAGTCTGACGTGAGTAATGTTGAGAAATTTGTTGATAGGCACTTGATGGTTGTGTGATATGAATGAGAAAGTGATGGACTCTTGTGAATGTTTAAAAAGGCTGATCTACGTTGGTTGTCCAGTTTATAATTTAAAGTTAAAAATAAATATATCTAGCTTACCCTTTGTATTGTTCTCTGGCTGTTTTCTCTTAAAAACTGTGATGATCGTGTATTTTACACGGGAGTAGATGATTTTCCAGGAAGTAGAGCTCCTTAGTGAGTGGTCGCCGGAAGGAGATCGCCTGTTTCTGTCTCTATGTGGTGATCGCCTGATTTCTGTTCTGATAGCAGATCGGCTGTTTTGGGTCTTCTGATAGTAGATCGCCGGTTTATGTAGGGAGACCGCCGGTTTCAATTTATTTGGCTGTATTTTGTTTAAGTTTTGGAAAAATATACCGGTTATGTATTAAACTCCCTGTGAGGAGCAACTTCATTTTATATAAATACGTATGTTCATTTAAATATTTTGTTTTACCTTTATTTCATTTTATATTTATGAAAAGTAATTTGGCGGGATGTTACAGCCTCAGCCTTGATTCCTGCTTCTTCCCTAGCTTCATCCAAGAGATCAAGATTCACCTTCCTCTCTTCATTGGACTCCTCAGCCACAAAGTTCTGGAAACGTGGCGAGTTCTCCTGGATCTCCATAGGGATCATGGCATCTGAACCATACACCAAACTAAAGGGAGTCTCCTTGGTAGTGGACTGGGGAGTAGTATGGTAGGCCCATACTATTCTGGGAACCTCCTCAGCCCACCTTCCCTTTGCTTTCTCTAGCCTTCTCTTTAGTCCTCTGAGGAGGACTCGGTTGGCCGACTCGACTTGCCCATTGGTTTGTGGGTGCTCGACTGATGCAAACACCTGCTTGATCCCCAACTCAGTACATAGCTTCCCCAATTGCTGGCTTGCAAACTACGTGCCGTTGTCAGACACTAAACGTTTGGGTACCCCGAAGCGGCATACTATATTCTTCCACACGAAGTGCTGGATCTTCTGTGTTGTAATCTGTGCTACTGGCTCAGCTTTAATCCACTTCGTGAAATATTCTATGGCAACCACGAGGTACTTCATCTGCCGTACTGCCAAAGGGAAAGGCCCCAAGATGTCGATTCCCCATGTGTGAAACGGCCAGGGGCTGTATATCGACCTGAGCTCCTCTGGTGGTGCCTTAGGCCAATCAGCATGCAACTGGCATTGCTTGCACTGCTGAGCATACCTAGCACAATCTTCCCTCATCGTTGGCCAATAGTACCCTACTCGAATGGCCTTAGAGGCCAGAGCTCGACCTCCGATATGACTACCACAGATGCCTTCATGGAGCTCTGCCATTATCCTCACACACTGCTCGCCATGCACGCAGACTAAGATGGGGTGGATAAACCCATGTCTGTACAACTCGCCTTCAATGAGCGTGTACTTGGACGAGTTTTTCTTTATCCTCTTTGCCTCTGTCGGCTCTGCTGGGAGCATTCCATCCGCTATGTAACGCTTATAGGGCGTCATCCATGTCTCTCCACTCTGTAGTAGGCAGACCTGAGATGACTCTACCTCCATTAGCATGCATACGTTGACTCGTGGTTTCTTCAAAGTTTCTTGAGTCAACGAGCGATGACTCCTCTTCTCACCATCTGACTGGCTGATCTGATGGACTCCCACCAAGTTATCAGCTGTATAAGTACGAGGTGCCCTCAGAGTCTCCTGGATGACTGTCCTCTGTCTGCCCCCCTTGTCTGAGCTGGCGAGTTTGGCCAACAAGTCAGCTCTGGCATTCTGTTTCCTGGGCACGTGTACTAGTTCAAATGATTCAAACGAACTCTTCAATCTTTGGACATACTCCAGGTAAGAGGCCATCTGTGGGTCTTTGGCCTGGTACTCTCCCGCCACTTGACCAGTGACCAACAGTGAGTCACTCTTGGCCATAAGGCTCTGCGCTCCCATTTCCTTAGCCAACAACATCCCGGCGATCAAAGCCTCATACTCTGCCTGGTTATTGCTGGCTTTGAAAGCGAATCGCAGGGCCTGCTCTATCAACAACCCTTTGGGTCCTTCCAGGATAACCCCTGCTCCACTACCTTACTGATTCGAGGACCCGTCTACTGACAATACCCACTTGAAGCTGAGCCCCTCCTGCTGGGCCTCGGTTGAGGACATCTCGGCCACAAAGTCAGCGTAGACCTGTCCTTTGATCGGGCCCCTGGGTTCATACTGGATGTCGAATTCTGACAACTCGACCGCCCAACGTACCATTCTTCCCGCCACATCAGGCTTCTGCAGGACCTTACGTATCGGTAAATTTGTCATCACCACCACTGTGAAGCTCGGAAAATAGTGGCGAAGTCTTCTGGCTGAGAACACCACTGCTAACGCTGCCTTTTCTATGGCTTGGTATCTTGTCTCAGGCCCCTGCAAAACTTTGCTAACAAAATAGATGGGCTTTTGGCTTTGTTCCTGCTCTTGAACCAAAACAAAACTCACCGCCCTATCCGTAACTGCAAAGTACAGCCGCAGGGGTGTGCCGAGCTGAGGCTTGCACAAGACCGGCGGGCTGGCCAGATACTCTTTAAGCTTGAGGAAAGCCTGCTCACATTCTGCAGTCCAAGCGAATCTGTTGTTCCTTCTAAGGCATTGGAAATAAGGGTGGCCTTTGTCTCCTCCGGCTGACACGAACCTGGAGAGTGCAGCCATCCGACCTGTCAACTATTGCACTTCTTTGACCGATGTCGAGCTCCTCATGGCTATGATCGCCGCACACTTATCTGGGTTGGCCTCGATCCCTCTCTCCATAAGCAAAAACCCAAGGAACTTGCCTGCTTCCACCCTAAAGACGCACTTCTCTGGATTCAACTTCAGCCTGTACTTCGCTATCGTATTAAATAGCTCCTCCAAGTCGTCAACATGCTGATCTCGTGCCTGGGACGTCACCACCATGTCATCTACATAGGCCTGCACATTGCGTCCCAGCATGGGGGCAAGGACCTTGTCCATCAACCTTTGATACGTGGCACCCGCATTCTTCAGCCCAAATGGCATGATTGTGTAGCAGTAGCACGATAGCTCTGTCATGAACGCAGTCTTGTTCTAGTCCATCGGGTGCATCTTGATCTGATTGTACCCAGAGAATGCGTCCAAGAAGCTGAGTAACCTGCAGCCCGAGGCACTGTCTACTAGGGCATCTATGTTGGGCAGAGGGTAGGAGTCTTTCGGACAGGCCTTGTTTAGATCTGTGAAGTCTACACACATCCTCCACTTCCCATTGGCCTTTTTTACTAGAACGACATTTGCAAGCCACTCAGGATACTGTATTTCCCGTATGTGGCCTGCTTTCAGCAACTTCTGTGTTTCCTCCCTGATGACCTGTCTTCGTTCATCATTGAACTTCCTTCTCCTTTGGCGGACTGGTCTGACTTGAGGATTCAACGCCAGGCGATGGCATAGGAAATCAGGGTCAATGCCTAGCATGTCTGAGGGGGACCAGGCGAAAGCATCCAGATGCTTTCCGATAACCCCCGCTACCTGGTCTTGGATCTCCTGAGACAGGGACTTACCCAGCTTGAAAATCTTCCCCCCGATCTCCATCTCCACAACCCCCTCTGCTGGTTCAGGTCGCCTCGCCCGGGCGACCTCTGCTCGTGTGACCCTGACGTCACCTCGGGGCAGATCTGCTTCATCGACACCTCCTCCCGGTGGTGAGGTGGTCACCATGCAGACTCCCCTCTTCGTCTTGAGGCTATTCTCATAGCACCTTTTAGCCTCTTTTTGGTCTGATTTGATGGTTACCACCATCCCCTCCATCGAAGGCAACTTCATCTTCATGTGCCTCGTGGACACCACAGCCCCTAACCTATTTAGAGCTGGTCTGCCCAGCAGTATGTTGTAGGCAGATGGGGCGTTCACTACAAGGTACCTGATGTTCTCTGTGCGGGATGCCACTCCATCAGTGAAAGTGGTCCTCAACTCGATGTACCCCCGCACTTCCACTTGGTCTCCTGCGAATCCATACAAACAGCCAACGTAGGGTCCCAGCTGATCTGGAGACAACTGTAACTTGTTGAACATTGACCAGAACATCACATCGGCCGAGCTTCCTTGATCTACTAATACCCGGTGCACCTTGCGTGCAGCAGTGACAACTGAGATGACCACCGGATCGTTATCATGGGGGATAACATCTCGGCGATCAGCCTTTGTGAAGACGAGGTCGATGTCTGGGAAGTGATCTTCCTTGCAGGTCTCCACTGCCATCACCGAACGTGCATACTTCTTACGTTGCGAAGAAGTGCACCCTCCTCCTGAGAACCCACCTGATATAGTGTGTGATGGATATCAAGGAAGAGAGGATTTCACTAATGGAGGAAGAGGCCATCCACCAAAACATTTAAAGTTTTTCTTATTAGTCTTTTTAAAAGAGGAGGCCCAAGCCCAAAGCCCAAGCCCAAAAAGGCCAAGCCCAAGAAGCCCAAGTCCAACCCATGAGAAGCAAGGCCAAGCATTAATAAAAGAGCATCATTTGTATTTCTTTTGTATAAGTTGTAGGAGGTGTGGATATTAAATATAGTAGTGTGAATATGTAAAATAAAGTCACATTATACATGTGACTTAGGAGAGTAGGTGTAAGTGTAGTTTTTAGGAGGTGTCATAGTAGAAAAAGGTCACACCTCCCATGTGACTTGTTTTGGTGGGAATTTCAAAGGAGTTTCTTTTGAATTTTCCCACCTATTTTTTCAGCACCCTCACACTATAAATAAAGGTGATGGGTTGTTCTTCATGACCATTTGTTCTTCTTAAAATATGAGGTAAAAAGGTGGTGGAAGCTATGGATGATATGGGTCAAGGATGGCTCATATAGAGCTATGGGTTCCTTGTAGGTGCATGAAAGGTATGGAGAGTGATAGGTTAGGCCAAATCACTTGGAGGAAGGTGAAGATGAAGATCAAAGTGTCTAACCTAGAGAGACTAGACAAAGAGTAGAAGCTAGCATAAATTTGGCAGCATTTACTCATATAAATTGATCTTAAAAAAACATGAGCCAAAACACCCTATTTATAGGAGATGGTGCCTTGGAGAGTAAGGAGCAAGGGTAGGATGGGAAATACATAAAAGAGGGGGCTGCTGGGGTGTTGACTAAAGGTCAATGCAGCCCCTTAGCATGCTTCTAGAAGGTAGGGCTACATTCCTACCCTAAAAGGCCTAGGTACAAGCTAAATTGTTAAATACACCCCCTATTGTGCTAAATGAACCCTACTCTACTGAAATTACAAATAAACTGAAATTAATTGATGCTCAGCTCCCATGGCTTGGGCTTTACTCCTTGTGGTCCTCTGAGGGGTCTTTGAATATGTAGAGAAAAGTTTCTCTGCCATCAGTAGCAGAGTCCCACTCTTCTTGAATCCTCTTTGCCATGGACCTAGTTGTTGGGCCTGAGCTTGGGCTTAGGCTTGGGCTTGGGCCTCTTCCATCATCCCCTCCTTCTTGAGAGGATCTGTCCTCAGATCTACAGGGTTGATCTCAAACAGCAGCCTTATTCCTGCTTTGAAAACTATGCTCGTCCTCCAGGATCAAATATTAACCTACAGTAAACATTATAGAAAAGTGAGATAAGAAAATTAAGACTAGTGTATTCAAATAAAATAGTAAGGAAATAAGGCCCTTTTCTATTTTTATAAAAGTTTTTATTGAAAGAAATAGGGCCCTTTTCAACAATATTTTTGCTTCCTTTGTGTTGTTCATTGCCCAAGATAAGCAACATCACAAAGTGTTGTTTTTGTGATTTTTCAGAATAAGAGTAAGCATCATGATTCAAAGGAAAAGAAGAGTTCAAAGTATTGCAATCCCCCTTTAAGGGTTCTTTTGCCACTATGCTTGTAGGAGGTGTTGTAAGATACTCTTCATTCTTTCTAGATTCCACTTCTTCTTTTTCAAACAACCCCTCACTTGGCTTTTCTGTGGAGGAAAGGTTTATATCTATATTTGGTTCAGCTTCAGAAACATATTTTTCTTCAAGCATATTCTCATAAGGGTTTTCTATGAAAAAAGAATTTAAGTAAATGTCTGGTTCTACTCCAAACAAAGGAATTTTTGTACTTTCCTTTTCTATCATCACTTTTTCTCTCTTTTCTTTCTCTTCTCTATCTTTCCTTTCATTATCCTCTCTTTCTCTTTTGTCTTTCTCATTTTCTCTCTTTATTTTCATTTCTACTCGGTCCTTTACCACTTGTGAAGGTGTTAAAGGATAGAGTACAAACTTTTTCTCCCTATGGGTAAAATTTATCTCGTTGGTAAGACCATTATGGATGGTTTTCTTGTCAAATTGCCATGGTCTTCCCAATAAGATGTGGCAGGCTTCCATGGGTACTACATCACATAAAATCTCATCTTTATAGTTCCCCACAGAAAGACTGATTTTAACCTACTTATCTACAGTTAATTCCCCATCTTCATTTATCCACTGAAGTTTGTAAGGTTTTGGATGAGGTATTAATTGTAGATTAAGCTTTTCAACCATCCTAGTGCTACAACAATTGCAGCAAGAGCCACTATCCACAATGAGAGAACAAATGTTTTCTGAAACTTTGCATCTTGTATGAAAGATGTTCTCTCTCTGTGTTTCATGGTTCACACTAGGTTGATTGTTGAGGGTTCTTCTGATCATCATTAATTCTCCCTCACAAGGATATGCCCCCTCACTACTTTCCTTCTCTTCTTCCCCACTAGACTCTTCATCTTGGCTGCTATACTCATCCCTCCCTCTTAAGATCATGGTTCTCCTATTTACGCACTGGGATGCTATATGGCCTCTACCAAGACACTTGAAGCACTGGATGTCTCTACTGCGGGGTTGTGAGGTAGACACATCTTTTCCTACACTCTTGGGAGTTTCTTTGGATTTATCCTTTGAAAAACTATCCTCCCTTTCTCTTCTATACTCTCTCTTAGGATAAGAGTTAGAGTAAGAACTCTCCTTGCGACTTGATCCCTTTCTTAAATTTTGTTGTTCAACTTTTATACAAAGTTGGATCAAGTCATTCAAGTCCCTATAGGGCAAAAGTTCTACTTTATCCCTTATCTCAAGATTGAGACCACTCAGGAACCTAGCTATGGTGGTGGTGGCTTCTTCCCTAATAGAGGCTCTCATCATGTAGAGCTCCATCTTTTGCCTATACTCCTCTACACTCGTGTTTTTCTGTTGGAGTCTTTGGAGCTTGTCCATTAACTCCCTATCGTAGTATGAAGGAATATGGCGGCGTCTCAAGGCTCCCCTAAGGTCATTCCAATATTCTATGGGAGGGTCCCTGTGGAGGCGCCTATCTCTCTCTAAGGCTGTCCACCAATACATAGCATTTCCTTGAAAGCTTAAAGTGGCTAAGGGTACTTTCCTTTCCTCACTAACATGATGGCAAGCAAAAAGTTGTTCTACTTTCATTTCCCAATCTAGGTATGTTTCAACATTTTCCTTTCCATAAAAATGAGGTAAGTCTACCCTAGTCTCTTTTGGGTGGCTTTCTCTCCTAGTTCTTCTAAGTGGAGGTTGATAATAATCATTTACTCTCAGACTCCCCTCAGCATGTGAGTCACTTGACCTAGAACTAGATGCATGTGATTTTTTTAATTTTCGAATGTATTCATCTTTTTCTCTAACAATCCTCAACTCCTCTTCCAAAAGTGCAAGATGGGCATCTCTTTCTTTTTATCTTCCAAAAGTTGAGCCTCATGTTGCAATTGTCTTAGTGATAGTGATTGAAAATCTCTAGCCAATTGTTTCGAAAGAGATTTTGTGGATTTTCTATCACTTTCACTATGACTTGAAGAATGAGTAGACATGTTTAGGGTTTGTGATAAAAGTAATTTTCAAAAAGAAAGATAAGTGGAGTGAAGTAGGTAATTTCCCAGGAAAGGGAGGTGGATCACTAGGATCTCTTAAGTACCAAGCCTTTCCTTAGCCAGATACTATCCCACAACACTTTCACAAAACCTTTCTCTAAGCAATTTACTTAGAGCACAATCAAAGATAAAAACAAAATTTTTTATGCAAGAAAAAAATATGTAAAGTAATAAAACACAAATGAAAATTGCTATCTAGAAAGCTTTTAAAACTAGTCGAATCCTAAGGTGAGGCTTCTTGGCACTTTGGAACCTTGAAGACACACTCACCGTCTAAGACGTATTAATCCACTAATTAATCAATGTCCTTGCAAATTACAACTCAAAGAAATACAAAGAAATTAGGTTAACAAATTTTGATGCACAAAAATTTAAAGTCCTATTCTATGCACTCCTTCACTTGTAGCTCCTTTGTGTATATTTGTGTATTTTTCAATGAGGTTGCTGCTGTCCCTTGTCTCCTTAGGTTATTCAACCTTAAATCTTTAATCCAGCTCCTCTTTAGTGATATGGCTTTCACCAAAACAAAATTTTAGCTCCACACTCACCAAAGCACTTTTTAGGTCAAATCCACCAAAGAGAGGTCAAGCAAGTTTTAAAGCAACAAAACTCAAATTTAAAATCAAGGACTACTGCAAATGGAGTTGATAGTTGACAAGACTTGAAAGAGTATTCAATAAAATTTGACAAGCAAAAAATTAAGGCACACAAGAAAAAGGTAGCACACAAAGTGGAATCCTAGTGAATGGAACTAGAATAGATGAATAAAACCAAAACAGCACTACAGAATTTTTTGTGTAAAATTTTTCACAACTTTCCAATTTTATGCTGGACAGAATACTTCAAATTTGAGCTTGAAATTTTAACCACAGAAACTTCAATGTTTTAGCTCAATATAGGCGTTGGAATTTCACCAAAACAGTGAGTCAAATAATTGTAATAATTTTTCCGAAATCACTGCCGCGTCAGCGTTTTTTCAGAGTCAGGATTTTTGCACTCTGTTCGTATTTCATTTATCATTTTTTTTGTATTTTGAATTTTGATGTGCTTCTTTTTTTCACTTTTTCTTAACACATCAAACTACTCAAATCCAAAATTTCAGAATTTTTTACCAACAAATGTAATTTCTGGGAACGATTCCAGCCAGAACAGTAGCAGTGAAAACAGAGAAATCCTAACTTGAAATTAGAAAACGGTAAAGAAACTTCAAAAACACAATGGAAATGATTGGATACGAACTTGTATGGAACTAACACACAAGTATGAACTCAAATACGAAAGTATAAAAGGCACCAAAGCTTCAAAACCACAAATATAAACTGCACTCAAAACAAAATCAAGCAACCAAATCAACAATAAAAGGCACCACTTGGAATTTATGACATTGTAGGATGAACATGACTTTGACAAAACTTGTATGGATTCAAAAATGAAAATGACTCAACCACAAACACTTTGCACCGATTAAAAACATCAATAAGACTCAAAATAAAAACAGAACAGCCAACACAAAAGGAACCTAAAACAGTTTGAAAAATGGAAGTTCAAGATCAAGTTGAACCAAAAATACCAAATAGAAATTTAAAAACAGCAACACCAACTTAAAAAGAAATTAAAAACAGCAAGACATTTAAGGATATGATGAACAACATGGAATAAAGAAGACTCAAAAACTAAAATGAAGAGAACACTTATCTCTTGAAGAACCAAAGCTCTAGATACCAAATGATGGGTTGTTCTTCATGACCATTTGTTCTTCTTAAAATATGAGGTAAAAAGGTGGTGGAAGCTATGGATGATATGGGTCAAGGATGGCTCATATAGAGCTATGGGTTCCTTGTAGGTGCATGAAAGGTATGGAGAGTGATAGGTTAGGCCAAATCACTTGGAGGAAGGTGAAGATGAAGATCAAAGTGTCTAACCTAGAGAGACTAGACAAAGAGTAGAAGCTAGCATAAATTTGGCAGCATTTACTCATATAAATTGATCTTAAAAAAACATGAGCCAAAACACCCTATTTATAGGAGATGGTGCCTTGGAGAGTAAGGAGCAAGGGTAGGATGGGGAATACATAAAAGAGGGGGCTGCTAGGGTGTTGACTAAAGGTCAATGCAGCCCCTTAGCATGCTTCTAGAAGGTAGGGCTACATTCCTACCCTAAAAGGCCTAGGTACAAGCTAAATTGTTAAATACACCCCCTATTGTGCTAAATGAACCCTACTCTACTGAAATTACAAATAAACTGAAATTAATTGATGCTCAGCTCCCATGGCTTGGGCTTTACTCCTTGTGGTCCTCTGAGAGGTCTTTGAATATGTAGAGAAAAGTTTCTCTGCCATCAGTAGTAGAGTCCCACTCTTCTTGAATCCTCTTTGCCATGGACCTAGTTGTTGGGCCTGAGCTTGGGCTTAGGCTTGGGCTTGGGCCTCTTCCATCAAAAGGTGTGGGCTCTTGTAAAAGAGATTGGAAATTATTAGTAAGAAAACTCTACTCATTTTTTTGAGAGCATTTGTGAGCACATGTGTGTCTCTTCTTCCTTGCTTCATCTTGAGAGCTCTTGGAACTCAAGTGGCAGCATCACACTCTTATCTTGAAGCAATCCAACCTTCAAGTGGTGAGATCATCTCCAAGTCTCCTCTTCATAAGTCTTCTAATCCATTCTCCATTCCATTTCCTTTTTTGTTCTTATCTTGCAATTCTATTCGGTGTTTTTTGTTCCTATTTCAAATCTGTCCAGCATTTTTCATTTTCCAGCACCTATGTTCTGTTTCTTTTCCTTTTTCTTGAATTTCAATCAGTTCAATTTGACAATAGATGGAACGTCTAATTGAGATTGTGTTTTGGCATTAGTTTTGGTGAGTTCTTGTCT
This sequence comes from Phaseolus lunatus, assembly GCA_013389735.1. NCBI lineage: Eukaryota > Viridiplantae > Streptophyta > Magnoliopsida > Fabales > Fabaceae > Phaseolus > Phaseolus lunatus. The sequence continues at coordinate 18,470,679 of CM023867.1, forward strand.
TAGAACATTGATCCAATTCTAAGAGAAAGTGCCTCTCATATGACCAACTCAAGATGTCTCCTAAGAATGTCAAGAACTTTTCATATTATGTTCTTGAATTAACATCAGTGTGGATCTCACCATGTATGGGCACTTCGTGCCCCTGGTCTGTCCTTGGTGCAATGACCGTCTCACCCTCTGATGCCTCCTTCAGGTAGTCATTCAAGAACCCACTCTTCACCAACTCGTCCAATTGGTGGCCCAGGGCCAGGCAATTTCGAATGGGGTGACCAAAGGCCTGATGGAATTCGCACCATGCGTTTTTGTTGGGCCCCAACCTCTTGTCACTCTTTGGGGGCATCTTCAACCTTTCTGCCACATTAGGAATGGCAATCAGTTCCTTCAGCTCCACCACAAATTCATGCCTAGGGGGCATGTCATCCTTGCCTCGCGCCCTAGGTTGTGGTTTTCGGGGCTCATAGGGCTTCTGTTTCCCTTGAGCCTTCTTCTTTGTGGTCGCCTCATGCACCCGTAGGGGTTGAGGCCGACTAGGCGCTCGAGGCCTTAACGAGACTGTGCTTTCTCGCTTCTCGCTGAGTTCTCCCTCGACGACAATGTGGGCCACGGCACGTTGTTTTATGTCACCAAAAGTCTTGGGGCGGTTGCGTATCAAAGACTCGCTGAAAGGCCCCGGCAATACGCCCTTCCTGAAAGCGTGCACCACCATGTCTTCATCCTTGGTGTGCAACCTTACCACCATCGCCCCAAACCTGTTGAGGTAATCTTTAAGGGACTCCCTCTGGTGCTGCTTTAGATCGAAGAGATCGTAGGACACTGGTGGGGGGGCCCGGTTGACAAGATATTGCTCCCTGAAAAGCGCAGAGAATTGCGCGAAAGACGTGATATGTCCCTCAGGCAAACTCACGAACCATTCTAGTGCAGTTCCTGTCAGTGTGGCCATAAAAAGCTTACAGTGCACTGCGTCGGACCCTCCTGACAACATCATTTGCGTATGGAAAGCAGTGAGATGTGTTTCAGGATCTTCTTTCCTGGTGAACACGATCTTAGGCCCTACAAAGGTGGCTGGGACCACCGTGTTCATAATCGCCTGGGAGAAAGGCATGAGAAAGGCCCTTGGGGGCACTGGCGGGGCTCGATCATCCTCCCCACGATCTCCAGCTTGTTGTATGTGTTGCAAATTCAAGCATAGCTCCTCATTCGCTCGGTGCAACTCTTCATTCCTGGCCTGTGAGGCGGCCAGGTCTTCCTGCATACGCGCCTGGTGCGCTCTGGACTCCGCCACCGTCTCCTGGAGGGCGCGCATCGTTTCCATAAGCTGTTGCATGGTAACGTTGTCGCCTCCATTTGGTGGAACGGACTCGTGTCTTGTATTCCTCATCTTCTGTGGTTTTTTCTCTCACTCTCGTGTATGGGACCTTGTTTTACTCCGGCCCCACGGTGGGCGCCAAATGTTCTTGCCGGTTGACTCGCCTGTCGATTGACTCCACGACACTCACATGCCTCCTTCCTCACGTTGATACGTGCTTGGTTCTTTCGAAGCAATCTGCACCTGCAAAAGAGAAAGGGGGCGCCCTAGAGGCCGTTTGCACATCGACGCTCAAGTCAGTGTAAGGCAAGGAACACCAAGTGTATTGAGTTTCTCTGTGTTTAGGTCTAGAAACTGCGTACCTTTGTGAAGTATTTTACTGTCCCTTATATAGTCTAGGGTTTACTGCGCTGCTAGCTCTAATTAGGGTTCACTGCGCTACTAGCCATATTTAGGGTTTACTGGAATACCCTTGCGCCACTATCACCCAATCTTAGGGTAATCTAGCACATAAGGTTTCCTTCTCTGGAGTGCAAACTCTCACAGGGTGACCACCTGGGTGCCTCCTTGTGCACCTAGTCTCTGGGGCCACCTGTTCTGGGAGTGCCTTCACTGTTCACGTGCCATGCATGTAGCTTCATTGGGAAAACCCTAGTTCTGGTGAGTACTCGTCCCCTCAGGACTCTACACCTAACTGTGCTCTCCCTGCTACCCGCATAGGCTCTTCGTGATTCAGGCCTCTCTCCCTACCTCTGGGTATTTAACTGGTCATTGGCCCACACTGGGAACCAATCTTAGCTGTTTTGTCTACGCTGTTCAAATCACCCAAGACCGATGTCACCTCGCCACACTCTGTTGCCGAGGACTCCTCAACCTGCCTATTGCTGAGGACTCCTCAACCCGCGGAGTGACGAAGATACATCAGCCCTTTCTGGTAATCGTCACGCTCTCTCTATAGGCTGATGACCAATCACCCCACTCTGTAGGCTGATGACTAATCACCCCTCTCTGTAGGCTGATGACTAATCACCCCTCTCATCGATACCACCTGTGGGGTCCATTCCACGTGGCTTTGGCCCTTGCTGTGGGACCCAGCTGACGTCCGAGGACTGGTCAGTACAAGAGTAATAGTTCTAGTTTCAGAAACTGCGTACCTCTTTAGGGTTTCTTCTATTTTCGTTACCCGCATTTAGGGTTTTTTGAGGAATGCCCTTGCGCCGCTATTACCCATTCTTAGTGTAATCTAGCGCGTAAGGCTCCCCTTGTTGGAGTGCAACCTCTAATGGAATGACCACCTGGGTAGTGACTTGTGCACCAAGTCTCTGGGGCCATCCGTCCTGGGGGTGCCTTGATTGTTCACGTGCCATGCATGCGGTCTGCCCCCGGGAAACCCTAACCCTAACGGGCCTTAGCGCCCCCAAGGCCCTTTGCTTGTGTCGTGCCCAAATGCGCTATTCACACCACACGCATGAGCACCTTGTAACTCAGGCTTCCCCCTACCTCTGGGCGTTTCACTTATAACTGGTGTGTTTCCTGGGGTTCACGTTTTGTGGCCCAATTTAGCTGTTTGAACCACCGATGCCCGACATCAAATCAACCTCACTCTGTTGCCAAGTACACGTCGGCATATCTTGGTGATCGACACACTGGCTCATGCCACTTGTGGGGCACTATCTCACACTGCTTGTGGAACCCAGCTTATGTGGCCCACCATTGCTAGCGGTCGTTGATGTCTGAGGACTGGTCGATACAGAAGCCATCATTATGAGTATTTTTAAAAGATTTTTCTTTAAAAGTTGTGATTTAATCTTGATGGCTAGGTGAACCACTTTTTCCAAAGAAGTATACTCATAAAGTTCTACAACATAGAGAATTCCACTTCTCTCTTAGGGGGTAACCCAGGTACCTCTTCTGGAAATACATCCGTGAAGTCTTTCACCACATGTATTTTGCTTACGTCCCCTTCATTCTCCACTTCCAACCGGGCTAGCATCACGAAGCACCTCGCCCCTTCTTCCAATTCCGTCTGCCCTTGCTGAGCAGATATCACCTCTGATCCTTGGAGGTCTGGAAACGCAATCCTCTGACTACCGCAGTCAATGAGAACGTGATTGGCAGCTAACCAATCCATTCCCAGGATAACATCTAGGTCCTGAAGAGGTAGGCAGATCAAGTTCACCTTGAATCTGCGTCCCTCTACAATCACTGGACATTCGGGGCATACTGTAGAGGTCGACACCTGTCCTGACGCAGGTGTAGAGACCAACAGTTCGAAAGGTAACTCCTTCACTAGGAGGTCCAACTCGGCTACACACAGGCTTGACACAAAGGAGTGTGTCGCTCCAGAATCAAACAAAGCTTTTACACCTCTACCAGCAATAAAACATACACCTTGTATGAGGTTACCTGACTGAGAGGCCTCTGCTCCAGACATGGCGAACACTCTCCCTGTCGCCTGAGGTCTGCTTCCTTCATTCCTCAATTGCCGTGAGTCACTGGGTTGAGTCGCCCCATTCCTGCTAGGGCACTCTCTAGCAACGTGCCCTGGCTTTTGGCAGGAAAAACACCTTCTCTCTGAATCCCTCTTGGGGCACACGTTGGCTGTATGGGGTCCACCGCAATGGAAACATTTAAGTTTCCCAGGTTGTTGCTGCTGAAACTGGGATGAAGTTGTTCCCACCCGATGTGGTGGAGGTCTCGCATATGGCTTGCTGCGTGGGTGTTGCACCTTCGCCTTCCCACTGGAAGAACCTCCTTGGTGTGACCTGATTACCCGAGAATCACCCTTTTCCAGGGTCTCCACCATCTTCGCCTTCTCCACTAAGGCGTGAAATTCCCTGATGCACATCGGGGCTATGGTCCTCTTCAGTCCATGCTTCAGCCCCTCTTCGAATTTCCTACACCTCCAGGCCTCGGAGGTCGCCTGGGTATAGAACCGGGCGAGGTACTCAAAACGAGCAGCATAGGCGTTCACTGACATATCTCCCTGCTCCAACTTCAGGAACTCTGCTTCCCTCGCAAACTTGGCGCTGTCTGGGAAGTATTTCTCCAAGAACCTCACCCTGAAGCTCTCCCAATCCAATACATCCCCTCGGGCCTCCATCATCTGCTGAGCTCCCATCCACCAGAACTCAGCTTCTCCTGATAGCAGATAAGTGGCGAACAACAATTTCTTCTCTTCAGGGCAGGAGGTCTGATGGAAGAGGGCCAAGCACAACCTTCCATGAAAGGCAAGAGCCAAGTCAAGAGCGTCTAAGACCAAGCTAGGAGCGTCTAAGACAAGCTAGGAGGGTCTAGGACGAGAAGGCCAAGCTAGAAGCGTCTAGGACAAGAAGACTTGGATGAGAGTGGCATACTAGCACATATTCCGTGAAGGCCCATCAAATGTAGTTTAGCTTTAATTGGGGTGTAAATAGCATAGCCATGTGGACAAATGTTTATTTTTCTGCACATTAGAATTAAGGAGAAGTTAACCTTCCCACTATTCTAGAAAGCCCATGGAGGGGGTGAACTTACAAACTAGACACACCCCTCCCCATGTGCTCACACTTTCCATGTGGCCCATGTGCTTCACATTTACATTTCATTTGGCTAGCATTAGGGTTGCATTATGGTCCTCCTTAGCCTATAAAAGGAGGAACCTACACCTTGTATTTTCAAGATTAAATAGAGTATTGTTATGCTGCCCAAATTGTGCCATACACTACTCCTTGCCTAACACTTAGGTTTTAGTCTTCAATTCATCACTACCAAAGGGGCTGGCCAAACCTCCCCATTTCCTCACTCTTCATGCACCTTCAAGGCACCCATGCTTCCTAGGAAGGCCTTGCTCACCTCCTCCATAAGCTTCCGCATCCATCATCACCAAGGAACTCCAAAATCCAAAGAAGAGCTCATAGGAATGCTATCATTTGGTATCTAGAGCTATGGTTCTTCAAAGATGAGTATCTCTTTTCATTTTCTTTTTGAGTTCTTCTTTTCTCCAAGTTGCTCATCTTTATTCCAAGTTGTCTTGCTGTTTTTTGCTTTTTAATATGATTTGAATGCTTGTTTATTCATTTCATTTGGTGGGTTTGTTCAAACTTGTGCTTGAACATCTATTTTCAATTTTGTGTAGGATTCTTGATATATTTGTGTTGCTGTTTTTATTTTTAGGTATTTGAGTCTTGCTTGAAATTTCATTTGGGTCATATGATGTTCTTGTGTCTTTTCATTTTATGAATCCATAAGTTTTGTCTAAGTCATGTGTTTCCATATTTGTCATCAAATCCTAGTAGTACTCTTTTTGATTTATTTGTTTCTTGTTTTTGGTCTGAATGTTTGATCTGAAATCTGTTTTGTGTTGATCCTTTGGTGCATTTTTTAATTTTAGTTTGAGTTCTTATTTGTGTGTTAGATCCACACAAATTCCATCATATTAACTCCATTGTGTTTTTGAGGTATATCATTCTGTTTTTCATTCCAGTTTTCAGAACCCCTGTTTTCACTTTTCTATGCTGACTGTTTTGATTTATGAAAATGACATACATCATCAAAAATTTCTGAGCCTCTGGATTTCACAAATTTGAGGTGTTAGCAAAAGGACAAAAAAAGAACCATCTGAAAAGAAGAAATAGAAAAAAAAAGATAAATATTATAAAAAAAGTGTGCAATCCTGACGTTCCAGCTGGCAGCTCTGAGCACTGATTTTATAAAATTTACCAAAATTAATTGGTACATGCGTTTGGAGTGAAACCAACGCCAAAAGTTTGTTAAGATCTTGTTCTGATTGTGTCTCAATTTTCAGAATCAAATAAAAAAGGGTCAGCTCAGAATAAATCTTTTAAAGATACGCTTTCTGGACCACAACAATTTGTGCTTTTCTGTGGTGCTGTTTTTTGGTTTTTAAATCAAATCTAGTGCTATTCCTAGGTTCCTTTTTGTGTGCCATCCATTATTTGAGTACCTTTTATTTGCTTGTCTAATTTCATTTGAACTCTTTCTAGTTGTGTCACATTTAAATTCCATTTGTGTGGTACTGTTTTTTCAAATTAATTTGTTTCTTGCTTTCTTTCTTTGGCCTCTAAGCTTGTTGGTGGATTAAATATCAATTGGTACTTGTTGAGTGAAAATTTGACTTGAGGGGAGTCTAGCTTGCTTAATAGGTGCTGGATTGAAGATTTTATTGACCTAATTCCAAGAGGAACAAAGGCAAAGGGCAGCAACAAACACCATACTACAAATACACCACACACTTTGGAAGGCCCAACAAGTAGAAAAGCAACAAAAGGGGTGCAACTAGAAGAACAACAAAAGGGGTGCAAATAGTAAAAGCAACAAAGGGAGTGTCATTTAATTTCTTTGCAATCTTGCTTGTGTTAATTACTTGTTAATCACGCAATTAGTCGGTGAGTGTGTCTTCAAGGGCTCCAAGTGTTCAAGAAGCCTCACCTAGGGCCGTCTAGCTTAATTTTGTTTTTATTAATTGCTTTAATTGAACCAACTTGCTTTAATCACTTCGTTAATTTCTTGTTTAATCTTGTTTAAGGCTTTGATAGCTTGCATTGTTTTCTTGCATTAAAAATTTGATTTCTTCATCCTCATTGTGTTCTAAGTGTTTTACCTAAAGAAGGACTTGTGTAAAGGTTTTGGAGGGATAGTTTTTGGCTAAGGCAAGACTTGGTATTTAAGTAGTCCATTGTGACTCACCTCTCTTACCTGGAAAGCTACCTTCATTAACTTTCCTCTTCTTTCTTAAAAGTAAAACATTTCTATACACAAAGTTCTAGTCATGTCTACTCACTCTTCCAAGTCCATTGAAAGTGATGTAAGGTCCATAAAATCTCTTTTGAAACAACTCTCCAAGGACGTACAACACATTTCATATAGACAATTGGAGAATGAGGCCAAAACTAATGAATTGACTAAATCAAAGGATGAGAAGTCTCACATTTCAAAAAATTACCTTCTCATGCATCTATCTCTAAAAAGCATGATTCTTTTGGGGAGGGAAGACATAGAAGAGATAGAAAAGAACAAGAAAGCCCAAGAAAGGTTAGGGTAGACCTACCTCATTTCTATGGTAAGGACAATGTAGAAGTTTACCTAGATTGGGAAATGAGGGTAGAAAAATTATTTGCTTCCCATAAAGAAAGAAAGGAAAGAAAGATACAAAAGAAAAGAGAGGAAGCCGAAAGGGAAGCTAAAGAAAAAGAAAAAGAAAAAGAAAAGCATGAGAAGACCCTTGAGAAACAAAAGGCGTGGGAGAATAGTGTTCCTTCTCACAAGGTCATTCAACAAGACAAAAGATTTAAAAATACCTTTGAAAATATGCGTCTTGTTGAACAACCTAGCCTTTCCTTTTGTAAAGGAACACTTGCAAGCATAGTAACAAAAAAAGAGTCTTTAAAAGAAGCTTGCATAGATAAAGATAAAGTGGATTATTTCTCATATGTGCTAGGATATCACCAAGTGAATGTCAAGTTATTTACAAGCATCTACAAAAACAAATTTTTATGTGAAGTAGTGCCTAAAGAAACTTGTCATGTCCTATTGAGACAACCATTGCCAAGTGTGCAACTTCTCATAAACAATGGTTGTAACAACGAGACTATCTTTACACATAAGAGAAAAATTCTTCATGAAGGAGAACTCATGGACCAAATTAGAGTTGATAAAACTCTAGAGCTTTTAAAAGGAAAACTTTTGTCACCCATGAGAAAAGATGTTCAAAGACATTACCCTAGATACATTTCTTGTTTTAAAAATACACCTAAGGTGATGTCTCATGAACTCTATACTCCTTTACCTTTTGCAAATGATCCTTGGGAAGACATAAACCTCAATTTTATCTTAGAGCTTCCTAGGACAACAAAAGGTTTTGATTCCATTTTTATGGATATGGATAATCTCTTCTATATAGAAGTGACAAGTCTTCATGGTTTATCTTCAAGCATAGTATTGGATAGAGCTCCAAAATTTGAAAACCATCATTTGAGGAATCTTTTAGAAAAACTTGAAATTAAGTTGTACTCTTCAAATTTTTATCCTCAAAAGAATGGTCAAAATAAAATTGAAAACATAGCTCTTTTTACTATGCCTAGAGAAATCATGAAAGACAATCACAATTCTTGGGATGAGTATCCTTTTGAGCATGCATACAATGGAGTAGTCCACAAGACTACTAATATTTCTACATTTGAAATTGCATGTGGACTTAATCCTCTTTCGCTTTTTAAGTTGTTACCCTTTCCTAAAGGTATTGTGCCTAAGGAAAAGGTAACCAATATTGAAAATTTTCAAATACATAAGAGGATTAGAGAACACATACAACCATTAAAAGAGAAATATTGTACAAAGTTGTCAAAAACAAAAGAAAAACAAAAATGGCAACTTCATACAATTAAGTTCTCTCCAATTGCTCACACTAACACCTTTACTTTGTTTGATGATTTCCATAGGTGGACGTTTGATCCGGGAGGACAAGCCTTGCCGAAACAATAGGCTGCTATCCGAGATCAAATCTGTAGATCTGAGGATAGATCTTCTCAAAGGAGGAGGAGATGATGGACACCATCCAGCCCCATCCATCCCCCTAGTTGAAGACAAAGCAAGGGATTTGAGGACAAATCCTTTTTCAAGAGGGAGGGGATGATGGAAGAGGGCCAAGCACAACCTTCCATGAAAGGCAAGAGCCAAGTCAAGAGCGTCTAAGACCAAGCTAGGAGCGTCTAAGACAAGCTAGGAGGGTCTAGGACGAGAAGGCCAAGCTAGAAGCGTCTAGGACAAGAAGACTTGGATGAGAGTGGCATACTAGCACATATTCCGTGAAGGCCCATCAAATGTAGTTTAGCTTTAATTGGGGTGTAAATAGCATAGCCATGTGGACAAATGTTTATTTTTCTGCACATTAGAATTAAGGAGAAGTTAACCTTCCCACTATTCTAGAAAGCCCATGGAGGGGGTGAACTTACAAACTAGACACACCCCTCCCCATGTGCTCACACTTTCCATGTGGCCCATGTGCTTCACATTTACATTTCATTTGGCTAGCATTAGGGTTGCATTATGGTCCTCCTTAGCCTATAAAAGGAGGAACCTACACCTTGTATTTTCAAGATTAAATAGAGTATTGTTATGCTGCCCAAATTGTGCCATACACTACTCCTTGCCTAACACTTAGGTTTTAGTCTTCAATTCATCACTACCAAAGGGGCTGGCCAAACCTCCCCATTTCCTCACTCTTCATGCACCTTCAAGGCACCCATGCTTCCTAGGAAGGCCTTGCTCACCTCCTCCATAAGCTTCCGCATCCATCATCACCAAGGAACTCCAAAATCCAAAGAAGAGCTCATAGGAATGCTATCAAGGTCGCCCTAAAGATTTTCTCCAACTCCCTGACCCACTGATCTGCCTGGTCAGGGGTAGCATTCCCACTGAACTTGGGTGGGTTATGCCTCATGAACTCGGTCAGTCCCATCTGTTCTTGAGGCTGACCGATGTGGGAGTTTGTTTCAGCAGATCGAGCAGTTTCCCAGTGTTGCATTGTAGCTTGATGGTTCTGAGCCATCGCTGCATTCTGCTGCTGAATGGCAGTTGCCATCATCTCGATGGCCTTGGCAATCTGGCTCATCTCTGAGGAGGGTTGGGGTGGGGTAGAAGGTCTACGTGCCATCTTCTTCGTTTTGGATTCTGAATCTATTGGTTTCTATATTCCCTACAACTACAAGAATGAGATCGATCAGAAATCAATTCATTCCGGATGTACCATCTAGACCTTACAAAGGTCAGCATCTCAAAGTCATTAAGAATTTGAGTTCATCAACAGGATTATAACACTTATAACTTCAAACAAAACACCAGAACAATTACTGGTGTGCAGACATCAATCCAAACGACCACTCTCAGTCAATTACAAGAACACCAAATAAATCACACCAGAATTCAATGTAGGCTAAACATCAAACCTTTGGAATTAAGATTAAGAATCATCTCGATCCAGTTATGAGTGTGCACCCTCATTACTTTATCAGGATCTTCTCATTCTTAATACCAAGATTTTCAATTAGAGCATACATTCACTAAGGCACACACAAAATTTCAATACTAAAAACGTTTTTTGAAAACCTTTCACTATAGTTGTTATTTAAAACTCAAATAGATTTTATGAGCAGAAGAAACACAATGGATCCACAGCCCTCAGGTCATCCTAAGGACGAACTGCTCTGATACCATTAATGTAACATCCCGCAAAATAAAACCATACATACATGTATAATGAAAATAAAGGTAAACAAATAATATTGAAGAGTACATGATAATATATATATAAGTAATGAAGTTGCTCCTCTTAGGGAGTTAAATACATAACCAGGTCAAATGTTTTCAAAATTTAAACGAAATTCAACCAAATACAACAAGACCGGCGGTCTCCATACATGAACCGGCGATCTGGTAACAGAAGGCCCAAAACAGGCGATCTGCAGCAGGACATAAATCCGGCGATCACCACCAAGAGATAGAAAACCGGCGATCTCTTCCTCGGCGACCACTCACTAAGGAGCTCTACATCCTGGAAGATCATCTGCTCCCGTGTAACAATTACACGATCATCACAGTTTTAAGAGAACAGCCACAGCACCAAAACACGCAAGGTAAGCTAGATATTTTAAAGAGAATTTAAATAAGAACATTAAAATCAAGGTAAAAACATTTTTCAAGATATCCATGTAAAACTTAGAGTTGCTCATACCCTTCACCTGATCGCCCAGAAACCACACATTTCACAATATTTCCCAGAGTCGTTCTATTTCACAAACGGCATCAAGTGTCTATAAATTCCAAATTCCTCATTCCACACGTCAGACTACCACTGACTCAGCACACAAGACACTTGACACTACTTCCGGATTGACTCGTGCATTGACTAGACTCATAGATCTGCACCTGTCATACTGCCCACTGTGAAATCACACACATTCACAGGGTCGCCGTGAAATCACACACATTCACAAGCGTATAATGAATCTCAATATCATCACCATCCTAGCATGACAGGGTTAATCCACACAACAGGCCGAGCTCGTTCTCTTTCAAACAACTCACCCATACGTATGAACCTCCTTCGACTCTCAACGCCCGAACAACTTCATCTATATGATTCCATTATATCAGGAGAGTCAGGATATCATGACGAATCACCGGTCAATGCACATCCTACACGATCTTACACGGTATTTTCTTTCCTGAAAATACTATGCCTTGATCCACATTCACAACATTCAACACATCATACCACACTTAAAGGAAAGATTTCAATCACAGCAAAAGCTCACTCCAAGGTTCTTATTTTGAATATCTCATTTAAATCTCATACCGTTTCAAAGCAACATCAAAAACAGGGAGTTCGTAAACAACACCAAAACCGGCGATCTAGTTCAAAAACAGGGTATTTCGAAGTCTGCGTTTAAAACCGGCGACCACGTCGCCCAAACACATAGCACAGAGCATTTTACAAAGAGGAAGACGAAAACCGGCGACCACGTCGCCCTCACTTCAGAAATAGCTAAACTATGGCTTGTATTGAAAATGAAGTCTAGCTTCCCTTACCTGGACTTGCGCAAACACCTAGAGTTCCGAAACCCAACGAAGCTTGAAGAACGCCTTGGCTCTGTTTTTGCGTCTGGTTGAAGGACTTGCAGAGAACTGCCCAGGTGCTCTAATGGTGGCTGTCGCTCGTCGTACTCTCGTGTGAAGGTGCTAGAATCGCAGCGCGAAGGAGACAACTGGAGGAGAAGGGAGGTAACTCACTCTTTCTCTCTTTGAAGGCTACAACGTTTCTTTCTCTCAGCAGTGGGTTTCTGCATCTTAAACCAACTTATCCACCAAAAGCAGCTGCCACCACCCACTCTGCAGAGAAGTCTGAGTGTACTTTTCTCTGAACAGTACGACTACTGTTGTCTCTTGCGCAGGCCAACCACTCCCTGAACAGTACTACTAAGCGTGCCTCTGCGCAGGCTAACACTCTGAGGTCACTATTCTGAACCACCCTTTTTGTCTACGTGGCGCGCGTGCAGGACGTTCCATGCTGGAAGTCTGGGTCCCACCTTCTCTGTGTGTAACTCGACGTCGCGCGATGACCTTTCACCGATGACCACAGGCGCGAAGTCTATCCACCGATGACCTCTCCCGCGAAGGCTATCCACCGATGACCTCTCGTGCGAAGACTATCCCCCGATGACCTCTTGTGCGAAGGCTATCCACCGATGACCTCTCCCGCGAAGGCTATCCACCGATGACCTCTCGCGCGAAGACTATCCACCGATGACCTCTCGCGCGAAGACTATCCATCGATGACTTATCCTGGACGATGACCGATGTTCCTCTCTTACCAGCGATGACGGACGTTCCTCATCCCGGTGATGACTGGTTCCTCATCCTGGCAGACAACCGATGTCTCACCCTGGTGGACCACCGATGTCTACATGGCTCTTGCCCTGGCGATGACCGCATGCCTCGCGCCCCGGCGATCATGTGTAGTAGACGACCGACGATCATGTATTAACAAAGAACTCTTATAGTTTTCTAGACTGCACTTTCCTTCCTTTTTAACTTAAATAAAAACATACTTAGAATTTATTTAAAATAATCCTTTTTATTCCAACTTAATTTTTCAAGGTCCTTACATTATGCATAAAGTTATTAAAGACAATGCTGAGTCACATGCAGAGAGTTAAAAATGGAAAGGGACATGCAGCTGGAGCAAAGATTTCATTCATATTGAAGTCAATGCAGTGAGCCTTTACAGCTAAAAGGTTTATACAAGTTATGAAGCAGAAAGAGAAATTACACAGAAAAGAAGAAGTTGCAAAGGGAGAAGCTCAAGGAGGAGGAATGATCTTGCCATCGACCACTTAGTCTCGTCGCTGAGAACGAGTTCACAGTTCGAGACTGGGGGGCTTGTGTACCGACCAGTCCTCGGACACCGAGAACAGGTAGTAAAGGGCGAACCACGTCAGATGGGTCCCACAGCATGGGCCAAAGCCATGTGAGGAATGGACCCCATTAGAGGGTGATCAGTCATCGGTGTGTTCCCTCAGAGTAGGGTGATCAGTCATCGGTGTGTTCCCCTGAGAGAAGGGTGATTAGTCATCAGCGCGTCCCCACAGGGAAGGGTGGGTAGTCGTCAGACCACCAGGATGGGCTGAGGAGTCCTCGGCAACAGAGTATGGCGAGGTGACATCGGCCTTGGGTGAAGACGAGGTGACATTGGCCTTGGGGAATGACCAGTTATCAGTAAACATGCCCAGAGGTAGGGAGAGGCCTGAATCACGAAGTGCCCATGCGGGTAGCAGGGAGAGCACAGTTGGGTGTAGAGTCCTGAGGGGGCGAGTACACACCAGAACTAGGGTTTTCCCAGTGAAGCTATATGCATGGCACGTGAACAGTGAAGGCACTCCCAGAACAGGTGGCCCCAGAGACTAGGTGCACAAGGAGGTACCTAGGTGGCCACCCTGTGAGAGTTTGCACTCCAGAGAAGGGAACCTTATGTGCTAGATTACCCTAAGATTGGGTGATAGCGGCGCAAGGGTATTCCAGTAAACCCTAAATATGGCTAGTAGCGCAGTGAACCCTAATTAGGGCTAGCGGCGCAGTAAACCCTAGGCTATATAAGGGACAGTAAGATACTTCACAAAGGTACGCAGTTTCTAGACCTAAACACAGAGAGAAACTCAATATACTTGGTGTTGCTTGCCCTACACTGACTTGAGCGTCGGAGTGCAAACAGCCTCTAGGGCGCCCCCCTTTCTCTTTTGCAGGTGCAGATTGCTTCGAAAGAACCAAGCACATATCAACGTGAGGAAGGAGGCGTGTGAGTGTCGCGAGTCAATCGACAGGCGGGTCAACCGGCAAGAACAATTAGCTTTGTGACACTTTCTTAGAATTAGGATCAAGATTCTTAGCAATTTAGAGTGAGTCACCTAAGAAAAATCCCCACTGGACATTAACTTAAAAAGTGTTAAGTAGATGTGAAGGTTCATTTCCAAAGGTCCAAGGTTAAAACACAATTAATGGTGATGAATGAATGAAGAACAAGGTGCTGAACTCAAAATAGAATAGGTGCAGAATTTAAATACAAAAGCATAATGGAAACACAAATTGAAACAAAAGAACCGATTGAAATTCAAGAACAAGACATAGAATCAAAACTACCGATTGAAATGACTATGGAAGATGAAAGAAGATGAAACTTATGTGGTTGTAGCCATGGATTGGGAATGGACACGCCACTTGGAGGTGATGATCCAAGATAAGTGCAGATTTGCCGCCACTTGAGAGCTCCCAAAGCTTCACAAGATGAGACAAGGAAGAGGAGAACAAATCTCACAAAATTCACTCACAATTTGAGTATAGTAACTTTTCTTCTAATTTCAATGTTGAATTTACAATGACCAAGCACCTCTATTTATAGTTTTAGAGGGCTGAAATGAAAGGGTAAAAATATTCAAATGCACTCCTAATTCAAATTCTAATTTGGAGCCAAATTTGAGTCACATGGGAGGTGTGACCTTTTTTCTACTTTGGCACCTCCTAAAAACTACACCTACACCTACTATTTATGTCACATGGAAGGTTTGACTTGTTTTTGTACATTAGCACCCCTTATTTTAATATTTACACCTTCCTTTAATGTTCTACTAAAAACTACACAAAAGAAATTATAAAAGAGATACATCCATTGATGCTTATTTCCCAAAGCTTTAGCCTTGCTCCTATTGATGCTCATGGATTGGGCTTGGGCCCCCACTTGACTTGGGCTTCTTGGGCTTGGGCTTCTTGGATTGGGCTTCGTGGGCTTGGGCCTTCTTTATTTATACTACTATTTGGATTCTTCAAGAGAACCCAATTATTTACAAAATGTTCTAATCTTTAAGAAGACTAGTAAGAAGAAATTCAAGTGTTCTGGAATATGGCCCTTTCTTCTTTTTGTGAAGTCTTCTTTTGTTTGTTGAGATGACCCTTTATATATATCATCTTTGGTCATCCTTAAGTGTTCTTGACTTGCATCACGCCTTTGCTTCCATCTTCTTCCTCTTGGTTTCCTCTCATGAGCCATTTCAAGTCTTTGAAGTCTTGCCTCCATTTGCCTCAATTATTCTTCCTTTTGGGCTATTGTGCGTTTGGCCACATCCAACTCTCCAATGAGGAAGGCCTTTTGTGGCTAATGAAGTTTTGAAGATTCTCCTGAAGAATGATTAGCCATAAAGAAGACACAAATAGAACAAACAATTAGAAAAGCAAAATTAGTGAAAAACAAGCTCAAGCTTGTGATTTTGTGGAGAAGCAATCAAGACATTTTTTCACTCTTCAAAGGTCTTTCTTGATTGTTTGAAAACTCTCAAATGAAAAAGGTCAAAGCCTCAATCACTCAAGTTAGATGGAAACCGAAACAAAACATAAAGGAAAACAAAGAAGACTAGGAAAAAAATGTTAAACAAGAAAAGCTAAACCAAGAAGGAAAGAGATAGATGACAAAACTTGAAGACAAACAAGAAAAGGCACACAAAAAGACTCAAAGATACTTACTAAACTTTTAACAATGAAGTTTAATGCTTCCTAGAATTTTGTAAAGCAAAAGGATAAAATTCCACAAGAATGAAATCAATAT
This sequence comes from Phaseolus lunatus, assembly GCA_013389735.1. NCBI lineage: Eukaryota > Viridiplantae > Streptophyta > Magnoliopsida > Fabales > Fabaceae > Phaseolus > Phaseolus lunatus. Next base: position 18,486,632 of record CM023867.1, read on the forward strand.
GCCAAATAAAATGTGAATCCTCTTAAGAAAGATAATTTGGACAACAAATTTTATGGTGATGGTTGTTTTTGTCAAAAAGGTGATGTATTTTGTTGTTCTTTCTTGTTTTTATTTTTTTTAATCCATGGTGTTTGTTTATGGAATGTAATTGTCCAAACTGCATGCTATGCAGATTTTGCATTCACAGCCAAATGTCCAAAAGAAAAAAAAAAAAAGAAAAATTTTGGGATTGAACTTTTAAATGAACACTTGAAATCTATGTTTGGAACTAAATCTACTTCTACTTAAACAAATTTCTAGTACTTCTAAACTTATCAAAATTAAAAGCAAGTAAGTAGAATCAATGTAAGGACACCTAGAACACTAAGAACATATGAATCAAAGCCAACAAAAGCAAGAACACAAATAACACACAAGCAAAATCAATCCAAAAGCGAAACAAGTGCTACGGAATGTAAAATAGCCGTAATGAAAGTGCAAGAAACTAAAGGGCTGAATTTAAATTGCAATAATGTAAAGACAAGAATGTAAGGACAGAATTTAAAGTTGCTTGAAAGGTAAAAGCAAGAATTAAAGGTGCAAGAAAGTAAAGTTCCAAATCAACCAAAAAAGATAAGAAAAACCAAAGCTCTGAATACCACATGATATGAGTTGATTTTATGATTTAGCATTTTATGATGAAAATTTTTTTAGGATTGGATTTTTAAGACAATTAAGGTGATGACCTAAGGAAAATCCCCACTGGACATTAACTTAACCAAGTGGTTAAGTAGATGTGAAGGTTCATTTCCATAAGGCAAAGAGAAAAGACATGAATATGGTGAGAAATGAGCGCAATGGCCGAAACTTAGAAACTTAGAAAGGAGAAAAGGAATGTATAAATGGTGTATAAGCCATTCCAAATCATGCTCCTTGATCCCGCCTCTTGACCAAGCGTTAGAACTTCTCCTTCTCGAACCTCGTCCTCTCCAACTTCACGCCAAGTACACCGATGACCTTCACCTGATAATCCTCCAAGAAACCTGAAAGAACAGTATGGCTCCTCTGCGGCAGGTTGCGCTTCGACGCTCAAGTCAGTGATTGAATCAACAAAGAATTTCAAAGAAAACTCAGAACCGTGTGCAAGTGAATCACCACCAAATGAATCCTCCCCCTTTAATTCCGTTAAGAATTTTATATATATACCTGAGTCTTTCTCTCTCCTGACGGTTATTCCTCTTGACATGTGGATAACATCTAGTCATACACGTGTCACCATCTGGAGTACCTGGAGCTGAAACGTTACTTCCACTTTGCTCCTGCGACTAAGTTATCCACACAGGGAGTAGCTTAGTGCACAAGCTACTCTGGGCGCAACCTTAACATGATGAGCTAGTTAACACTGGGTATCACGGCTCACACTACACATGGTGGCAGATATGCCACTTACCTTCTCTACTTTGGCGGCAGACATGCCACTTATCTTCTATATTTAGACCATATAATAAGTGCTTACCAAGTCTTCTCAAATACTCGGCGATGTGCTCCTTTCGGCGACTTGTTGACCACCTGATCTCCTAATCTTCACACACGACGATCATGTGCAATCTAGGCGATTACTGATTACATACGAGAGAAATCGGAGATCGCCACCTTCTTCAACAAACGACAATCTCATTGACTTCTAAGCTACACTTTTGATCCGGTCGGTCATCGGTAGGCGATGACGTCAGAAGCAGATGACCACGTGGGCCAATCACAGAGTGACGCGTGGCACGTAAAGGCAGATGAACCAGGGTGGAGATCGTTCATGAACGGCGATCAGTGGTCAGCTACCGAGCGACCGCCACCAGCAGATCAGTTCCTACTTGAGCGCCTGGAAGAAGAGCACGAGAAGGGACGAAGCACCGATCAGTCATCGGTGCGTTCAGAGTGATCTGTCATCAGTACATGCATTGTGATCAGTCATCGGTGCATGGAGAATGATCAGTCGTCGGGGGTTTCTTGTCAACACGTGTTAAACTGGGACCCAGGCTCCCAGCGAGAACGTTACTCAAGGACCTCGCCTGATCCCATAAGCAGAGCACGAGGATGTGAAGTATCACATCGGTCATCGGTGTGTGTTGAGGTGACATCGGCCGCGCGATGTGAACAACGCAACCGATGATCAGTAAAGTGCCCAGAGGCTGGGAGCGTTCTTAGTCGCGAGACGACCACGCAGGAAGATGAGAAGACGCAGTTAGGTGCAGAATCCCGCTGGGACGAGAACCCATTAAGGTTGGAATCTCCCAGTAGGTTGCATGCCTGCCACGTGGATGGTAAAGATGTTCCCAGAGAATAGGTAGAGCAGATAGGCGCAGAAGTTGAGGGGTCCAGAGGTACCCACGCGGCCTCCCCTGTCAGACCTGGCACTCAAGTGAAGAAGGCTGGCATGCAAAGCACCCTGGGGAGTGGAAGCGGCACTGCAGAGTAATTAAGTGAACCTAGAGGTAGCCTGTAGGGGCTACACAGGGTTTATATGAGGAAGAAGAACACCAAACCAGGTATGCAATTCTTTACCTCAGACACACAACACAAATCCAAGGGCACTCAGTTTTCGAATCAAAGAGAACTGAGGGCACACACACACAGTCTCACACAGAGAGATCTGAGAGAGACCTTTTGGTGTTCCCGTTGCCTGACTTGAGCGTCGGAGCTACAACGGCCGCTAGAGGCGCCGTTCGCGTGTTTTGCAGGTACCGCTTGGAGTCCCGTCGAAGACTCCCGGAGCGTCTTTGTAGGACGCGCAACAGTTAGAAGGCCAAACGAAGGTGTGACGAGGCATCTCTCCACGCTTGAGTCTGCGGCGAGATCAACTTTCCTTTCTCTTACTCTTCTTGATCCACATGCCCTCCTTAAGCATGCCCATAGGATTACCTCACAATTACGTCATCACACCTGACTACTTGGTCAGTACACACCGATCACCCTTCTCCAAGGGAACACACCGATGACTGATCACCCCTCTCTGAGGAGGCACACCGATCACCCTTCTCCGAGGGAACACACCGATGACTGATCACCTCTCTCTGAGGGGACACACTGATGACCGATCACCCGCTAATCCAAGCTGCCTGCGAGGTCCACTCCACGTGGCTTTGGTCCATGCTCTGGGACCCAGCTGACGTGGTTCACCCTTTACTATCTGTTCTCGACGACCGGGGTCTGGCTACTACACTCCTCACTCACAAGGAGTCTCCAAAAATCGAATCACAAAGATAAACAACAAGGAAACTAAAAACGTGAAAATGGAATGGAATTAATGGAAAAGTTGATGAAGGAAGAACTTATGGGGATGAAGACAATGAGGAATCACACCACTTGATGGGATGGAACCACCAAGATGAGTGGAAGGAGGCCACCACTTGAGAGCATCAACACCCACAAGATAAGACCAATTTAGGAGGAGCTCACTCACTCACTACTCACACAAAAATTGTCTATAGTTTCTTTACTTAAAATTTTAACTTGGAAATACATGAGGTAGGCCTCCTTATTTATAGGTTCAAGAGCCTTGGAGAGCAAGCTTAAGGGGTAGGATGGGAAAAGGAAGAAAATGGGCAGCTTTAGGGTCAAACCCACATCCTAGGCTTGTCCTTCTAGAAACTAGGTCAAAATGACTTCCAAAAGGGCCAAGAACAAGCTAAAATGCTAACTACACCCCGTACTATACTAAAGGTACCTTATTCTAGCCTATCTTTACTATTTGCACCCCTAAAGTGAGCCCAAATTATTTATAAACATATTCTATATTTTTAAGTAGACCAGAAGAAAGAACAATTGGTGTTCTGGTCTACGCCTACTTCTTCTTTCACTGAGGTCTTCTAGATCTTTGGTGGGGTCTTGTTTTAATTGTTGAGATGAATGTGAATGGTCTCTTGTGATGGAAGAGGCCCAAGCTCCAACCCAAGTTCAGGCCCAACACAAGGTCCATGCCCAAGCACATTCACGCCCAAATGAGTCAAGCCACGGATGGGAGGGAGAAGACCTTGTACATGCTACTTGGAGGCCCATTAGGGGTAGCTTAGTAGATTAGTGTAGTGTAGAAAGCAAAACTTGCTCACTTAGGGGTGTGCTATCAAAAAAGTGCCCTTAGCAATAGAAGGAGGGGTGTGCTAGCAAATAGGTGCCTTTAGCAAAAGAAGGAGGGGTGTACTATCAAATGTTGCATTTTTGACCTATCTTCTAGAATATTAGGATGATGGTGTGGTTTGACTAAAGTCAATACCCTAGGCAGCCCCCACTTTTTGTATTTCCATCCCTACCCTTTAAGCTTGCTCACCAAGGCTCCTAAATCTATAAATAAGGAGGCCTACCTCATGTATTTTCAAGATTAAATAGAGTATTGTTATGCTGCCCAAATTGTGCCATACACTACTCCTTGCCTAACACTTAGGTTTTAGTCTTCAATTCATCACTACCAAAGGGGCTGACCAAACCTCCCAATTTCCTCACTCTTTATGCACCTTCAAGGCACCCATGCTTCCTAGGAAGGCCTTGCTCACCTCCTCCATAAGCTTCCGCATCCATCATCACCAAGGAACTCCAAAATCCAAAGAAGAGCTCATAGGAATGCTATCATCTTGAGTCCTTGATCATCTCTGTTCCCGCCGGTGGACTCGAACGTGGATGGGCTCCGCGCTCCTCCCGCGTCTGCTTCTGTTCCTCCGGTTGGATTCCCTTCGAACGAAGCAAACGGTTCCTGCAAACATAGAGGGGCACGCTAGCGGCCGGTGTAGCTCCGACGCTCAAGTCAGTTTGGGCAAGAAAACACCGAAAACTCTCTTTGTGTAATTTCTGGGTTACGTATTGCGTACCTGGTGTAGTGTTCCTTCTTCCTCATATAATCCCGCGTCGCCCCCTACTGGCTACCTCTAGGGCCACTTGATTACTTTGCACCGCCGTTATCTACCCCCCAGGGCTACCTTGTGTGCAGGCCTTCCTCACTTGAGTGCAAAGTCTGACAAGGGAGGCCGCGTGGGTACCTCTGTACCCCTCAATTTCTGTGCCCATCTACCCTACCTAATCTCTGGGAACACCTTCACGGTCCACGTGGCATGCATGCAACCTTACTGGGAGACTCTATCCTTGATGGGTTCTTGTCCCAGCAGGATTCTGCACCTAGCTGCATCTTCCCATCTCAATGCATGGTCGTCTCGCGACTAAGGCCACTCCCTGCCTCTGGGCGCTTTACTGATCACATGTCGCATTGTTCACATCGCCGCGGCCGATGTCACCTCGACACATACCGATGACCGAGGTGTCTCTCATCCTGACCGATGGTCGATGTCTCATCCTGGCCGGTGATCGTGTGTCACCCTGACCGATGACCGATGGCGCTTCTTTACGTTGTCGTGCTCTGCTTATGGAATCAGGCGAGGTCCTTGGGTAACTTCTCGCTAGGAGCCTGGGTCCCAGTTTAACACGCGTTCGCAAGGAACCACCGATGACTGATCGCTCTGCATGCACCGATGACTGATCGCTCTGCATGCACCGATGACTGATCGGTGCTTCATCACTTCTCGCGCTCTGCTTCCAGGCGCTCATGCAGGAACTGATCTGCTGATGGTGGTCACTCGGTAACTGACCACTGATCGCTGTTCTTGAACGATCTCCACCCTGGTTCATCTGCTATCTCATGCCACGCGTCACTCTGTGACTGGCCCACGTAGTCATCTGCTGCTGACGTCATCGACTACCGATGACCGACCGGATCAATCTTCTTGTTGACTTGGATTGCATCAGGTTGTACATGTGAATGTGCTCATGAACATGTGCACTGAATAACATCAGTTCCTCTAGAAACAATCATCTGGGCATTGAATGTCGTGAGATGATTTTTAGGGTCTTCTACCCCTGTGAAAACAATCTTGGGAGTGAGGTAGTGCGCTGGCACAAGCTCATCCATGATTATTTGTGAAAATGGCTTGGGACGATCTTTCAAGGGCAAATTCAAACCTCCCTCCCTTGTAGAACGTCGATCACGCTGTTTTAGATTTCTATGCAAGTCCTTGTTGGTCTTGCGCAACTCCTCATTGGCTACCCAGGAAGCCTCTATCTCTACCATCAACCGATCCCACAGAAGCACTTCTCAGCTCGAGCATTGGCTCATAGCCTCTCTTGCTCGGCTTTAGCTTCTTGCTAGATCCGTTTCTACTTTTGCTTGTACTGCTCATTGGCTTCTGTTCTCGCCGGTTGACTCTCCCGTTAGTTGACTTCTACAATCACTTGCACCTTCTCCCTTCCCTTCGACTGGAATAGCTTGCCTGCAAAGAAAGAAAGATGGGCACCCTTGCAGCCATTTGCACTCTAACGCTCAAGTCAAAACTAGGGCAAGAAACACCAACTGTATAGCAAAAGAGTTCTAGTTCAAAAGCTGCATACCTTTGTGAATACCTTACTACCCTTTATATAGCCGTTCTAGGTTTCCTGCCGCACCCATCCTTGCGTCCAAGTGTTGCCTCTTAGCGAATTTAGGGTTACCTTTCTGGGATTCTATCACACAATCTTGGTGCGCGTCTCGTGTCAACCTTCTATTCTTAGAGTGCAACTCTCGTGGCAACCTTCCTTTTCTGGAGTGCTTAACTTGGGCAAGGGTACTAAGGCATACGTTGTAACCCTAGCACCGCATGGCCAAATCTTAAGTGTTAAGCTAATCACTTACGTGCCTTTTTATGTGTTTCTAGGGATAAATCCCCTATGCCAAAGTCTTACGTCTCGCATATACCCTGCATGCATGGCGTATCTGTGAATCTGGTTTATATTCTCACACATGTGATTTTATGGACCCCTCTGTGGGCCCCATCATGCCAACCTCTCATGTACCGACCTCGCACTCGTGTGGCCGACGTCCGAGGTCTGGCCACTACTTAAGCCCCCCAGGCTCGAGCTGGGACTTGTCTCAGCGAAGAGCCTTACTACTTGTCCAGTCGACCTCCGTGGCACTGGCCCACGCGTGCCTATTACAATCCTGAGTCATTTGACGCAAACCGTACTAAGAAGTGACACTTTCGCGCATTTCCCTGAAGCGTACATGTGGCAATCTCAACGGCTAGGGTGGCTCGTCTTTTCATGTTTTCCTTTATACGTTACTCCCTTGTCTCCTATGCTCCTCACTGTTTCATTCCCTCTCCTTCTCCCTTTTCAAATTCTCTTCTCTTCAAGCTGTTCTTCGAGCGCCTTCCAGTTCTCTCAAACTTCGATCTTTCATCCTCCCATCAAACAAAGGTATGTTCTTTCAGCCTTTCTTATCTTCGTTTTGTCATTGCGATGTTCCTTATTTACCTGTAACTGCCTGGGATTACTTTCTATTCTTGTTTTCATTTCGCTATGCCCTACCTTACTATTTTGCTGCGTTTATCTGGAACGCGCTATCCTTTTCTCCTTTCTAAGCTTGTCTTTTTTGTCTACCCTTGTGTTTTAGCCTTCGAAATGGACCAGTCTTCTTCTTCACCTTCGGGGTCTGAGTCGAACTCCTCCCAATCTTCTGCCCATCCAGTAGTTATAGGGCTCCATTCGAACTTCTACCAACTTCTGTATCCCTGGGCCCCTGAAGGGCTCCTGAAGGAGTCTTCCGATTTTACCACCTCTGAGTCCATTGTGACCTATAGGAAGGCTGAGGTGCAGAGCAAAACCTGCCACTCCACTTGCGTCTTTGGGAAAAATGATGACAAATATGTCGGGGTGGTTCCTTGCAAGATAGGCGAGCCCATGTGCTGCGAAATAGGCCAGGAGAGCCCCTTCTACTTCATTTACTTCACCGTTTTTAAAAGGGTTTGTCTTCGCCTACCCCTCAGTGGCTTCGAGAGGGCATTGCTGACAGAGATGAGCGTGGCTCCAACCCAGCTTCACCCAAATGGCTGGGCCTTCGTGCATGCCTATGCCATCCTTTGCAACTACTTTGGGCGCCAGCCCTCAGTAGATTCCTTCCTCTACTTCTTCGAGGCTAAGAGCCCTGGGAAGAACCTCTGGGTCAGCCTCAATGGGGTTGCTAGGAGAGCACTCCTAACCCTTTTCCAGCAATCTTATAAGGGATTCAAGGGCAAATTTCTGAAGATCCGCTGCCTCCCTACTGACTCCACCCTCCTAGATGGGTTCCCACTTTACTGGGTGGAGAAACCCAATCTGGCCAAACCCAGGGCCCTGACTGACTTGCACCTGAGGGATAAGGAGGTGTGTGAGTTCCTGTCTGGCCTCGAGGTAGTGTTCAACACCTCCAAACTCATCCAACATGAGTACCTGCCCAAGAGCTTGCGGGGGTACATTAGTAGGGCTTTAGCCTATCTTTCTTGTAGTTCTTCTTTTTCCCTTAACTGCTTCTGTTTGTGTGATTTCTTCTAATATTGTAAGGACCTAGAAAATTTAATTGGAATGAAAGTGTTATATTTAAATAATTTCAGAAGATGTTATTATTTAAAATACAAAGAGATGGTAAATGAAGTTTCGTAGTAGTCAGACCTCGGACGTCGCCCAAGGTCTGGGGTTAGCTGGTAGAGGTCGGTCGGCTGACCATTGTATTAACCAAGTAGTCAGGTGCGATGACTTTATCGTGAGGTAATCACGTGGATGTGCTCGAGGAAGACATGTGGATCAAGAAGAGTAAAGGAAGAAAAGTGTAGCTTAGAAGTCCTCTACGAGATCACCGTTATTGAAGACGGAGGCGATCTCCGACCTCTCTGAAACATAATCGCCTATGGTGTACATGATCACCGAATGTGCACTTAGTATGTGGTCAAGGTGCTGGATTAACCATAGTGGGTTCCAAAAACCACGCGTATCAAGGTGTGGGTTAAGCCTTAGATACGCTGGGCATGCGAAGCTCTATGCTTGAGCATAAGAAATCATCCTTAGTGTTGCATGCATGGGCGCACGAGGAGTAGTGCTGATCTATTCTTGGAAATGTGAAGCTACCGACGTCACCAAGCCATGTGGAGGTAATACCTTGGACGCAACATAGTGGGATGAAGAACCTTCAGCAAGGTGTGACAATGTGACATCGGTGAGCAGAGTAAGGCGATGTGTTCTCGTCACACACAAGGGCGATAAGAGATCGCCAACAGGATTAGAGGAACATCGGTCATCAACCAGGATGGGAGACACATCGGTGGTCTGCCAGGGTGAGACATCGGTGGTCCTCCAGGGTGAGACATCGGTTGTCTGCCGGGATGAGGAATCAGTCGTCCGTCAGGAAGAGGAATCAGTCATCACCGGGATGAGGCACATCAGTCATCACCGGTATGAGAGACAGACGGTCATCGCCAGGATGAGGGACACATCGGTCGTTTTCCAGGGAGAGACATCGGTCGTCCGCCAGGATGAGACATCGGTGGATAGTCATCGCGCGAGCGGTCATCAGTGGAAGGTTATCGCGCGGTGTCAAGTTTCACACAGATTACGTGGGACCCAGGCTCCCAGCATGAGACGTCCTGCACGCGCGACACGTAGACAAAAAGGGTGGTTCAGAATAGTGACATCAGAGAGTTGGCATGCGCAGAGTCACGCATGGTCGTACTGTTTAGGGAAGCGTGCACGCAAGCTTCCTGCAGAGTGGGTGGTGGCAGCGGCTTTTGTGGACAAGTTGGTTTAGATTCAAAAACTCACTTCTGAGGGCAGAGAACGTTGCTGTGGTTCAAGAGTGATAGAGTGGGTTCACCTTCAACCTTCTCTTTTCTCTCCTTCGCGCTGCGATTCAGGCACCCTCAAGCACCAGTACGACGAGCGACGACTACCCTTGGACACCTGGGAGGTTTTCTGCAAGTTCTCCAGACCGGACGCTAAAACAGAGCTAAGGCACCTTTAAGCTCGGTGGGTTTTGGATGTAACATCCCGCCAAAATACTATTCATATTTATATAATGAAAATAAAGGTGAAAAAATATTTTGAAGTGAACAAAATTATATATATGTAATGAGGTTTCTCCTCACAGGGAGTTTAATACATATTCGGTCAATTTTCCAAAAACGTAACAAAATTACATTAAAATAGAAAGACAGGCGATCTCCTAACAGCAAAAGGCGATCTCCTATCAGAAAACAGAAGAAGGGTGATCGCCTAACAGAAATAGGAACAGGCGATCTCCTTCCGGCGACCACTCACTGATGAGCTCTACTACCTGCAACCTCGTCTGCTCCCGTGTAAATATACACGATCATCACAGGTTTTAGAAAGCAATCACAATACCAGATGAAAGGGTAAGCTAGATGTTTTAAAAACTTTAAATATGAAACTTTAAATCAATAGAAAACATAAATCTTCACGCCATTCATAATCCATATCAATTTCAACCATCAACATTCCCATATTCCACAAACTCGTCAAGTGTCTATTCACTACTTTCAATATTCATGGTTCACACGTCAGACTTTCCACTGACTCATAAGATATAGACACGTGACTCCACTTCCGGAAGACTCGTGCGGTGACTCAGGCCCAGAGATCTGCACCTGTCATACCACACCACTGTGAAATCCACACAGGGTCGCTGTGAAATCCACACAGCCATGCGCATACATAGTCTCAATATCATCACTCTCCCGGTATGACAGGGTTAATTCATATAACAGGCCGAGCTCGTTCTTTTTCACACGACTCACCCATTCATATGAACCTCCTTCGACTCTCCACAACTGAATAACTTCGTCTATGTGATTCCATTATATCAGCAGAGTCAGGATATCTCCTTCTAAACAAGCCCCTAGTCAATACACATTTCACACGATCTTACACGGTATTTTCTTTCCTGAAAATACTATGCCTTGATCCCACATTCACAACAATCAATACATCATACAACACTGAATGAACGGTTTAGTCACAGCAACATTCATTCCACGATTCAGATTTTCAAATATCACATGTATTTCACATTTAAATCTCAAACAGTTTTCAAACAGCACCAAAACAGGGGATTTCGAAATCTGTATTTAAAACCGGCGATCACGTCGCCCAAACACATAGGACAGAGCATCACGAAAAAGAATATGAAACCGGCGACCACGTCGCCCTCACTTCAGAAACAGCTAATCTACGGCTTTTATTGAAATAAAGCTAGCTTCCCTTACCTGGACTTGCGCAAAACACCAAGAGCTCCAAAACCCACCAAGCTCAAAGGATGCCTTGGCTCTGTTTTAGCGTCTGGTTTGTACAACTTGCAGAGAACCTCCCAGGTGCTCTAAGGCAGTGGTTGATAGCCAAGCAGGAACTTGATAGGGCCTGAATCGCAGAGTGAAGGAGAGAAAAGAGAAGGATGAAGGTGAGCTCACTCTTTCACTCTTGAACCACTGAAAACGTTCTTTTTCCTCTCAGAAGTGGGTTTTTTGTATCTTAAACCAACTTGCCCCCAAAAGCCGCTGCCACCACCCACTCTGCAGGGAAGTTTGCGTGTACGCTTCCCTGAACAGTACGACTACGCGTGCTTCTGCGCAGGCTAACACTCTGAGGTCACTATTCTGAACCACCCTTTTTGTCTACGTGTCGCGCGTGCAGTACGTCTCCTGCTGTGAGCCTGGGTCCCACCTCATCTATGTGAAACTCGACATCGCGCGATAACCTTCCACCGATGACCTCTCGCGCGATGACTATCCACCGAGGCCTCATCCTGGAGGACGACCGATGTCTCTCCCTGGGAGACGACCGATGTGTCTCTCATACAGGCGATGACTGATGTGCCTCATCCCGGTAATGACTGATTCCTCACACTGGCAGACAACCGATGTCTCACCCTGGCAGACCACCGATGTCTCTCCCTGGCAGACCACCGATGTCTCTCCCTGGCAGACCACCGATGTCTCTCCCCGGCAGACCACCGATGTCCCTCCTATCCTGGTTGATGACCGATGTTCCTCTCATGTTGTTGGCGATCTCTTATCGCCCTTGTGTGTGACGAGGACACATCACCTTACTCTGGTCACCGATGTCACATCGTCACACCTTGCTGAAGGTTCATCCTGCCATTATGTTACGTCCAAGGTATCACCTCCAGATGACTTGGTGACGTCGGTAGCTTCACATTTCCAAGAGTAGATCAGCACTACTCCTCGTGCTCCCAGGCATGCAACACTAAGGATGACTTCTTATGCTCAAGCATAGAGCTTTGCATGCACAGCGTATCTAAGGCTTAACCCACACCTTGATACGTGTGGTTTTGTGGAACCCACTCTGGTTGATCCAGTATCTAAACCACATACTACGTGCACTCCCGTCGATCACGTACGCCATAGGCGATTGGCGGTCATGTCTCCTCTAGGCGACAGGCGATTATGTGCCAGAGAAGTCGGAGATCGCCTCCGTCTTGAATAACGGCGATCTCGTAGGAGACTTCTTAGCTACACTTTTCTTCCTTTACTCTTCTTGATCCACATGCCAGCCGATCGACCTCTACCAGCTGACCCCAAACGTTGGGCGACGTCTGATGTCCGACTACTACGAAACTTCATTTACCAGCTCTTTGTATTTTAAATAATAACATCTTCTGAAATTATTTAAATATAACACTTTCATTCCAATAAAATTTTCTGGGTCCTTACAATCTCCCCAACAAGAAAAATTTTCGTCCCCGAAAATTGAATTATAAGGAAAGGAGGTATGGATGGGCTTCTCTCATGGTTTCTTCTAATTTCCCATGTTGAATCACCCGATCTGCACGTCGTCCACTTTCAATATGTGACTAGGGTCTGCAAGATACTTCCTTAGCTGTGATACGTTAAATACATTATGCAGGTTTACTAATTGGGGAGGTGGGGCGATCTCATAAGCCACTGGACCGATCCTCCTCAGGATCTGATATGGCCCAACAAACTTAGGGGACAGCTTCTTTGATCTGATAGCTCGTCCTACACCCTTGGCTGGTGTCACCCTCATAAAGACATGATCCCCAGCAGCAAACTCCAAAGGTCTTCTCCTCTGATCTGCATAGGACATCTGCCGACTTTGAGAAGCTTTCATTCTGCCTTGCATCAGTTTCACCTTCTCGGTTGTCTGTTGAACCAACTCTTACTACTCCAATACTTCATCAAATTCCATTCTCCATCCCTGCATATGGAGTATGCTGCTCCATTGAGCGCCAACTCCAGTACTCACACTCTACTTCCAACCCTGAAGACTTGGTCGAGCAAGTCCAGAACTAGGCCCTTAACAGAACCAGGACTAGCCCCTTTAGAGGAAAAAGTGAGCAAGATCCCTTCATCGGAAGGAAAGAGGACAGCTGACTACTGCTCATGCCCCCCAGCCAATTCAAACTAGGATCCGAAATATCCTTCTAGGAATCAACTTCCGCATCTTGATCAAAACCATCCATCGACTTCCCAACTGCTAATCTAATTCTCACGCTCCCTAAAGGAACACCTTTGGTTCACCACTATGCTACATAATTCTGCACCTTATAAAGACAAAGTTCCTGTTGCTGTTACTTTCTAAATCATCATTATGACTTCTTTTGCCAACTCGGCTTCCTGTTCCCATCATTTCCTCCTTGTTCAATGTATACATTGGATGCATTGATTTGGGTTCAGGTGCCTATCTGAAAAGGCATACGAGAACGAACGCACCATATATCTCAACCACAACCATGTAAGTAGTGGAGCCGATTGGAAAATTTCCTCTGCATTCAGAATTTCTTGCTTAAGGACAACTCTATTCCTCTTCTCCAAGATACAACAGACTATTGCCACCCACATTCCCTTCCACACCTGATTCTACTTGGATGACATACGTATAAGATAAAAGTTCTCAAGGTGGGACCTCAAATCCTTATGTCGAACAAATAGAACACTTATCCACTTGAAGCACATAGACCAGCCACGTTGCTTTAAAGTTAAAGTTAGTGGCCCACGCATCCTCCTGAAATCTCACATCCCCTCCGCCTCCAACTTTCCAAACAATGACTTTTTGGAACTAACCATCATCTTCACCCTCCTCGCACACCTTACGTACATCTCTCCACCACCACGATTGATATTTCAAATGAGCTCGGCTTCTCCCAAGTTCCGAGTCATATTTGGATACAAGAATATCTTTCCATTTCCCTTTCTCATCACTCCTCATCCACCATTTCCATTTCGCCAGAAGAGCAAAGTTAAAATTTCTGGTATCTCTTAAATTCTCCATCTGCTGGTATGCAAATTCTGCCATTAATCTCAATATTCCATCTTTACCCGTTACAAAGCCTTTAGCCTGATCGGTGCCTGGCAATTCCACAATACGTTTCAGACTAGGATCCTCTAATTGTTCAATCAAAACTGGTTCGCCCTCCTGGTTCCAACAATAAGGGAATTCTGCATTTCCTCCCATACAAAGCTTCATACAATTACTGTCTTCAAATCTCCATAACAATACTACCACTGCCGATTCTAAATCATAAGTAGAATAATTTCTCTCATGAAATTTGAGTTGCATTGAACATATGAAACTCCTGTCTTCTCTTGTATTCAAACACAATTCGAACTTTGATGTTAGGCATCATACTAAACCTCAAAAGGCTTATCTTCTGCACATCTTCTGTCTTAGCAAAATCTGGTTTTATCCAGATTTCAGATAAAACTTTGAGAACACTGAAGTTCCATCTAACTGATCCCTCAAATCATCAATTACGGGTAGAGGATAGTTGTCCTGGATGGTCAACTTATTCAACTTCCTGTAGTTCCTACACAGTTGAGGTCCTTCCTCTTCCTTTTTAACCAACAACGCTGGAAACTCTAAGGAGATATATTGGGCTTGACTAACTGCGTCTCTAACAACTCTTCCACTTATTTTCTTCAATTTAATCAACTCGGCTGAACTTTGGAAACACTATCTTTCGTTGAGCTTAACCTTTGGAAACGTGATTGACAGATCACTAATCCCTTTTCTGGAATAACATCCAATTCATCTCCTACATACTCAACATAAACTAGTGTCCAAATTTCGAATCACATACTGCTTTCAAATCCAAATCAATTAAACAACATCCATCCCACGTGAGACTTTCTCTCTCATCCAAGCAATTTCTCCGCCTGTTGCTTTTCAACAATTTTCTTTGCCTAACTGTAACTTTAAACACAATTAAGATATTTCATCTTTCCTCTTTCCCAAAATCATTGATACATCTCAAGATGATATAATCATCTTGTAAACTTATTCTCTACCAAATCTCAAATTTCCATTTTAAGCCTTGTGTCCAGCTATAGCCATCTTATGTTGTGTTACTGACACTAACACCTTCCAAGCTCCAGATCAAAGAAAATTCCTACTTTTATCTTGGAACTTAACTCCAGTACTCCCTATAGAAGCAAGTGCTTAAATCTTAAAACCCTCAATATACTGTTGATTTACTCTACATGTCTTATATCTATCTGAAATTAAATCATGGTGCAACTAAATCTATCTTGCACTTGCTTTACACTTATTGGGTAACTATCCATTCACCAATTTCTTCTCTTCAGGGCAGGAGGTCGCCTTAAAGATTTTCTCGAACTTTCCGACCCACTGATCTGCTTGATCAGGGTTAACATTCCCACTGAACTTGGGTGGATTGTGCCTCATGAACTCGGCCAGTCCCATCTGTTTCTGAGGCTGACCGACGTGGGAAGCTGTTTTTAGTCGACCGAGCAGTTTCCCAGTGGTGCATTGCAGCTTGATGATTCTGAGCCATTGCTGCATTCTGTTGTTGGATGGCAGTTGCCATCATCTCAATGGCCCTGGCGATGTGGCCCATTTCCGAAGAAGATTGAGGAGAGTAGGAGGTCTACGGGTCATCTTCCTTCGTTCTCAGATTTTGAAACCACTAGTTTCTATATTCCCTACTACTATGAGAATGAAATCGATAAGAAATCAATTCATTCAAGGGGTAAAAGCTAGACCTTACAAAGGTCAGCCCCTCAAAGTCATTTAGAATTTGAGTTCATCAACAGGATCATAATGCTTATAACATCAAGCATAACACCAGAACAACTACTGGTATGCCGTCATCAATCCAATCAACCATTTTCAATCAATTACAAAGACACTCAAGAGAATGAAATAGCTCACACCAGAATTCAATATGTGCTACACATCAAACCTTTAGAATTAAGATTGAGAATCATCTCGATCCAGTTATGAGTGTGCACCCTCACTACTTTATCAAGATCCTTTCATTCTTAATACTAAAATTTTCAGTTAGAGCATATATTCACTAAAGCACACACAAAATTTCAATACAAAAACGTTTGAAACCTTTCACTATAGTTTTCATTTAAAACTCAAATAAATTTTATGAGCAGAAGAAACACAATGGATCCATAGCCCTCAGGTCATCCTAAGGACGAACTGCTCTGATACCATTAATGTAACATCCTGCCAAAATACTATTCATATTTATATAATGAAAATAAAGGTGAACAAATATTTTGAAGTGAACAAAATTATATATATGTAATGAGGTTTCTCCTCACAGGGAGTTTAATACATATTCGGTCAATTTTCCAAAAACGTAACAAAATTACATTAAAATAGAAAGACAGGCGATCTCCTAACAGCAAAAGGCGATCTCCTATCAGAAAACAGAAGAAGGGTGATCGCCTAACAGAAATAGGAACAGGCGATCTCTTTCCGGCGACCACTCACTGATGAGCTCTACTACCTGCAACCTCGTCTGCTCCCGTGTAAAAATACACGATCATCACAGGTTTTAGAAAGCAATCACAATACCAGATGAAAGGGTAAGCTAGATGTTTTAAAAACTTTAAATATGAAACTTTAAATCAATAGAAAACATAAATCTTCACGCCATTCATAATCCATATCAATTTCAACCATCAACATTCCCATATTCCACAAACTCGTCAAGTGTCTATTCACTACTTTCAATATTCATGGTTCACACGTCAGACTTTCCACTGACTCATAAGATATAGACACATGACTCCACTTCCGGAAGACTCGTGCGTTGACTCAGGCCCAGAGATCTGCACCTGTCATACCACACCACTGTGAAATCCACACAGGGTCGCTGTGAAATCCACACAGCCATGCGCATACATAGTCTCAATATCATCACTCTCCTGGTATGACAGGGTTCATATAACAGGCCGAGCTCGTTCTTTTTCACACGACACACCCATTCATATGAACCTCCTTCGACTCTCCACAACTGAATAACTTCGTCTATGTGATTCCATTATATCAGCAGAGTCAGGATATCTCCTTCTAGACAAGCCCCTAGTCAATACACATTTCACACGATCTTACACGGTATTTTCTTTCCTGAAAATACTATGCCTTGATCCCACATTCACAACAATCAATACATCATACAACACTGAATGAACGGTTTAGTCACAGCAACATTCATTCCACGGTTCAGATTTTCAAATATCACATGTATTTCACATTTAAATCTCAAACAGTTTTCAAACAGCACCAAAACAGGGGATTTCGAAATCTGTATTTAAAACCGGCGATCACGTCGCCCAAACACATAGGACAGAGCATCACGAAAAAGAATATGAAACCGGCGACCACGTCGCCCTCACTTCAGAAACAGCTAATCTACGGCTTTTATTGAAATAAAGCTAGCTTCCCTTACCTGGACTTGCACAAAACACCAAGAGCTCCAAAACCCACCGAGCTTAAAGGATGCCTTGGCTCTGTTTTAGCGTCTGGTTTGTACAACTTGCAGAGAACCTCCCAGGTGCTCTATGGCAGTCGTCGATAGCCAAGCAGGAACGTTGATGGAGGAGGGCCAAGCACATCTAGCCAAGGAAGCCAAGGCCCAAACCAAGAAGACCGTCTAGACCAAGAGGAGCGTCTAGCTCCAGGAAGTGAGCGTCTAGAACGTGAAGGAGGGAGGCTATCCATGGAGCTAGACCGTCTAGGACCTCTCACAAGATCCATGGCCAAACATATCCAAGCACACATAGAAGAAGCCACGGATGGAAGAGAGAGATCCTTGTACATGTTTCATAAAGGCCCAAAGGGGGAGGGGGTGCTTAGTAGATTAGTGTAGTGTAGAAAGCAAAACTTGCTCACTTAGGGGTGTGCTATCAAAAAGGTGCCCTTAGCAATAGAAGGAAGGGTGTGCTAGCAAATAGGTGCCTTTAGCAAAAGAAGGAGGGGTGTACTATCAAATGATGGCATTTTTGACCTATCTTCTAGAACACATGAAAATGCCATCATTTGGTATCATGAGCTTTTGGTTCTTCAAGATGAGTAGCTTGTCTTTTTAAATTTTCAGTTCTTCTTTATTTTCATCTTGTCATTTCAATTCCATAATTGTCTTGCTGTTTTTTACATTTTAAATTGTTCTTGGTGTGCTTATGGAAGATCCAACCGAAGCACATGTGTTCAATTGATCTTGAACATTTTCTTGTGCAATTGTGATAGGATTCCTTACACATTGAGTGGCTGTTTTCTTTTAGGAATTTGAGTCTTTATTGCTTTCTTATAATTGCTTCATTTTATGCTTTGAGTCTTTATTTTCTAAATCTATAAATGTTGTGTCAAGTCATGTGAATCCATAATTGTCATCAATTCTTAGTAGTCCTATTCTTTGGCTTGATTGTTTCTTGTTTTTGGGTCTCTTTAAGTTGCCTTAATCTGCTGTTATTTTTGATCCTTTGCTGCCTTTTTAATTTTAGTTTGAGTTCATAATTGTGTCTTAGTTCTTACACAATTTCTTTCTTACATTTCCTTTGTGTTAAATTTTTTGGTATCTTGCTGTTTTTTTTTCCAGTTTTCCAGATATCCCCTGTTTCTCTCTGTCTGGCTGTTTTTTGTTTCAAAAATTATTTCCACTCATAGGAAATTTGTGATTCTCTGGAAAATGCAAGTTTGAAGTGTTACAAAAAGGACAAAAAAAGAATCAGATCAAAAAAGGCAACAGAAAAGATATGATAAATCTTACAAAATCAGAGTGCAAACCTTGAGCGCTCCAGCTGGCCTAACTGCACACCAAATTTGCAAAAATTATTAAAAAAAAATGGTGCATGCGTTTTAGGTGATTCCAAAGCCATTGTTTAGATAAGATCCTGAATTTTTCTTGCATATAAATTTCAGAGACAAATTTTAAAAATACAGCTCAGCATAAATCGGGGAACAAACACGTTTTCTGGCCCACAACAATTTTCAGTGGTGCTGTTTTTTTTATTTGGTCATCTAATCTAGTGCTTTTCTTTAGGTGTTCCTTTTTGTGTGCCATCCATTATTTGAGTACCTTTTATTTGCTTGTCTAATTTCATTTGAACTCTTTCTAGTTGTGTCACATTTAAATTCCATTTGTGTGGTACTGTTTTTTCAAATTAATTTGTTTCTTGCTTTCTTTCTTTGGCCTCTAAGCTTGTTGGTGGATTAAATATCAATTGGTACTTGTTGAGTGAGAATTTGACTTGAGGGGAGTCTAGCTTGCTTAATAGGTGCTGGATTGAAGATTTTATTGACCTAATTCCAAGAGGAACAAAGGCAAAGGGCAGCAACAAACACCATACTACAAATACACCACACACTTTGGAAGGCCCAACAAGTAGAAGAGCAACAAAAGGGGTGCAACTAGAAGAACAACAAAAGGGGTGCAAATAGTAAAAGCAACAAAGGGAGTGTCATTTAATTTCTTTGCAATCTTGCTTGTGTTAATTACTTGTTAATCACGCAATTAGTCGGTGAGTGTGTCTTCAAGGGCTCCAAGTGTCCAAGAAGCCTCACCTAGGGCCGTCTAGCTTAATTTTGTTTTTATTAATTGCTTTAATTGAACCAACTTGCTTTAATCACTTCGTTAATTTCTTGTTTAATCTTGTTTAAGGCTTTGATAGCTTGCATTGTTTTCTTGCATTAAAAATTTGATTTCTTCATCCTCATTGTGTTCTAAGTGTTTTACCTAAAGAAGGACTTGTGTAAAGGTTTTGGAGGGATAGTTTTTGGCTAAGGCAAGACTTGGTATTTAAGTAGTCCATTGTGACTCACCTCTCTTACCTGGAAAGCTACCTTCATTAACTTTCCTCTTCTTTCTTAAAAGTAAAACATTTCTATACACAAAGTTCTAGTCATGTCTACTTACTCTTCCAAGTCCATTGAAAGTGATGTAAGGTCCATAAAATCTCTTTTGAAACAACTCTCCAAGGACGTACAACACATTTCAAATAGACAATTGGAGAATGAGGCCAAAACTAATGAATTGACTAAATCAAAGGATGAGAAGTCTCACATTGCAAAAAAATTACCTTCTCATGCATCTATCTCTAAAAAGCATGATTCTTTTGGGGAGGGAAGACATAGAAGAGATAGAAAAGAACAAGAAAGCCCAAGAAAGGTTAGGGTAGACCTACCCCATTCCCATGGAAAAGAAAATATAGAAACTTGCCTAGATTGGGAAATGAGGGTAGAAAAGTTGTTTGCTTCCCATAAAGAAAGAAAGGAAAGAAAGATACAAAGAAAAGAGAGGAAGCCGAAAGGGAAGCTAAAGAAAAAGAAAAAGAAAAAGAAAAGCATGAGAAGACCCTTGAGAAACAAAAGGCGTGGGAGAATAGTGTTCCTTCTCACAAGGTCATTCAACAAGACAAAAGATTTAAAAATACCTTTGAAAATATGTGTCTTGTTGAACAACCTAGCCTTTCCTTTTGTAAAGGAGCACTTGCAAGCATAGTAACAAAAAAAGAGTCTTTAAAAGAAGCTTGCATAGATAAAGATAAAGTGGATTATTTCTCATATGTGCTAGGATATCACCAAGTGAATGTCAAGTTATTTACAAGCATCTACAAAAACAAATTTTTATGTGAAGTAGTGCCTAAAGAAACTTGTCATGTCCTATTGAGACAACCATTGCCAAGTGTGCAACTTCTCATAAACAATGGTTGTAACAACGAGACTATCTTTACACATAAGAGAAAAATTCTTCATGAAGGAGAACTCATGGACCAAATTAGAGTTGATAAAACTCTAGAGCTTTTAAAAGGAAAACTTTTGTCATCCATGAGAAAAGATGTTCAAAGACATTACCCTAGATACATTTCTTGTTTTAAAAATACACCTAAGGTGATGTCTCATGAACTCTATACTCCTTTACCTTTTGCAAATGATCCTTGGGAAGACATAAACCTCAATTTTATCTTAGAGCTTCCTAGGACAACAAAAGGTTTTGATTCCATTTTTATGGATATGGATAATCTCTTCTATATAGAAGTGACAAGTCTTCATGGTTTATCTTCAAGCATAGTATTGGATAGAGCTCCAAAATTTGAAAACCATCATTTGAGGAATCTTTTAGAAAAACTTGAAATTAAGTTGTACTCTTCAAATTTTTATCCTCAAAAGAATGGTCAAAATAAAATTGAAAACATAGCTCTTTTTACTATGCCTAGAGAAATCATGAAAGACAATCACAATTCTTGGGATGAGTATCCTTTTGAGCATGCATACAATGGAGTAGTCCACAAGACTACTAATATTTCTACATTTGAAATTGCATGTGGACTTAATCCTCTTTCGCTTTTTAAGTTGTTACCCTTTCCTAAAGGTATTGTGCCTAAGGAAAAGGTAACCAATATTGAAAATTTTCAAATACATAAGAGGATTAGAGAACACATACAACCATCAAAAGAGAAATATTGTACAAAGTTGCCAAAAACAAAAGAAAAACAAAAATGGCAACTTCATACAATTAAGTTCTCTCCAATTGCTCACACTAACACCTTTACTTTGTTTGATGATTTCCATAGGTGGACGTTTGATCCGGGAGGACAAGCCTTGCCGAAACAATAGGTTGCTATCCGAGATCAAATCTGTAGATCTGAGGATAGATCTTCTCAAAGGAGGAGGAGATGATGGACACCATCCAGCCCCATCCATCCCCCTAGTTGAAGACAAAGCAAGGGATTTGAGGACAAATCCTTTTTCAAGAGGGAGGGGATGATGGAGGAGGGCCAAGCACATCTAGCCAAGGAAGCCAAGGCCCAAACCAAGAAGACCGTCTAGACCAAGAGGAGCGTCTAGCTCCAGGAAGTGAGCGTCTAGAACGTGAAGGAGGGAGGCTATCCATGGAGCTAGACCGTCTAGGACCTCTCACAAGATCCATGGCCAAACATATCCAAGCACACATAGAAGAAGCCACGGATGGAAGAGAGAGATCCTTGTACATGTTTCATAAAGGCCAAAGGGGGAGGGGGTGCTTAGTAGATTAGTGTAGTGTAGAAAGCAAAACTTGCTCACTTAGGGGTGTGCTATCAAAAAGGTGCCCTTAGCAATAGAAGGAAGGGTGTGCTAGCAAATAGGTGCCTTTAGCAAAAGAAGGAGGGGTGTACTATCAAATGTTGCATTTTTGACCTATCTTCTAGAATATTAGGATGATGGTGTGGTTTGACTAAAGTCAATACCCTAGGCAGCCCCACTTTTTGTATTTCCATCCCTACCCTTTAAGCTTGCTCACCAAGGCTCCTAAATCTATAAATAAGGAGGCCTACCTCATGTATTTTCAAGTTTATTTGAGTAATGTTATGCTGCCATTTTTTGTGCACAAGCTTTACTCCTCCTAGAAATCTAGGCTATAAACTTCAATCCTTTCACCTTCTCCCTTGAGCTGGCCGAACCACTCAACCCATACTCACCATGCACCTTCAAGACCAACACAACTCCTAGGAGGGTCTTGTTTCACTCATCCATTGCTTCCGCTCCATCTATTTCTACTTTGATTCAAGAAGAACACATGAAAATGCCATCAAACGTGATAGGGCTTGAATCGCAGAGTGAAGGAGAGAAAAGAGAAGGATGAAGGTGAGCTCAGTCTTTCACTCTTGAACCACTGAAAATGTTCTTTTTCCTCTCAGAAGTGGGTTTTTTGTATCTTAAACCAACTTGCCCCCAAAAGCCGCTGCCACCACCCACTCTGCAGGGAAGTTTGCGTGTACGCTTCCCTGAACAGTACGACTACGCGTGCTTCTGCGCAGGCTAACACTCTGAGGTCACTATTCTGAACCACCCTTTTTGTCTACGTGTCGCGCGTGCAGTACGTCTCCTGCTGCGAGCCTGGGTCCCACCTCATCTGTGTGAAACTCGACATCGCGCGATAACCTTCCACCGATGACCTCTCGCGCGATAACCTTCCACCGATGACCTCTCGCGCGATGACTATCCACCGAGGCCTCATCCTGGAGGACGACCGATGTCTCTCCCTGGGAGACGACCGATGTGTCTCTCATACAGGCGATGACTGGTGTGCCTCATCCCGGTGATGATTGATTCCTCACACTGGCAGACAACCGATGTCTCACCCTGGCAGACCACCGATGTCTCTCCCTGGCAGACCACCGATGTCTCTCCCTGGCAGACCACCGATGTCTCTCTCCCGGCAGACCACCGATGTCCTCCTATCCTGGTTGATGATCGATGTTCCTCTCATGCTGTTGGCGATCTCTTATCGCCCTTGTGTGTGACGAGAACACATCGCCTTACTCTGGTCACCGATGTCACATCGTCACACCTTGCTGAAGGTTCATCCTCCCATTATGTTACGTCCAAGGTATCACCTCCAGATGACTTGGTGACGTCGGTAGCTTCACATTTCCAAGAGTAGATCAGCACTACTCCTCGTGCTCCCATGCATGCAACACTAAGGATGACTTCTTATGCTCAAGCATAGAGCTTTGGATGCACAACGTATCTAAGGCTTAACCCACACCTTGATACGTGTGGTTCTGTGGAACCCACTCTGGTTGATCCAGTATCTAGACCACATACTACGTGCACTCCCGTCGATCACGTACGCCATAGGCGATTGGCGGTCATGTCTCCTCTAGGCGACAGGCGATTATGTGCCAGAGAAGTCGGAGATCGCCTCCGTCTTCAATAACGGCGATCTCGGTGGAGACTTCTTAGCTACACTTTTCTTCCTTTACTCTTCTTGATCCACATGCCAGCCGATCGACCTCTACCAGCTGACCCCAGACGTTGGGCGACGTCCGATGTCCGACTACTACGAAACTTCATTTACCAGCTCTTTGTATTT
Organism: Phaseolus lunatus; assembly: GCA_013389735.1. Classification (NCBI taxonomy): domain Eukaryota; kingdom Viridiplantae; phylum Streptophyta; class Magnoliopsida; order Fabales; family Fabaceae; genus Phaseolus; species Phaseolus lunatus. Next base: position 18,510,591 of record CM023867.1, read on the forward strand.
TAAATAATAACATCTTCTGAAATTATTTAAATATAACACTTTCATTCCAATAAAATTTTCTGGGTCCTTACATTGGAACTCTTGGTGTTTTGCACAAGCTCAGGTAAGGGAAGCTAGCCTTATTTCCAACGAAAACCTTATATTAGATGATTGAGATGATGGGGCGACGTGGTCGCCGGTTTTCAACTGTTATTGCATAATCCCCTGTTTTTGGACGAGATCGCCGGTTTTGGCGTTGTTTTTCGAACTCCCCTGTTTTTGTGTTGTTTGAAACTGTTTGAGTTTTAAATGTGAAATGCATGTGATATTCGAAAATCTGAACCGCGGAATGAATGTTGCTGTGACTGGAATCGTTCATTAAGTGTTGTATGATGTGTTGAATGTTGTGAATGTGGGATCAAGGCATAGTATTTTCAGGAAAGAAAATACCGTGTAAGATCGTGTATAATGTGCATTGACTAGGGACTTGTCTAGAAGGAGATATCCTGACTCTGCTGATATAATGGAATCACATAGATGAAGTTATTCAGTTGTGGAGAGTCGAAGGAGGTTCATATGTATGGGTAAGTTGTTTGAAAGATAACTGACTTGACCTGTTATATGAATTAACCCTGTCATACCGGGAGAGTGATGATATTAAGATTGTGTATGCGCATGGCTGTGTGGATTTCACAGTGGCCCTGTGTGGATTTCATAGTGGTGTGGTATGACGGGTGCAGATCTCTGAGTCTGAGTCAACGCACGAGTCTTCCGGAAGTAGTGTCAAGTGTCTTGTGTGATGAGTCAATGGAAGTCTGACGTGAGAAATGAGGAACATTGAAATTGATAGACACTTGATGAATTATGTGAATTGAATGACTCTTGAGGAATTGTGAAATATGTGATTTACTTGATGGTCATGTGAAGGGAATGAGAAAGTTGATGGTTTTTACGTGGGTGTCTTAAATCTGTTTTATCTTGATTTTAAAGTTTCATATCTAAATTCTCTTTCAAATATCTAGCTTACCCTGTGTTTTTGGTGTTGTGTTTGGCTTTTTCTTAAACCTGTGATGATCGTGTATAATTTACACGGGAGCAGATGATGTTGCAGGAAGTAGAGCTCCTCAGTGAGTGGTCGCCGGAAGGAGATCGCCTGTTTCTATTTCTGTTAGGCGATCACCCTTTTTCTGTTGTCTGATAGGAGATCGCCCTTTTCTGATAGGAGATCACCTTTTTTGTTAGGAGATCGCCTGTTTTTTTTTCTATTTTGCTGTATTTTGTTTAAGTTTTGGAAAACTGACCGAATATGTATTAAACTCCCTGTGAGGGGAAATTTCATTATATATATATATATATATATATATATATATATACATATGTTCACTTCAATATTATTGTTTTATCTTTAT